>JAPPVO010000014.1:23481037-23984860 GCA_030407325.1 Camellia japonica
TCCTAAATTTCCCATTTAAAAAATATTTAGGTGGCGACTCTGTTATCTGGCAAAGCAGTCCATGTTTGGCACTTCTTTCAAAAAATCTGTTTTCAAAACGATTTGCCGGATTTGGACTCTTTGGTTCAAGATTAAGAACCGTGACATTTGAGTCCTTGAACTGTAGTGACCCCAATATGAACAGAACGGGACCTAACCCTCCCGGGGCGTTCAGGGACGTCTACAATTTTCTTTCTTTTCTTTCTTGTGCACATTTTTTTTTTCTTTCTTTTGCACACTCATCGGCGGCTGACACGCTCAAGAGTATGGAAACCGAACCAGAGAAGCATGGATATAATAAGGATGGCCTGGTTGGTGACTCTGAGGTAGCCTTTTCCTCATGGCTGGACTACAAAGAACAGAGGGGAAAGCCGTGGAGATGCAAAAAGATGGAAGATGGTTAAGAGACTCAACATCACCCATGATATGCTAGTATAGGTCAATTCCTCTAGAAAAGCAAAAGATACAATGCCAGAAGTCTATAGAAAAAAATAATCACTAAGGCGGAAGACTCCGATATTTGCTAATCCAAGAATGTGTACAGAATGAGACATACTAATCAAAGAACACACACTCCAAAATGAGTAATGACCAGAGAAAGCACACACATGTTAACATGTAATGGATATTCTCATTAATTCCAATAAGCACCAAGGACATCTCAAAAAAATTTCAAGCTTGCAAAACCATACTAAGAAAATCTTTTTGGGATTTTTTTTTTTTTAAACAAAGCAAGACAAAAAAAAAAACAAACATGCACACATTTTTTTTTTTTTCATAAAAAAAAACACACAGAGACCCAAAAAAACTAAAAAGAGTAAACACATTAACACAAGTCAAGTTTTCTCACCCAAATCTTTTTGGTCTTAACAAAATCAGGTCTAGCGGTCTTAGTAAATGTCATGGTGTTGTGAACACCCTCATGAATTTTGGTATTCCACCTAGACAAGTAAGGTTGTCTCCTAACCCAAAAAGTATTCGAATTTCTACCCTTTTGAGACATTCTCCCATGCAACTTATAACAAAAAGGGCGAATATGACCATGCATACCACAATGATGACAAATAAAAACAGGGTGTACAGAGTGTACCTTCTTTTCTTTTACCTTACCAACTCTAGGGAGTTTGAGAAGTTTTTCCTCTTGTTGAATCTTTTGTCCTCCCTTTCCTTGAGTTCTTGTATCATGAGATGTAGAAGCACTCTGTTTTTGCTCTCTCTTATCTCCAAAGCCAATGCCACTCTTGTCTGAACAGATTTGTTGAGACCCAATGATATCCTCCAAAGTCTTTGATCCTTTGTTCCAAAGACTAATGGTAACCATGGCAACCTTGAGCTCTTCCTCTTTCTTGATCATCAGTTCTTCCAAAGCAACTTGAGACATCTCGAGAGATTCAATCTTTTCTTCATACATGGCATGAGTTTCCTGTAGCTCATTCCTCTCTGTCTCACAAGTCAACAGTTTTGCACAAAGAACTTGTTGATCATCAGCTATCTTGATGGCATTGATCCTAGCCTCGGAAATCTCCTCCTTAAGTTTGACATTCTCACATTCACATGCTTTGAGTTTCTTTGTGAGTTTGTCATTCAATTTGAATAAATTAAGAGACTCCTTATACAGCTTTTCATAGGCTTGCTCAAGTTCTTCATGATCACTCTCTGAGGATTCATCATCAGTAGTATTCTCAACTGATCTTTTCGGAGACTCTGTTTGTCCTTCAGTTTCGGAAGCCACCATGAAAGCAAGGAATTGCTTATGTCCCTCTTCGCCTTGATCTTGATCGTCACTTTCGTCTTCATCAGATTCTGATTCATTATCCCAAGTGACAGCGAGGGCTTTCTTTTTCTTCAAACGAGTAGGGCATTCTTGAGCAAAGTGGCCAAAACCTTGGCATTTATAGCATTGGACTCTTTCAGAGTTCCCTTGTATTTTTCCTTTCTCCTTCTTGGCTATAGAATTAATTTTGAGTTTATCTTTGCCTTTAAATTCATGAGCATGAGTAGAGTCCAAAAGATTAGGATTCGTTTTCAAAAAAGATTTTTTAAATTGTTTAACAAAAGCATCCATAATCTTAGAATCTATCTCACAGTCCTCATCAGAATCCTCTACCACTTTATGAGCACTACTAAAAGCAACATCTTTTTGTTTCTTTTTGAAATTTCTATGTGCCTCATAAGTTTGGAGATTTCCAACCAACTGATCTAGCTTGAGGTTGTCAACATCTTGAGCCTGCTCAATGGCCGTAACTTTTGGTTGGAACCGATCGGGCAAGGACCTCAAAATTTTTCCTACAATCTTGGATTCCGGTATTTTTTCACCTAAATTGAAGCTGGAATTTACAATGTCACTCAGTTTTGCATAAAATTCATCAAAGGTCTCACTATCTTTCATTGAAAGGTTTTCGAAACTAGACGTGAGCCTTTGAAGTTTTGAGCGTTTCACAGAAGGAGTGCCCTCATGAATAGTTTGTAAGATATCCCAAGCCTCTTTTGCGACTTCACAATTACAAATACGGCTAAACTCTTCAGGTGTGACAGCGCAAAAGAGAGAATTGATAGCTTTACTATTCCAGCTACTATTTTGGTAATCAGTTGTGTCCCACTTATCAATTGGTTTGGGGAAAGTTACTCCATCAACAGTAATTGTTGGTTCAGTCCACCCATTCATGACGGATTGCCAAACTTTTTCATCAATAGATTTTAAAAAAGATCTCATCCGAGCTTTCCAAAAAGAATAATTAGATCCGTCAAGTAGGGGTGGTCGAACCATAGAATTTCCCTCACGAATTGAATCCATTATCACAAATCAAACAAGATCTCGTTCTAAAAAAAAAAATTTAAAAAATTGAGCGTTCTAAAAAAAAAATTTAAAAAAAAAATAGAACGACCTGCTCTGATACCAATTGAAAAATCTAGAAACCTCCTAGATGTTGATTTGTGATTATGTATCAATTTTAAGCAGAATAAAACAATCCCAATCAAACAATCAAGAGAAAGAGACACAAAGATTTTACGTGGAAAAACCACAATTGGACACCTTCCAATTGTGATAAAAAAACCACGGGCAACAGCCACAAGAACAATCCACTAAGAAGATTTAAAGGAATTACACAGGTATACTCTCAATTATCTAGCGAATTCACAACGCCTAATTGAACCAACCTCTATGTGCCTCTTCCAACCCCATCTTCAGCACGGAATTGTCTTTCTGATGAGCCACTCCGGATTCCACCAAAGCTTCAGGCTCGAATTCTTCAGAATTCACAACTGAAGAACAACTCTCTCTTTTGTGTATAACAAACAAATCTTTGATGTACTCTCTTTAAACCATGAGTTGAATACTCAATAAAACATCAAAGAAAAAATCAAAATATCCCCAGATATAAACCTTTAAGAACCAAAAAGAAGATCTGGAGGACTTCAATCAATTACTTAGTTTTGGGAGAAAACCAAGTATTTATAGAGAACCAAAAGTAATCCTAGATTGGGAAGAAAACAAACTCCTTGAGAAATCTGGATTCTGAGGCTCGCTCGAGCAAAGCTTTCCTGGCTCGAGCGAGGAGAGTAATTTTCATGATTTCTACTAGTGCCTTGGCTCGAGCGACGGATCCTTGGCTCGAGCGAGGAATACACTTCTTCAGGTTTTTGTATGGACGCAATCCTTGGCTCGAGCGAGCTTTCCTTGGATCGAGCTAGCAAACCTTCGCTCGATCGAGCTCTTCTTGGCTCGAGCGACCAATGGAAGACATGCAATTTTGAATGCAATTTTGAATGCAATTTTGCATTTTGCTTCGGCCGCGAGCTGACCGGTCAGCTCGACCCCCGTAATAATCAGCGAAGTGGCAATCTTGAAAGCATTAACATCACAAACTTCTCTGCATGGCTCGATTCGGGTTTGGATTTGCATCTAATAAACTCATAGCCTCACTGAAATAAAAAGTGCGAATAAAATTACAACTCAAAGGAGTTTTGTCAAACGGGGTTGCCAACAATAAAAACCTAACAATAAGTTAAAAAAATATTTTGTTTTGGAAAATATATAAATTTCACTCACATAGCATTGTGAAATTTCACTTTATAAGAGTCACCAAAAATTAACATAGAGAGTTTTCACTATGCTAAATCAGTGAAATTTCATTGCTAGAGAGTCACTGGAAAATTATCACTGAAAAAATGTACCGACGGTGATCACCGAAAAATTATCACCAGCAACCGGAGGTGGCGACTGGCAGTCAAAGGTAGCAATGGCAGTGGCAATGGCAATGGCAATTAGAGGTAGTAGAGTAATGAAACTATAGTAAGAGTAATTTTGTCTTTTAAAAAAAAAAAAAAAAGTCAATATCCTTAAACTAACACATATATAATTTAGTTGTCCTTAGACTAATGAAAAATGTTGTTTAAAAAAAAAGACTAATAAAAAATGTTTTCTAGGGAGTTGAATAAAAAATCTCATATTATTATTATTATTATTATTATTGTTATTATGAAAAATTTATCCATAAATCTCATATAAGAGAATGTTAATCTATTTAGTTCTAAAAGTTTTTTTTATGAACCAGTTAATCTTTTTTATTTTGAAAAGTTGTATTTATTTGATTTGATGCTATTTGAGTTTAAGTGAATGCCCTTTTGTGACTTATTTTTCTAATTTTTTGATTCGTTTTTGGAACGGGAATGGAAATGTGAGGTGCGCAAGATTCTTTTTTGAGAGATTAGTGGCTAAAATGTTAGTTGTCGAGCTTTAAAATCTACATTTCTATTAGTGTGCTATTCTGTGTTACATTGGAGTGTTATATTAGAGTGCTACGTTTGAAAAAAGTACATTAAGAAATTTTCGTATATTACATTGATTAAAATGTTACATTTGAAAAAAATACATTAAGGAGTTTTTTTGGGAATGTTACGCTATTAAGTTTGAGAAAATTATACTAATAAATTTTTTAGCTTGTTACATTAGAGTGTTATGTTTGGAAAAAATATATTAAAAAGTCTTTTTTTATTACATTGATTGGAGTGTCACGTTTAGAAAAAGTATACTAAGATGTTTTTTTGGAAAAAGTAAACTAAAAAGTTTTGTTTATTACATTGATTGGAGTCTTACGTTTAGAAAAAGTACACTAAGAAGTTTTTTTGGAATGTTACGTTATTACGTTTGAGGAATGTACACTAAGGAATTTTTTGGTATGTTACATTAGCATTTTATATTTGGAAAAAGTACACTAAGAAATTTTTTAGTTTTACATTGATTGGAGTGTTACGTTTGAAAAAAATACACTAAGGAGTTTTTGTGGAATGATATATTGTGACATTTGAGAAAAGTACACCAAGAAATTTTTTAGTGTTTTCTATTGGAGTGTTACGTTTGGGAAAAATACGCTAAGAAATTTTTTTTAAAGTGTTACGTTTAATAATTTCAACATAATGAGAAAACTCACATTTATCTCTCAACACATAACACACGCATGTTTATGTTTAGCCCTTTATGTAATTCATACTAGAAGAAGACCTTTGGGTCCGTAAGAAAAAATGGAGGATCAAACAGTTCATAAGATCACAATTTGAGATGTATTGGTACTTCACCCTATTATTATTTGTATTTAGTTGAATTTTTTCCATAATTTTTATATTTGTGTGATTCATCTAAAAGAATAGAATTTAAAAATACAAAGCTTTTTTATTTTTTTATTTTAAATTCATTGAGTTGTGCTACATCTCCCTAATATATTATCCCGATTTTGATCTCTAATGAGGTAGAAGAGAAAAAGGATAGAGAGAGATAGAGAGAGGAATGGTGAGGAGTGAGAAATGGGATCTATTCTACGTCATTAGGGATGGATTAGGAATGCTCAAGTAGAACTCCCAAGCATAAATTATTTCATTAGTTAAAAAGATTATTTGGCAGTGTGCCTATTCAATGGTATCGTGTCATATATTCATTATTTTTAAATTTTTGTTTCAAATAATTATTAAGCACTCTGTACTGTTAACATGAACTTTTTTAAAAGACAAAATAATTATTCCAAATATAGTGAGTAAAGGCCGTTTTGTTCGTGATAAACAAAACACTCATCTCTTTATTGGTTAAAATAATATAATCCTACCTTTTAAATGTGTTAAGGATCTCTTTTCTTCCTAAATTTTACTATTGTAAAACATTCACAATTTTTTAATTATCTGAGAATTGTGAAATGCATAAATCTCATGACATTCTTTAATCATTATGAATATTTTGACATAGAAAAATAAAAAAAGATTTAGAAAAAAAAATCCCTAATTTTTTAAATGGACTCTACCACTATTTTAACCAAAGAAATGTATTTTGTTTTCACATTTGACAAGGTAACTTTTTAGGTGTTTGAACAAAGAGTAATTATTAAATAGTCCTCAATCATCTTGTGGCGTGTTTGGCATACAGTTAAAAAGATTATTTTTTATTTTTTGAAATTATGTTGTGTTTTTTTTTTTTTTTTTTCTTAAACTTTTCAGGTTGGTCTTGTTAAAAAAAAAAAAAAAAAAAAACTGGAACTGCTTTTTACTTTTTTTGGGTCCTTTCTTGACTTTGTTTTAAATTTTATTATTTTTTTTTAATTTTTCAGTTCGTCTAATCGAGTAAAATCTAAAAATGTAAATTTTTTTAAAAAAAAATAAATAATAAAAATATATAATCCAAACACCCACAGTGCATGAGGTGTTACGTAGCTGAGAGCAATAATAACCTAACTTTATTAAAAAGTTGGGAGACAAGAGATAGAGGAAACTCACCCAATATATTCTAATTTTTCTTTTTTTAATATCAGAAGTATAAGGTAAATAATACTATATATTATTTGAGGACTATATTATACTATATATTATTTGAGGACTATTAATTTGTCGTGGAAAAAAATAATTTTCGTCCAGAAAATGAGTGATTAAGATGGAAGTTGTTGCAAAAAGCTCCGACTGACTTATTATTGAGATTGAGACGAGTTATTAAGAGGGAATGTGGTAGGTTGAAAATAAACAAAGGTAATGTTAGGAATATTAATTTTTTTATCAAATAAATAATTAAATATCTCACATGAGTATCATTTTTTTGATAAAAAATTCGGAGCCTATGGTATTTTCTAAGAAATAATATGGCGCCTTCTGAAGGCGACTAGAGTAAATGAGATATTAAGGTTTGGTTTGGGGTACACTAAATAATACAAAAAGTCAAAAAGTCATTATCCTATTTAAGTCACATCATCTTATTTAAATCACATCACCTCTCTAACACATCACATCAAACCCAACCCAAACTCAACCCATATAAGCCAATAAGTCAAAAAGTACACTTTTTTAGAATATCCCAAACCAACCCTACAATCAAATTTAGCAAGCTATGTTATCCCCCAGTTCTGTTAATTATTATCTATGATACCATCATGGATTGATTCAATGGTAACACTTTTAAATTTCTTATTCAAAGTTTTGGTTCGAATCTTCATAATTTCTTGTTGGGATTAAATATAATTCTTAGCGTTCAGAATATGCGGGGAGCTTTTGTTTCAGCCCCGACGTAAGTCTGGTGGGGTTCCTTGTAGATGTGTTGTAGGTATTAAGAGGCAATACTCTCTAACGGCTATGTTATGGAATATTGCCTATCTATATATCCATTTTTTTGAATAAAAATAAAATAAAAAACTATTATCTATGGTACACATCTTTTAAAAAGTGTATCTCATGTGATCCCATCTGATATCCAAGAAATTTGTGATTCGAAAATGAAGATGCACATTTTAGTGACAAATATTACGTTTTTTTTTTTTTTTATAGTAGAATTACGATAATTTGTGATTCAGAAATTAAGATACACATTTTATGTTAATGTTATGTATTTTTATGTTAATGTTACACATTTTTGTTAGAAAATGTTTAAAAAAAATAATTTATAACATTGTCACAAAATACGTAATTTCATTTGTGAATCACAAATTATTATAATTCTATTAAAAAAATATTTAATAATTATCATAAAAATAAATAATATATATCAAAAAATACGTAGCATAATGCATAGGATGCACATGTTTTGGACGGTGTTGAATTTCGTAACCATTAATAGTCAAATTTAAGAAAAAATCGTCTGGTAGACTATTCAAAAGACTACTTAAAATTCTAACCCCCCCCCCCCCCCAAAAAAAAAAAAAAAAAATTAAAATTTAAACAAAAAAAAAAAAGTCTAGATAAAGTAGTTTCATGAATAGCACTAATTATTGCGCGTCGTGTGGAACTGGATCTGAGGTCTGCTGTGACCCCCCTGTTGTTTCCTGCTGTGCCTACAATGGTACAGTTTCACCATCTATCTTGTTTTTGGTTTTTTTAATATCATGTTCTCACAGTGTTGTATGGATAGTGTTTGAAAATCATGTGAAACATTTTTATTTATTATTTTCAGAGTTAAATAATTAAAAATAAATAAAAATTATAATATAAAAAAATTAGAGTTTAGCCTTGTACATAATAAATTTTTAATTTTTAATCTTGTCGAATTAAATCATAATTTTTTAATTTATTTTCAATCTAAATATGTATCTATTTTTGTTAAGCAAAATTGAAAAAAAAATATTATTTTAATCATTAAATTAATGTACGTATACAAAAAAATATCTTAAATTTTTTTTTGTTATTTTTAATCACTAAAATACTATTTTTTGGATTTTACTTAACAAAAATAAATTATAGTTTAGGTTGAAAACTAGCTAAAATATCATAATTTAAAAAGAAAAAAGAAAAAAGAAAAAAGTAGATATAATATAATTTTATGTGTACATATACATAAACATATATAAACTAATTAATTTAAATTATCACTTATATTAATTTAACGTATATTTTTTGTCAACGTCACAACGTACTTTTAAAATAATTTTATATGTATGTATATATATAGAAATACACATAAATAATTTAACAATGTCAAGGGATATTTGTCACATATTGAAAATAAGATTACATAAAATGAAATAAAAAATTTAGCCATATCATAATATCCTTGAATTAAAATAACCTTAAATTAATATGAGTGATAATTTAAATTAGTTTATTTATATGTATGACTTGCCCAAAACATTTAGTCCAGCCAAATGTAACCCGGGATAAAGAACGAGCCCAATAATGTCCATCGGATGAAGAGACAACATCACGTGACCAAAGTCAGAATAAAATCGCCTCTCAGAGGGAGATCCGCAGAATGAAAAAGTGTCCTTGGATTTGTGTACAATCAACGATGGAGATCAAGATTGTCAAATATAAGGATTCGAGATCAGAGCATCCAAACGAGATGACCGTTCCATGAGCAAGATCTGACGGTCGAAGTATTAGCAATTGGGCATAAAAATATCCGAACTAATCTAAGCCATCCAGAGTGAAATAATTTGACGATGACAAATCTAGGCAACTTGACCACTTGCTTGACCAAGGTCTGACGGCATGCGAGACCATTGGATCAAAATGGTCATCCAATGGCCAAAACATAAGGTATTAGCACTATAAAAGGGAGAACCATAAATGACAAATGGGGATGAAAATAGTTCAATCTTTCTTTTAAATATAATATGCCCAAACATTGTTCTGATTTGACCGTCGAAGGGTCCTCCCAACCTAATCTAGTCAAGAGTGATCGTTGATGACTTGGTCTCTTCTTGCAGAGCATAGGAAGGAGCAGCTTATCTAGCTTTTCTTATGGAGAACATTTAGCCTTCCATAATTGGCGCCGTCTATGGAAAACTCCAAAAAAATGAGTACCCATCCAACTCTAGAAAAGATACCAAGTGACCCCTAAAATTTTCCGATCAGGAATATGGCTAGTGAAAATTTCAACCATGACTCCTAGGGTGTATCGAAAAACTTGGCCAGAATGATTCCCCCTTCGAATGACAAAAATCAACAAACTCGGCTCATAGAAAGACTGGTGGCACAAGTCGAATCCCTCAAGGAAGAACTATGCTTGGCTTGAGGTAGGCCTGTCGCATGAACAAGGGCTACCAACGACTATAGATGACCCAATCTTCATCAGATCGCTAGTCAAACAGCTAGCAACAATCTCGATCAAACGCAGAAAAAATGTCAGGTCACCCGAGGAGAAGATTCTCAGGACTATCAGAAGAACGACTTGAGAAATTAGCTTGACGATCAGACATGAGGCAATCCTAAACCCGCCCGACGAAAGCTCTTCACAGAAGATCTAACTTCTCTGTTTTCCTAAGCAATAGATCGTGCAGACCCACCGAAAAGGTTCACCCCTCCAAAGTTCAACTTATACGATGGAAAAGGAGATCCGACTAGCCGCATCCAACATTATACTCAAGCCAAGACATTGTGGAGCAACAACGGTCTGATCATGTGCTGAATGTTCTCTACGTGTTTGGGAGAGATGGCATTGCGATGGTACTATAAGTTGGAAGCTCAATCTATTAGCGATTGGGCACAGTTACAGCAAGCGTTCGTCTCGCGCTTTATCACTAACTGCCGACAAGCCAAGGAAGTGGATGTGCTCCTCACAATGAAAAAAGACGACATGAAGAGACTACAGGAATATGCCAGCAGATATTGGGCGGCACATAACGAGATCGATAATTGCAACGAGTAACTAGAATTACTTCATTCAAGTTAGGATTATAGCCTGAGAGTAAGCTCCGACAATCCTTAACAAAGAAACCACCCACCGATATGGGGAGTTTGATGTGACGAGTAGAGCAGTACTGCAAAATCGAAGATGACATACGAGGCGCCAAAGAACCAAAACCTGCTCAGTTACCGGTAAAGGCTCTAAGAAGGGACGAGAATAAGTCTTATGACGGCAAAAGAGAGAAGTCAAATGCAATCACCGATCAGCCGAAAGTTAAGAAAAAAGCCTTCCGAGCAATCATTACCACTTTCACCAAGCCAATATATCGTCTAATGGCGAAAATCTAGAATGAGCCCTACTTTTCTTGGCCTTCCAAGATGATCAGTGATCCGTCTCTTCGGAATCGAAGACTACGTTGTTCCTACCACAAGGATTACGGACACCTCACAGAAGATTGCAAGGCATTGAAGCAATTTCTGGAAAAATTAGTGCAAAGCGGGCACCTATGATCCTATATTGACTCATCCACAGATCGGAAGAAGAAGTGAAAAGACAAAAAGGGAGAAATATAACCAACGATAACTATCAACATGATCTACTCCATTCCTACGAAGAGGCGTATGAGTCAAGAAGTAATGTTTACACCTCATAAGGAGATAATGTTCTTATTAGGGGTATTCACAAAAAGAATATGCTTGTCAATAAAAATCACTTTCTTTGATGAAGATCTGGCATGGGGTTCATCACCCTTACAACGACTCCCTAGTAGTGACACTGTAGATCAGGGAATTTGCTGTTAAGAGAATCTTGATAGATTAAGGGTGCTCGATAGAGATAATGTACTACATACTTTTCAAAAAGATGAGATTGACTCCTGCAGCCCTACTCTCAGCTGATTCACCACTCTATGGCTTCAATTCAAGTCCAATATTTCCCTTGGGGAGAATCGTTTTACCTGTAAGAGTTGAAGGAATGATTCAACAAGTTAAATTCCAAGTAGTTAATGTACCCTCCTCATATAATGCCATAATGGGAAGAACTTGGCTGCATCAAATGGGGGCCATCTCGTCCACTTTCCATCAAGTCCTGCACTTCCTAGAAAAAAATAAAATACAGACAATAAGGGGAGACCAAATGATGGCAAAACAATGCATGGTAGTATCATCAGCAAGGCCACAAATACAGAAAGTTCAGACATGCAAATCAAAAGAGGAAGTAGAGCCCAGCCTGGTGACAAGAGTGCCAAAGATCTTGAGAAGGTGCAAATCAATCCTACTAATGAGGAGAGATTCTTCCTCATAAGAAAGAATCTCACTGTTGAAGAAAAACGACAATTGGTTGATTTCCTATTTCGTTATAAGGACGTCTTGGCATGGACTCCATATGAGATGGAAGGTATCGGTCTAAGGGTGATGAGCCACAAGCTAAATATGAGCCCAAACTCACGGCTAGTGATACAAAAAAATAGAAGATCGGCACCTCAACATGTGGAAGCCGTCAAAAAGGAAGTCTCCAAGCTACTCAAAGCAAGTGCCATTCGCAAAGTTCAGTATCTAGAATGGTTGTCCAACATAGTTGTCGTTAAGAAGAAGAATGAAAAGTGGCGAGTATGTGTGGACTTTACCAATCTGAATAAGGCGTATCCAAATGATAGTTTCCCTTTATCAAAAATTGACCAGCTAGTAGATGCGACATCTGGGCATGAAAGAATGAGCTTCTTAGACGCATATAGAGGGTATCACCAGATAGCCATGCACCTAGAAGATCAGGAGAAAGTGTCCTTTATTACTCCCGTTGGGTTGTTCTATTACAAGGTCATGCCTATCGAGTGAAAAAATGCTAGGGCTACGTATCAACACTTGGTCACGAAAATGTTCAATAAGCAAATCAGTAAGAATCTTGAAATATACATTGATGATATGGTAGTCAAATCAAAATAAGCAAAGCGTCATCCAGACGACCTTCGTGAAATATTTGGAGTGCTCTGAAAATATAAGATGAAGTTCAATGCCGCAAAATGTGCTTTCGAAGTTGGATTTGGAAAGTTCCTTGGATATATTGTTACTCATCGAGGCATAGAAGCCAACCCTGATTAGATTCAGGCCTTGCTCAATTTGACACCCCCTATATTCGTAAAAGGAATCTAGACACTCATTAGAATGGTGGCGACACTCAACAAATTCATCAATCGGTCATCGGACTGTTGCCGACCATTCTTCCAGTTGACCAAGAAAAACTCTCGATTTGAATAGACCCTAGAGTGTAACCTCGCACTACAAGAGTTAAAAGCTTATCTGGCTAAACCACCTTTGTTCATTAGCCCCGACGTCGGAGAAACGTTATACGTGTACTTAGCAGTATTCGACCATGTTGTTAGCTCGACACTCATCAAGGATTCTTTAGGTGGGCAAACACCGGTCTTCTACATAAGTTAAACATTACTTGATGCAGAAACTAGATATTTACCGGTAGAAAAACTCCTTCTGGCACTAGTTGTTTCATCTAGAAAACTGTGGCGTTATTTCTTGGCCCATTCCATTGTTGTTTACTTGGAGTTTCCACTTAAGATAATATTACATAAGCCAGATTTATCAGGTCATATTTCCAAATGGGTTGTTGAGCTCGGGCAATACGATATTTAGTTCAAACTAAGGAATGCAATTAAGGCACAGATACTGGCAGACTTCATAGCGTAATTTTCCCCAAAGAAAGGCACAGACGCTGGGGAAACACTTTCAACTGATGTAGCGTGGATATTGCGCTGCAATGCATCCTCGAACATCAAAGATACATGAATAGGGTTTGTGCTAGTCACACCCAACAAAAAGGTAGTAGAATTCTTTGCTCGGATAGGCTTCTCTACCACCAACAATGAATGTGAATACGAAGCTCTCATCAATGGTCTCAACACCGCAAGGATGTTAAGGGCTGATGCCATAAGTGTTCAGTGTGACTCACAATTGATCATTCAGCAGATGAATAAGAATACGTAGCCCGGGATGAAAGAATGATAAAATATCTGGTTATGGCCAAGGCCGCAACCAAACAATTTTCTTCATTCGAGATTCAGCAAATTGGGCTTGACTAAAACAGTTATGCCGATACATTAGCCAACCTGGCCACAACAATCAATCAAGTAGACAGCCGAGTGATCGAGGTCGGAACCATATCATCTCCTAGCATCACAAGGGAAAGTGTATGTCCGATCTAACAAGGCGAAAGATGGATCACCCCTCTTATCTAATACATATCTAATGGTATGCTACCCGTCGACAAAAAACAAGCCCATCGGATTCGACTCCGGGCTATGCGCTTCTGGCTAAATGATTCGAAACAATTATTCAAGAGGTCTTATTCTTGTCCCTATCTCAAGTACATTCACCTCGATGAGGCAACAAGCATATTGGAATAAATACATGTAGGATCATGCGGAGCTCACTCCAGGGGTAGATTATTGGCACATCAAGCCCATACCCAAGGGTATTGATGACCCTGTATGCAGCATGACGCCCAACAATTCGTACAATGCTACTCAGTGTACCAAAGGTATGCTCCGGTCATACGACAACCATCCGAAGAACTTAATCCCGTTACTAGTCCCTGGCCATTCGCACAACGAGGATTGGATCTGGTCGAACCATTACCGAGGGCACCAGGAAATATGAAGTGCTGATCGTAGTAACTGATTATTTCACAAAATGGATTGAGGCCGAACCTCTGGCCAGTATTAGGGATACTGATATCAGGACATTCCTGTGGCGCAACATCATTACCAGGTTCGAAATTCCAAGAGCACTCGTGTCCGATACCGGCACACAGTTTGATTGTCGGATGTACAAGGATTTATGTAACTAGTATGAAATCAAGGCCTACAATTCTACCCCAGCTTATCCCCGAGCAACGGACAAGCAAAGGCTTCGAATAAAGCTATGTTGAACGGGATTAAGGAGCGGTTAGAAGCATCAAAAGGGAGATGGGCCGAAGAGCTGCTAATGACCTTCTGGTCTTATCAAATTACACCTCGTCACGCAACCGGTGAAACACCATTTTCCTTCGCGTTTGGGATGGAGGTCGTCATTCCTCTAGAGATTGATTTCCTAATTCGATGATCTTATTTAGTGGAGGCCAGCACAAACGAGGACTTTGTTTCAAAGAAACTTGACCTTGCCGAAGAGAAACGCGAACGAGCGTTAGTCAGGTTAGCACGATACCAACTGGAAATAGCCAGGGCATACAATAAGTGAGTGAAGTGTCGGCGCCACGTGATCGGCGAATTGGTTTTAAAGAAGGTCCTCCCAAACGAACCCAAAACTGCCGATGGAAAATTTGGAACAAATTGGAATGAACCATATCAAATCACTGATCTGGCCGAGAAAGGAGCATTTGAAATTGCTGATCAACAGGGGATCGTACTCCCAAGGCCATGGAATGCCATGCATTTGAGAAAATATTACCATTAACCTTGTAGTAATTATGTAATAAAGCTTAGATATAAAGAGTAATGAATAAACAAGGTTGCATTATGTATTTCTGAAAGATATGATTTCTGGTGGATTGAGATTTTACAACCAAACAAAACAAAACAAAAAACAACAACAACAACAAAGGGGGAAGGAAAACAAAAATGAACTATGGATTCATCTATATCTTTGTAAACTATCCAATTCAGGGGGAATCAGGACTTCGGGATTCAAGAGTGGAAATTAGGAATATAAATCTGACGATTCGGCCACTCCCAGCATTTTCATCACTGATCTCCAACCCTCCCTTAGAAAGAAATTCTCTAATTTATTCATCTGTTCAAGGTAGGTGGGGTTCGCTTCGTTCTAGGTGGCTTCGGTATTCGATTTCAGCTCTATCTCTCTCTGGCTCTTCATCGCTTCCATGGTAGCCTTTAGAGCTTCATGATCCGGCCTTAATTTATTGAGCTGACAAGTTGCAGCCTCAAACTTTTCTTCAATCGATATTTAGCTTGACTCAGCCGTTGCAATTCTACTATCAGCCCGTGATAATTCTTCTCGTTGATAGTTTTTTTCGGTCGCCATCTGCTTTCTTTCTTCAGCTATCCGTTTTCTCTCTTCTTCCATTTTTGCCTTTCTTCATCTTGCTGATCACGCTCCCTAGTCAATCAAACTCCAGCCTCCATGAAGTGATTAACGATCTACATCAACATATATGGTTAGTATAATGAAAAATCTGTCGGGATCAAAAATCAATAACATGACCATCTTACCATTACTATGTTCTAGATTCCATGGCCCATAATCTGTTGATTAGACTAGCCCTCCAAACGACAAATATCCTCTAGAATCTGTATCCCTCGCATCATGGCCAGTACAACCCCAGTATCAGCAAAAATAGAATCTCGGGTGTTCAGTGCCCAATCTCCTACCATCGATTGAAAAACGTATTCGATGGGGCCTCTTTTAGCATCACCGACCTACTCTTCACTAGCTTGAATAAGCTGCTAACTCGATGATGACACCGGGTGGTTGGTCAGCCGATCTACGTCATCCTCGAGCACTGACCTCCTGTTGACTTCTCTACACAGCCTCTGATTGCCCGGTCAACCTACGTCTCCCAACCATCTCTAGCGCCGATGACTCTGACTATTCCGTCGGCACAAGGATGATTTCGGGCCGATGATTTCATCATTATCAAATCACTTCTTTTGTTATGATCGGCAATAACGGACCGATCTCAAAATCTTCTTTGGGTGCGCTTGTCACAAGATTGGAAGCAGGAAGGGGTAACGAAACAACAGTCACCCTCATGAGAAATTGTTCTGTTAGCACTTCGCCAGTTTGGAAGCAGCTGTAGTGCACCTCCAAATTGTCTGTAACGCTGGCAAATTCACGCCCCAAGACTCATTATGACGCTCTGTATTTATGGATAAATGATTTGTAGGCATGAAAAATACAATTAGCACAGTATATATAAACACAAACAAATGACAAAACAAAATAAGCAATCACTCGCAAGAATCATCGACGCTCACCAGCACCCAATACTCAAGGCACAGTAGCAGCACCCTCGGCAAAAAGAAGCGATGAAAATTCCCAACTACCTGAAACCATAACTGCATCTTTAGTCTCTATTACGAAAGTTTTAGGAAGTAGCCGAATAAGCGACCTATCCCTATCACGGCGCTTAGAGGCCAAAAAAAATGGCCCCGAAGGTGCTTGATAGAGATTGTAGCAGTATTGCAGTTCCCTTAAGCCTAGGTCTAGGTTTAACATGTTATTTAGGGCAAGCATCCAGTTTACGATTTTGAAAAAATTCGTAGCCAACAAAAATGGAGGAACTCCATAATAAGACAATATCTTACGAAGGCATGGGTGAAGGGAAAACCTAACCCCATCATCTACAATGACAAATACTAACCACGGGATCCTATCGTCACTTGGGTATAAGAAATTGTCATTAGGGCGAGGAAATTCTATGTTTACGTTAGTAGGAATGTCACAAGTCGAGCGAAAATGGGCAATGCCCTCTAGGCTACTAAGAAAATAAGCGTACTTTTCCATTTTCAACACAAATCTAAAGGAGACTGATACGAAAAAGAAATACAAAAACACTTTCACTATAAGGAAGAGGAGACCCAGGAAGGAAGATTTGAACGATGGAATGAGAACAGGTGGTAGCACTAGATGAATTTTGGTTGAAATAGCTATCGAGAAATAAGTCCCAAATATCAATGCAAATGATTTGTGCAGAGGATGGGTAAACGGCGCATCCTTCCGATACACATGTCGCTTCATTTGAATAAGCGTGCCATCGCATTTACTACTGAGTACTGATAAACATTTCGAGCTTCCAACACATGTCCAGATGACATCAGCGCACCAAAATCAAGAGCCTTCAAAAAACAAACCCTATATCAGAAAACGTTGGCTCAGAATAATGTCGACCTCTTGCTTGGAGCAAGGAATGGATCTATGATGATCCTCTATAAAAACTATCCCAAGGATAGTATTTCGGCTCAGAATAATGTTGATCTCTTGCTTAGAGCAATGAATGGATCTATAATGATCCTCTACAAAAACTATCCCAGGGATAGTACGTCGGCTCAGAATAACGCTGATCTCTTGCTTTGAGCAAGGAATGGATCTATGATGATCCCCCTAAGACAACTATCCCAAGGATAGTACTTCGGCTCAAAACAATGCCGATCTCTTGCTTGGAGCAAGGAATGAATCTATGACAATCCCTCTATAAAAACTATATGAGGGATAGCACATCAGCTTACAAGCTATGCCAAAATCCTGCTTAGAATAAAGAATGGATAGTGCATATACTATAATGAATGCAAATATCTTGCTAAAAGCAAGAATAGGATTTATGGCAATCCTCCCATAAAAAATATTCTAATATTCAAACACAATCACAAGTAACCAAAAAAAAAAAAAAAAAAAAAGAAAATAATAATAATAATAATAATAATAATAATAATAATAATAATAAGAAAGTTATAGCTAGAAGCAGCAAGAGGCATAATCCATAGCATGATGTCAACATTCATAAAGTCCGAACAATAATATTCATATAATCCGAACAACAAAGGCTGTGTTTGGTTGTGATTTCAAATCACAATTCTACATCTTAATTCAAGCATTGTGTTTGGTTGTGATTCTGAAATGCTGTTTTGAGAATTCTGCACAGAACATCTGTGTTACTCTGCAACATCAGACGCGTTGTTCCTTTTTTTTTTTTTTTGAAATTTATGCTGCGCGGGATGTCCACCCGGATGTCCTCTGAATTCCAGATTTTTTTTTTTGGCAATTGATTTATATAATTGGGAAAAATATTTTCTGAAATTTTTAAAATTTTTTATGTGCTTTAAAATAATTTTGAGTTGTATGTTTAGTTATGAGTTGTAAATTTTTGTATCACATATCAAATGTCACATCAATAATTCCCCACTCAAATCAAACCTCTTTTCCAAAACTATTTTCAAAACTCTTTACCAAACAAATTTTCTACACTCAAATCACAATTCTACAACACACAAACTCAAAATACAACTCATACTCTCAAATCACATTTACAAAACACAACCAAACGCAGGCAAAGTTTTTCGATTTACAAAAAAGAAAAAAGAAAAAAAAAGATCATGATCACTTTTCTTCAGAATCTTGGGCTTCAACTCCTTCGGCAGCCTCATTTGTTTTTCGACCATTTCAGGGCATAGATAAGGAATGTTGTTCCTCAAATCGGAGTCCACTGGAATATTCGTAGCCTCGAGCGCCAACGTCCAACCATCTTCGAACAACATGTTCACGAGATTGGCAAACTGCACTTCATAAATGGCAGTGGCCTCGCTGCACCCCTCATCCTTTGCCGCATTGACTGCATTTGCTAGGCTTTCCTTTTAAACGGTGAAAACATTAGCAAGTTGTTCATTCTCCTCCTTGAAAGAGCTGATCTATTGTTCGGAAGAATTCAACACCAAGTCCATGGTTTAGAGTTTTTGCTCAGCCTCCACCGCTTTTCCCTCTGCAGCTGCTATACAAAGCTCCAACTCTTTAATCTTCTCGTCTTGCCGATCACTGGATGCCTTTATCTTGTCTGCAGTCTTAATTAGTCTGTTATGGCGAACCATAGCCTCATAAATAGAAAACATACCCTACACAACAACAAAGTTTGTTCTAAAAGGCAGAAAAACAACAAAAGAGCATAACAAAGTAAGAGAAGAGAAAATAGGAACGCACTACTAAGGAGAAGTGCAAAGCCTGAGAGAAGACAGCAACATCTGACTGTTCGGCTAATCGAGCGATGTCTACGGGCAAGATTGAGTTGCGAACTATCGCAGTAGGTACTTCAGCATTCCCCATGGTCGTATCCGCATTCGTCAACTACCGATCTTTTAGGGCAGGCATGAACGTGATTAGGGAAGCTGTAATTACAATATCAAAAGTAAACACTAGAGATGACGTAGCAACAATTGCAGAATGGTCAAAATGGCTCTTTTTCCGTATTTTGGCCGATTGATCAGTAGGCCACTTGCCCGATCTATGGGAGATGGTGGTGGAACAGAGTTAGTAGAAGCCACGACAAGAGACGAGGGTGAGTCTTCTACCACTACAATCGGCAAGTGTTGAGGCCGATCAGTGGCAGCAGGATCAGAGGATTTCTAGGAAGCAGAAGTTACACCCACAACCCTTTCACATTTTTTGGCTGCTGCGATCTCAAAAAAGTTCTTCGCGGGTATGGAATCTCAAATTGTGGCTTTTGAACTGGATAATTCTTCCTGAGGTTCTTCTTCAAGTGTAACCTCCTCGCTATCTTCCTGCAAATGAGGTAGAATATAAAAGTCAAAGCCTCTGCCGAAGCTGAGGTCTATGCTGTTTGTTGCAATCACGGTCTTGTAATAAAGGACGTATCAAAGTAGCACGTGCGCAGCCCAACCTTGTCCTTGTTGCTCAGGGGGCCCTTTGTATGACCGGGCTTGTTGGAGAAAAGGGAAATTTACTTGATGTTCTCACTCGCTCGGATGGAAGAAAACCTCAAGAGCTGTAAGCGAGGACAGACAAACATTAGTTAAATTGAAGATATAATAAAAGACTTCATAGGCAAAAAGAAAAAAGACAAAGTATAACATGGATGGCCAGTGACCTTGGGAACAGTTCGGACCCGATCAACTCTGTGGGGGAGCTCCTAATTCCCCTCTACTATTACAAATATATCATTTAAGTCCTTACCAAAATTGGGAAGCATCTAAACAAGTTGACGCTTCGCCGATCTGGGTTTGAAGTAGAAATTTGATCTTTCCTTAGTGATGGGAACGCAATTATAACAATATCTTAATTTTGAAAGACCGAAGTTAATTCCTAGGATGTCATTCAGAGCCACTACCCCATGACTATCCTAAAAAAATTAGGGAAGAGTTGAGAATGAGGTATCCCATAAAAATGAAGTACCTCTTTGAGGAGGGGATGAAGGGGGAATCTAACCCCTCCTTCAATTATGGTCATCAAAGGAAGAGGAATTTGCTCATCAGATCCCTCTGATATATTGTCAGCAGAGGTGGAGAGATAGACGACAACATCTATAGGTATGTTGTACAGAGTTCTAAACTCTGCAATACTCTCATCAGATTTAAAGAAGCGCCTCAGACGATTCATTTTGAAAACAAAGAACTTAACAGAGAAGGGAGCAATTGAAAACTAAAATCGCAGGAAGAAAAGGAAAGGAGACTCACAATAATTACAGAGTGAAAGCTTCAGGCGAAAGACATAGAATACACTAGAAGATGAAAAGAGAAAGATAGCTCCTCAATTAGTATGTCATAAGCAAAACGACACATTGAAAGGCGAAATGACGAGCGTCATCATTTAATATACACTCCAAAGACGCGTGTCACAAATAAAGATATTCAGTCCGGATCCCAATTAAGTTCGGCTATGGCACATTCGGCAATCCGCCATAGGGAATCACTGAAGGGGGAGGGGTAAAAATAAAGCATTTAACCTCAACCTCA
Organism: Camellia japonica; assembly: GCA_030407325.1. NCBI lineage: Eukaryota > Viridiplantae > Streptophyta > Magnoliopsida > Ericales > Theaceae > Camellia > Camellia japonica. The sequence goes on from JAPPVO010000014.1 coordinate 23,502,145, forward strand.
AAAGCCAAAGGACATAAACGAATGGCCTAAAACATTTAGTCTAGCCAAACATAGCCCAGGGTAAAGAAAGAGCCTAATAATGTCCATCGGATGAAGAGATAACATCACGTGACCAAAGTCAAAATAAAATTGCCTCTCAGAGGGAGATCCGCAAAATGAATGAGTGCCCTTGGATCCGTGTACAATCAACGATGGAGATCAAGATTGTCAGAGATAAGGATTCGGGATTAGAGCATCCAAACGAGACGACTGTTCGATGAGCAAGATCTGACAGTCTAAGTATTAGCAATTGGGCATAAAATATCCGAACTAATCTAAGCCACCCAAAGTGAAATAATCTAACGATGACAAATCAAGGCAACTTGACCACTTGCTCGACCAAGGTCTGATGGCATAGGAGACCATTGGATCAAAATGGTCATCCAACAGCCAAAACATATGGTATTAGCACTTAAAAGGGAGAACCATAAATAACAAATGGGGAGGAAAATAGTTCAATCTTTCTTTTTAATATAATATGTCCAATCACTATTCTGATTTGACCGTCGGAGGCTCCTCTCGACCTAATCTGGTCGAGAGTGATCGCTGACGACTTGGTGTCTTTTTACAGAGCATAGAAAGGAAGAGCTCATCTCGCTTTCCTTGTAGAGAATATTCAACCTTCCACACATATATGTAAACATAAAATTATATTACATTAACTTTTATATATATATTAGTTTACCTCTAAAATAGTACACAAAAATATTACAAATTATTTTTAACACAACTATAACATACAAACGGTGAGAATAACATCTAAAGAAAAAAGAAAAAAAGAAAAAAAAAGAAAAAAAAAAGAGTAGATAGTGAAACTGTGTCGTTTTAGGCACAACATGTAACACAACAGGGGGGTCACAGCAAAGACCCCATGTGGAAATGGGTATTTTAGGGTTCATTTGGAATGTGGATTGGTTTTTTAATTTTTTTGACTATTTTAGTTTGGAGTTAAAAAGTCTAGTTTGAGATGAACTTTTTGATTTTTTTTGACTTTTGTGAGAGAAAAATTGAAATGATTATGGTTTAGATGTGACATTTTTTAACCTAAAACTAAAAACCATACTTTATCTTTTTGTGACTATTTTAACCCCAACTCACCCAACCCAACCCAACTTCCCAAACTAGTGCTTAATAGTTTATCTCCTCATGTATTCTCTCACTTCATTCTGATCAACTGATTGAGCCTGTGTTATTTTTTAAGGCATGTGCATTAGGGACAGATCTACGATTCAAGATTTGGGAGGCAAAAATCAAGAATTTAAATTTGACCCGCCTCAGCTTGGCTCCAGCTAGCCCATGTTGGGCCTCGCGGGCTCTTGTCAAAATTCGGGCCAGGCCAGCCCACGGTCCAAGGGGTATTCGGGCCGTGGGCGGGCCGGTGGGCCTAGGCTCGGGCTTGGGCGGGCTTGAATAAATTTTTTTATTTTTTTATATTTTTTCTACCAAAATTTTATTATTTTTCACTAAAAAAAAACATTGGGCCTCGGTGCGGGTCGGACCTTGAGTGGGCCTTAAGCGGGCCCACGAGCTGAGCTAGACTTCAAAATGATGGCCCAGACCCTAGCGCAGGGTCTCGGGTTAGGCTCGGGCCCAAACGGGCTTAAACAGGCCTAGACCACCTCGGGTTACGGGCGGGCTTCGAGCCGCCGACCATTTTTACACTCCTAGCAAAAATAGATATAGCATTTTAATGAAAAAATTCAATATAAAATTTTAAATTTTAATTTATACCGCTATAAAAAAATTAATAATATTATATTAATCGAACATTCTTTGTCAATATAATTAAGTAAAAAAATATAATTAGACATATTTCTTTTATTCACATTAACTTAATAAAAATATTAATTATTACTATGTCTCCGTCTACTAAAGTTAACTATTTGAAAATATTGTAATTACCACATTTTATAATATATATAAAAGCATTTATGATAGACTCGACATCAAAATCTTAAGTCGTATTGTTCTCAACAAATATGATCATTTAACTTGTCAGAAAATTATTTTCTATCTTATTACTTAGTTTAGTTTTGAAAAGTTTTATAATTGAAATTTTATGTTTTTATGAGTATAATAATAATCCGTTTTAATAAGCAATATTAAATTTTATGAACTTATTTTTAAGAAGTAGACAATATTTTTATTTTCAGACAATATTCCTATTTCTAGAGAATTAACAATCATGAATGAATGCAAAATAACTTGGATAAGCAAATTAAAGTGTGATTTATTAAAGAAAAAAAAACATAAGTGATATATAAATAAAAACAAGAATAGTAATAAATAAAAGAATATAAGTAACTCTAAACAATATAAAAATAAAACAAATAATATAGATAACAAATAAAATAGATACATATTTCATAAAACTTGATTTAGAAACTGTTCTAAAATTTAGTAATGTGAACAATTTTGAGTGTGCGAACTATGAAAATTTTGAAGGTACGATATACCACAATTTAAAATTATCTTATTAATTTATAATATAATATACATAATTTTTAAAACTTTTTGGAGTGCAACCAAACCCACCGCACCCCTAGATCCATCATATAATAATGTACAACACAAATTCTATTCAATTTTGTTCTTACAAATCAATAATTGTAGTAGCTCAATTTGATTATACAATCCCTCAATGATAATTTGATTTCAGCCAAAATAAATAAATAAATAAATAAATAAGGAAAAAAGGAAAAAAGAAAGAGATCAAATTTAATAAATAATCAACAATTACAAGTCAATTTCACTAAATTTTAGAACATAATCTATAGTTATGAGATAAATTGGTAATAATAAAAATAATAATGTGAGCTCAACTATTACTTAAGCTCCTATGCTCCATTTGTTTAGTATAATAGAAAATGAAAGTTAACGGAAAATATTTTTTCATGGTCAACAAAAAATAAGCTTATATAGCAAAAAATATTTTCCACTTTTAAAAGGAGGTAAACGTTTTCTAAACTAAAATCTTACCACACTACCATTGCCATTCTCACCTCTACCACCGTGCCACCATCACTATGCCACCATCATCGTTGCTATCACTATCGTCGCTACCCCACCATAATGCCGCCGCCACCACCTCCTCTTCCACCTTCATTTCACCACCACCATCACCAAACATAAAAAAAAAAAAAAATCTTTAGAAAACATTTTTGGAAAAAAAATTTCGTAGAAAATATTTTCTGCCCAAACAAACAGATTTCGTTAAATATTTTCAAATTTTGAAAATGGGAAAAAAAATTCTAAAGTGCATAAACAATAAAATGGTCGACTAGGATTGTCACTCATAAGGACAAAATAATAAGCTTGTTTGGTTTCAAGATTCACTTTTCATAAAATTGAAAAAAAAATTTCTTATTTTTTTTTGTTTTTACTGAATTTTTATAATATTTTAACTATTTTTTTTTAATTTTTTTTTTAGATACACCTAGTATAAATATACTTAAAAAGCATAATATTTTGAAATTTGTTTTTAAAAATTTACTAAATACCAAAAATATAAAAAAAATGCAAAAATTCAGTCTATTTTCGTATTATTATGTAATTATTGATTTTTTTAAAAAATATATATATATTTTTTTTCTTCTGAAAACTGCTACTGTTAGTTTTTCTATCTAAACTAATGGAAGGTATATTACACATACCATTTTTTAAAATTGGTTTTGTTTTCTAAAAACTTAAAATGAAATTAATACAATAAAAATACAATTTTACCTCTATTTTCTCCAAACATAAAATTAAATTAATATGTTAAGTAAACTAAAATATAACTAAGAATTGATCTAAAATATAAAATATAATAAAATAAAATAAAAAATAATTAAAATTGATCTAAAATGTAATTAAATTAAAATTAGATTAACATGTTAGAAATTATAATAAATAATTAAGAATTTAGGATTAATTGTGATACAAAATATAATTAAATTAAAAAGTTATTATTTACAATAAATAATTAAGAATTTATAATTAGTTGTGATTTAATTGAATTAATACTAGATATTATAAATTATGTGTATGAGAGATGATAGAGAAAGAAAATAATAAAAAATATAACGTTTGAGAGTATTACAGTCATTTCACATGTATAGTTAGCAGTTGCATTTTAATCTAAAATTACATGAAAGCATATGGCTATTTTTACCCAATAGGTCCTACTTTGGAGACTTATTACCCAATAGGTCCTACTTTGGAGACTTATTACCCATTAAGTCCTATTGATAAATTTATTAAGTGATAAAGATAAATTTATCAGTCTTTTGTTTTTATGAATAAATTTATAGTAATAAATTTATCAGTCTCTTTATTTTTATGAATAAATTTTTAGTGATAAATTTATCACTCTCTTATTTTTATAGTGTTAAATTTATTAGTTAGGACCTGTCGGTAAATAAGTCTAGTTAATAGGACTAATTGATAAGTACCCCTATAATGGGTAAAAAACTATCAAACCATACCACAGGAGGTTAGATGAATTTTGCCGCCCTTTTTTAAACACATCTTAAAATTGTGTAATTCTATTTCAATTTTAGGAGTAATTTTTGTATGTAGATATGATATATGCCATGTGATATTTGTGATTGGTGAAAGGTAGTACTACATGATACTTTATTAACATACAAAAATTTCTTTGCTATCTTACCCCAAAAATTTTAAACTGTAGTACGTCACACTTTCAAAATTTCAATAATTCGCACCCTCAAAATTATTCACATTACAAAATTTAAAAAATAGTTTCTAAATCAAGTTTTATAAAAATATTGATATATTTTATTTGTTATCTATATTATGTTTTTTATTTCTATATTATTTAGAGTAACTTATATTATTTTATTTGTTTTTATTTATTACTATTCTTATTTTATGTTCATATGTCATTTATGTTTTCTTTTTTTTCTTTTTCCTTTTCTTTTTTTTTTTATTACAAATTACACTTTAATTCACTTATGCATCTTATTTTGCATTCATTCTCATTTGTTAATTCTCTAAAAATAGAAATATTGTCTGAAAATAAAAATATTGTTTAGGCCTCTTTTGGTAAAGAGGTTAAAAAGTAGCTTTTTAGCTTTTGACTTCTTCTTAATCATATTAGCTCTATACTTTTTTACATTTTTTTCAAAAAAAAAAAAAGAAAAAAAAGAAAACTTTTAACATACTTTTCCAAAACAACTGTTCAACATGTCATTCGTATAAAGAAGTTCTTAAATTTAATACCGCTTAGTAAAACAGATTATCATTATACTCATAAAAACATACGTTAGCGTTTGGTTTACATTTTAAAATTCAATTTTGTTTTTAAATTATAATTTGAATGCAACATGTTAACCAAACCTATTTTTAAAATATAACTCAAAATTACTTTCAAAACTCATTTCTTCTCTCTTTTTTTTTTTCATTTATTATTATTAATCAATCAATCAATCACTTTTTTTTTTCCTCTCTCGTCTCTCTTCTCACATTCTATACATAAATCAATAAAAAAAAAAGATACAAATTATTCCAAAATTATTTTCAAAACTCATAACCAAACAAATTTTTTCTTTTTAAATCATAATTCAAAAACTCAAAATTCAAAACACAATTCCACACTTAAATTATAATTCTACAACTAAACCAAACGGACACACTTTCAATTATAAAACTTTTCAAAACTAAACTAAGTAAGATCGAAGATAATTTTGTAACAAGCTAAATGATCATATTTATTGAAAAAGATATTACTTAAAGTTTAGATATTGACCCTATCATAAATATTTTTATATATATTATAAAAAATGACGATTACAATATTTTTTTAATAATTAACTTTAATTGACGGAAACATAATAATAGTTAATATTTTTGTTAAGTAAATGTGGACAAAGAAATATGTCAAATTTTATTTTATTTTTCTTAATTATGTTTACAAAAAATATTTGATTAATAATAATATTATTTTATTTTATTATGCGAATATAAATCAAAATTTAAAATTTTATAATATCTTTCCGTTAAAAATTTCCATACTTTTAACGTTTCAAAACTTAAATCCTAAATTCGTACATGCAATCAATGTCATATCTGCATTTGACATTTTATAATCACTAAAATTTGTAGATAGAATTCGTGCACACAAATATATTACCAATCATGACGTAGTTGTAATGTTACGGTTTAGGTCAAAAATCAGAGAAATTTTTGTATGCTATCACGAGGTATTACTTTCTATCAATGGTAAATATATATATTTTTTATTTTTTCTGAACGCTTAATATAAATATAATAAATTTTATTATTAAAACTAATCACAATAATGAAAGATACATATAAAATATATCTATTTACATAAATATATATATATATATATATTATTTACGACCGCACCTCCTCATCCCTTAGATCCCTCATTGATTGATTGGAAAATGCCCTCCACCGAGTTGAATAGTTTAAGTTTATCCGTACGCATGCGTGGGTATACTTTTATGAAGACAATTTAAATGGATCAAAAGGAAGCAACTTGATGGTTGTACGTCTATGTGGAGTACGCATTTATTAAAGTTGAAAATTTTAATTTCAGTTGTAATTGATTTATTATCAAATTAATTTAAATTTATTTTTATAATTTAAATTATTTATATTATACATCTTCTTAGATTTTTATAATTGACAATTCTATTTGAAAAAAATTCTTTCAATTATAATTTTATTCGCTCTTATATTTTAGTGAGTGTCTAAATGTTTAAATGCTAATCTAACCCGAATTATGCTTTTATTTGTCACTTCATTGATTATGTACGGAGATCGAACTGCTCGGTCAACTCGCGGGGGTTTAGGAGGCAGCGCCCCATGGCGGGTTTCGGGCAATACTCAGGCGGAGTCGAAGGACAGCACCCCAAAGCAAAAAGCAAAAATACAATCAAAATTATTTGATCGCACGAGCAGTCATTTGTGCGCTTGAGCAGAGAAAATGATCATTTAGTATTTTGCAGAGCATCTGAACTTTTGGGAAATAAGTTTTACTGTTCGAGCAATTAATGTTGCTCTCGAGCAGTCGACCTATATGTTTTGCATCGCCTTTACTCACACCACTCGCTCGGTGAAGTATGCGCTTGAACGATCTTCGCGATTCAATTTATTATAATGTGCGCTGTTTGCTCGTTTTAGGATTTGAACCATCCAGATTTTTAGAGAGAAAGAAAAAATAAAGTGTTTTATATTGGAGGGTGCTTTATGAGTGTGTCCTTGATGATTTAAGAATGATTAATGGATCTATGAACTTTATATGAATATCATCAAAGAGTTTGTTTGTTTTCTTTTATTCACAAAAGAAAGACTTGTTCTTTCGTGGATTTTGAGATATTTGAGCCTGAAACTTTGGTAGATTCCGGAGTGGCTTATCATCATAGATTTGACATTAGCGTTGTGGATTCAACGTTGGGCAAGACAATTCTGAGGTGAAGACGGTGGTAGAAGAGGCACATCGGGGTCGGTTCAATTCGGGTGTAGATTCGCTAAGTAATTGAGAGTACACATGTGTGATTCTTTTTTGAGTTTATAGTGGATTGTTTAATAGTTTTAGCCCGTGATTTTTTTTTTTATCACAATTGGAGGTGCTCCAATTGTGATTTTTCCGCGTTAAATCGGTGTGTTGATTTGTCTTTAATCGTTTGATTGAGATTGTTATTTGTTGCTTAAAATTGAAACTTAGTCACAAATCAATATATTGGGAATTTTAGATTTTTCATATCTAATTAAGAAAATTATCTATAAAAAAAAATCAAATTGATTCAACTTCAATTGTTGTACTATTATATTATTTTTATCAATACAATTTACATGTTTTTAAAAATTAACTGTCTATATATTATAATATATTTGTGATTTGCTCAGGTAATTACTAAGTTTGATCAATCTAATTTTTTACATAAATATTTTTGGAACTTATCATATGAAATGAACGATTCAAATTATTAAGCTATTTAAATCGCACAATACACCAACTTCATCCATAAAATTAAGATCTTAAACTTGAGCAAATCCAAACTTGTATTTGTGCTGGTTCATGCTATTGGATTGGACTCGACCCACACTCATATCGGGAGTGCCATTTCTTCCACAAAAAAATAGTAAATGATGGTACTGCTAATCGTAGGCCCATGCTTCCAACGTCGTTCCCTAATCACTGAGCCCACCGGGGTACCTGCACAAAAGCCCAACAGGGAACAGGAGTCCCCCAGCGGACCCTCCGACGGTCAAGTTAGAAGAGAAAGGGGTTCATGGCGAATGATAGGAGAATAATGATAGGGCACTTAACCTTTTTGTGTTTTGGAAGCCTCCTTATATCCTTTGTTCATCATTTCCTTGTCCACTCTGACTTGTCATATTGGTCGAAAGTCTACGCGCTAGCTTGCCTTGTTCATGGTGAGGCTACCTGCTCTGACATGAAGGAATTATTGCATTTAATGTTGTACGGGCTTCATTAATGGCTGATGTGTGGTGCAATAACTCTGCAGGATTTTTGTCTGCTTACGTGGTTGGTTATCCTCTTGACAAGTGTTTAGATGCTATTGGTTATTGGTCTAACGTTGGGTTCCAGTAGTATTGGGCTTTAGTGTTTAAATCGTGTATTGGGCTCTAAGTGGTCGACCAAAAACCTCTATGCGCCCACCGATATCAGTAGTCCCCCATTCCCAAGTACAGCTTCAGTCCAATGAAGGAAATAATAAGAAAGATAGGGATTGTGGGTGGCCAAGTGAGAGAAGGGCCGACGCAAAAGGGGACCGAGCGAGAAGATTGACCGAGAGGAGGGCTGACTGCAAGGGGGACCGAGCGAGAAGACTGACCGAGAGGAGGGCCGACTGCAAGGGGGACAAAGTGAGAAGACCAACCGAGAGGAGAGCCGACCACAAAGGGGGACCGAGCAAGAAGATCGACCGAGAGGAGGGCCGACTGCAAGAGGGACCGAGCGGGAAAATGGCGGCGCGCGGGGCTCGAAGAGCGGCGTGGCACGTGGTGATGTGAAGTGGAACAGACAGGGAAGGGGAAAAGGATAGTGAATCGTGGTCGTACATGTGGTGTGATCCTCTGATAAGGGAGGTGATGCGTTAGCAGGAAACGAAGGGGTAGGACTAACATAGGACGTGGAAAAGACGGGGGCGGAAACTTTCAAAAATTTTCAAACTGACGAAATTTAATCTCGATCCTTGGAATATAGGCAAACCGTGGGCATTTGGAGTTATTCGTTTTACTTACCTTTTCGAGAAAAACCAACACATCCCAAAGTTGAACTCATTTGTTTCGTGTGACACGCATTTGCAACACTTTGCGAACTTCCCTGTGCCAGCGTCCGAAGCGATACGCAGACACGTAGAAGGGGTGGCTTCAGATGAAGTGCCAACCATGAGGCTAGAGGCGTTGGGAGAGGACGACGCAGTGGAGTTGGCCGAACAATATAGAGTAGAGAGGGGGAGGAAAGGGGGCGGGACAAGCTGCGCGGGCTCGCCCAGCGACAATGATCGTAGCCGCTAGGCCAATTAGCCAAGTGGAACCAGACCACTGGCACACCAAGGCTGACAAGTCTACGTTCACGGCAGAGGAATTGGAGGAGGTACGAAGGAAGTACCAAATTCTGGCGGAGATAGAGCTACAGTTGCCCACGTCTAAGGAGAGGGCGTCGGATGCACGACCGACGGAATTCACGTTGTATGAGGAGGCATTGCTGGGGAGGGGGGGCTGAGACTGCTGGTCCCCTAAATAGTGGTAGACATACTGAATCGACTGGAGGTGGCGCCAGGGCAGCTGATGCCCAACGCATGAAAAATACTAATGGCCTGCGCGATCGCATGGCCACAGGCGACCGGGGGGACGACTATGACAGTGGAGGAATTCTTCTTTTGCTACAAGGCCTCCGGCCAACAAGAAATGTGGGTGACCTTACAGGTGGTGGCGGGCCGAGGTCTAGTGACGGGCTTACCATCCTTGGTGAAGGGGTGGAGGGCGAAATGGTTCTATGTGTCAACGAACGGTGGAAGGGGGGTTCGCACAACGTGAAAAGTCCCCACGAAGTTAGTGGAGCCAAGGCTATACGCAGAGGCTGAGGACAGGGTGAAACGGGTGAAGGAGTGGAGGGAGAAGGAGGGTGCGAAGAGCGTTCGCTAAGGCGGACAGGTAGAAGGAAATGCAGTTGAGGCTTGTGCCCAAACTGGTGATGAGGGAGCGGGTCCGACCACGGCCCAAACCATTGGGAGATAAAGATCTAATTGACTTTGAGCCACTGCCGCCCCCAGTGGATCCTCTTAAGGAGCGGAGCAAACAAGAGGTAGAGGTGGTGTTGAAGAAAAAGAAGAAAAAGAGAGCGGCGGAGGAGCTCGAGAGAGGTCCACTTGTGAAGAAGATGAAGGATGGGAGGGAGGAGGAAATCCCAGAAGTGGAAGTGGGGGAGATAAGGGTGGTAGGGGAAGAAGTGATGGGCCCAAGTGTCCAAGTGGAGATGGGAGTGGTGGAGCTAGAACAAAGGGCGCAAACATTGAAGATGGGGCCTGTATCAGAAGTGGCCCTAAGTCTTATAGAAGGGAAGGTTAGAGTAGACAAGCCAGATATGGGTACCGCACTGAAGACCACCATGTACCACGTGCGTGCGGTGGTTGGTCGATTGGCAGAAGAAGGGGGAAAGCTAGAGTCGTAGCCGACTATCTCGTTGGAGTGGTGGAGGATGCGGCCGTGCAGTCGATGGCTCGGTTAATAGAGGCTAACCTCCTAAGAGGGTTCTACTCGGCCCAGATGGAGGCGGCGACCCTGGCGGCTGCCTTGATGAATGAAGCAGCGCGCGCGAAGGTGGAGGTAGAGCTGTTGAGGGCCCAACTGGAAGGGGTGAAAGCGCAGCTGCAAAACCTAAGGGTTGAGTCAACAGGTTGGAGGAAAGCCACTCAGAGTGCGTGCACAAAGGGGCTGGAGTATGCGTAAAGGGCAAAAGAAGATGGAAGTACTGGCGGTGGTGCAGAGCTACTTAGCAGAGCGTGCTGGCGCCGAGCTCGTCGTGACCAAATTAGAGCGGAGTGCCACAAGGCGGTATCGTTAGAGTTAGAGTTGGCGGGCAAGTGGAGGAAGCTAGACATGGTCCAATAAGCCCGCACCACTGCCAATGAGAGGTGGGAAGAGGCCCTTTACAAGAACGAAAAGCTGCGGGACTAGGTAATCAAGGACAAATAAGAGACAGATGGTCGGATCACAGAGTTTGAGAAGGCACTAGCAGAAGAGAGGGCCAAATTGGCATCTCAGAGGGCGGCGTATCCCGACTTATGTGTTGTGGCCGTGGAGCAATTCAAGGGGTCCATCGAATTCCAGATGGCCATTGACGCTGCGGTCACCAGAAGCTTAGCGAAGGAGGGGGAAGGAGGTGCTGGGCCGTCGGGAGTGGCCGCTAGAGGTAGGAGCGAAGAAAAAGTGATCCAAAGCTTCCAGCGGTCAGACTTCTGCAAGCACGAGATGAGCCAGTACTAGGACAGTAGCTGGATGAGCTTCAAGTATAAGGCACAAGAGCTGTTCCCAGGCGTGGCCTTCAGTCTCGTGAAGGTAAGGGAAGACGACGTTGCCCAGACCCCCTTGGATGAGAGGATTGGAGAGAAAGATCTTGCCTCCAGCGAGGTGGATTAATCTCTGTAACGAAGTGTAAAAAATTTTGTTTTTGTTTGTTTGTTTGTTTGTTTGTTTTTTTTTTACATGCAAGGTTTGTAATGAATTGTATAAAAGTGCAAGTTTGTTAATAAAATGACGAGTCTTCTTATTGTTGTTATTATTGTTATTGCTTTGATTTGTAAAGTTTAAATGGTAAAAATGGCTGAGTATAATTGAATAAAAATGGGTAAGAAAAATTTGGGAATATGAAATTTGATAAATTTGGTAAAAATGGGCAAGCAAGCTAACTTGTACAAATAGTACAAATAGTAAAAGTGGATAATTATGAACTGATTTTTAACTGAGTTTGGCTACAACTGATTGTAATTGCATACTTGGTCTAGATGAGGCCAGTTTTGGCTAAGTTCTTCGCGCTCAGTCTGGTTGAGACTTGAGGGGCTTAGTCGGGCTGATGCTTTAGTTAACTCAAACTGTCTGAGCTATTCCTCATGCTCAGTCTGGTTGAGACTTGAAGGGCTCAGTCGGGCTAAGGCTTTAGTTATCTAAGTCTGGCTGAGTTTTTTACGCTCAGTCTGGCTGAGGCTTGAAGGGCTCAGACGGGTTGAGGCCTTAGTTATCTCAGTCTGGCTGAGGCTTGAAGGGCTCAGTCGGGCTGAGGCTTTAGTTATCTCAGTTTGCCTGAGTTTTTCATGCTCAGCTTGGCTGAGGCTTGAAGGGCTCAGTTGGGCTGAGGCTTTAGTTATCTCAGTCGGGCTGAGTTCCTCACGCTCAGTCTGGCTGAGGCTTGAAGGGCTCAGTCGGGCTGAGGCTTTAGTTATCTCAGTCTAGCTGAGTTCTTCATGCTTAGTCTGGCTAAGGCTTGGTCAAAAAGTTGTTATTGAAATGTAACATAGATAATGGAGATGCCAGATAGTTGTCATTTAAGGCACAGCCTGTTGATCACAACTTTACACCATGTATGGAAAGGGCATAAATGAACAAGTGTGCAAATCGGGAAAAGAACACATACAACAATTGAAAAATACAAAAATAGGAGAAGCCATTTCACTAGAAGTTTTGCTTTAAATGCTCGGCATTCCATGGATGGGGGAGGTCTCTGCCTTCCATATGTTGGAGACAGTAAGTGCCCGGGCAGGGTCTGGCCTTGACAACATAAGGTCCTTCCCATTTAGCTGCTAGCTTGCCTTCGGTCGGATTTTTAGTGGCAAGGGTTGCTTCTCGCAAGACTAGGTCGCCCACTGCGAACTCTCGAGGTCGGACTTTGTGGTTATAACGTGTTCTCATTTTCTGCTGATATGACGCCCGTCTCATTTTCTGCGAACTCTCGATGGCTTAGGGGATTCCAAATCGGTAGGTGATCGACTGCCAAATGAACCTGGTGGTGTTTTGCTCTGTGATTGTTACGAGGGGTTCTGTTTCCACCCATTTGGTGAAGTAGTCAATGGCAACAACATTGAACTTGGTTTGGCCCCTACCAGTGGGCAAGGGACCGACTAAGTCGATGCCCCACTTGGCGAAGGGGTAGGGGCTGTTGAGCGTAATCAGCTCTGTTGGTGGAGCATGGGGGATGTTAGCAAAGCGTTGGCATTTATCGCACTTGAGCACAAATTTGGTGGCATCTTGGTTGAGAGTAGGCCAAAAGTAGTCGGTGCGAAGGATTTTATGGGCCAAAGACCTTGCACCCGAATGATTGCCACAGATGCCCTCGTGGACTTCTCTGATCACATAGGTCGCTTGAGCAAGACTGAGACACCTGAGGTTTGGCCGTGAGAATCCTCGTTTGTACAGTAGGTCGCTGATGAGGATGTAATTGAATGACCAGGCTCTGACTTTGGCGGCCTGTTGTTTTTCGTCGGGCAACTCCCCTCTCGTCAAAAGCAGAAGGATGTCTGTAGCCCATGGGATAGGTTCGTTTTGGACGAAGTGAACCTCCTACTGATTTGGCGAAGTAGCCGGATGGGTCAAGTATTCAATGCGAATGTCGTGGTCAAGGTCTGACTGGTCGGCCGTGACTAATTGGGCCATTTCGTCTGCCTTGGAGTTTTCTGACCTACAGATGTGTTTGATCTGGAAAGTATTGAAAAGGCGAACAAGAGGGAGTGCAATGTCCCTGTAGGCCCGCATCGTGACTTCCTTTCCATCGAACTCTCTAGTAATCTGCCCAACGATCAGTTGGGAATCACTGAACACACGAAGATGGCTTACACCAATGTCTCTGGACAGACGAAGACCCGCTATCAAGGCCTCATATTCGGGTTCATTATTTCTCGCGTCGAATGGGAAATGGAGGGCACATTTGAAATACCCGCCCTCGGGGGCGGTGAGGATGAGACCGACCCCACTGCCTTCTTTGCGGGATGACCCATCAACATGAAGGGTCCAGGAAAGGGGGTCTTCTGCCTCGGAGTTGAATTGTGTTGGCGGAGGGGACACGTTCGGTGTGAGATTGATGAATTCCAAGATAAAATTGACGACGGCCTGTCCTTTGATCGTTGTTCGCGGTCGGTAAGAGATTTCAAATTGACTAAGCTTGATGGACCATTGCATCAGTCTGCCTGACAACTCTGGCTATTGCATGACCTTTTTCAAAGGCTGGTCAGTGAGAACCACTATGGAGTGAGCTTGGAAGTAAGGTCGGAGGTGCCTTGAGGCTATGATCAAGGCGAGGGCCACTTTCTCCAACAAAGGATAGTTCTGTTCCGCCCCCCCTGAGAGCGCGGCTGATATAGTAGACTGGAAATTGTACTGAGCTATCTTCCCTGACGAGGGCAGCATTGACTGTAGTGTTTGATACGGCTAAGTAGAGGAAGAGGGTTTCGCCTAAGAGCGCTTGAGAGAGGAGGGGGCGTTGGCCATGCACTGCTTCAGTTGTTGAAAGGCCTCCTCAGATTCAGTGTTCCACTCAAAAGCCTATCGGAGGACTTTAAAAAATAGAAGACACTTGTTTGTTGCTCGAGAAATAAAACGGTTGAGGGCGACGACTTTGCCTGTGAGCCGTTAGACCTCTTTGACCATTCTGGGAGACCGCATTTCTATCAGGGCCTTGATCTTTTCGGGGTTGGCCTCGATGCCCCGCTGGCTGACCATGAAGCCCAAGAACTTCCCAGATCCTATGCCAAAGGCGCACTTCTCCGGATTGAGTTTCATCTGATGTTTGCGTAAGGTTTCGAAGGTTTCTCGCAGGTCTGCCAAATGATCAGAGGAGAGTTTACTCTTGACTAGCATGTCATTGACGTAGACTTCCATGTTCCGGCCTATCTGGTGTTGGAAGACAGCATTGACCAGATGTTGGTAAGTTACTCCGGCATTTTTCAATCCGAACGGCATAACACGATAGTGATAAGTTCCTCTGTCTGTGATGAAGGAGGTGTGTTCTTGATCAGCCGGGTGCATCAGAATTTGATTGTAGCCAGAGAAGGCATCCATGAAACTAAGCATCTGGTGTCCGGCAATGACATTGACTAGCAAATCTATCCGGGGGAGGGGATAACTATCTTTGGGGCAAGCTCGATAAAGATCGGAATAGTCGATGCAGACTTGCCATTTACCATTGTTTTTGCGGACGAGGACTATATTGGACAGCCACTTGGAAAGCGTTAAGAGATGTGCGGCCGAGGATTATGTTATAGGCAGAAGGACAGTCGACGATAAGGAAAGTGAATAACTTGGTGGTCTACCGTGGGTACTCTCCAAAGGTGATGGGAAGATTAATGGAACCTATGGAGGTCACCTGATCCCCTTTGAAGCCGACTAACGGGGTCTGGAGAGGGGACAATTTTTTTTCGCCGACTTTGAGCTGGCGATAGGCGTTCAGGAAGATAATGTCGGAAGAACTGCCGTTGTCGACAAGCACCCCGTCTGACTTTGTAATTGGATAGGAGAGCAGAGATGACGAGGGGGTAATTGTGGGGGAAATGAATGCCTGTGCAGTCGACTTCTGTAAAGGTGATGGGTTCAGTCCACTACTTGGGGTGTTTGAAGGGGCGATCCTATGTGGCAACTTCCTTATCGGAGCCTTGTCTGATTTTTCTGAGTTCGGTTCGCTGGGCCGAATGGGATGGTCCTCCGCATGCAAGCCTGCCAGTGATGACTTTGATTTCTTTGACCAGGGGAGCAGGGTTGCCTTGTGGTCAGGGTTGTGGTGGGGGCCGATCATTGTCTCGGTTAGGTTGTGGGGTTGTCGGGGAGCGGTTTGTTAGTGATGGCCCCCAACAGGTTCGGTCCTTGGCCGCTGTTGGGGACGGGCTACCGTGAATCGACTAAGGCGACCCTGTTGTATCAGATTCTCTACCTGGTCTTTGAGGTTAACACATTCCTCAGTGTTGTGGTCGTGGTCCTGATGGAAACGGCAGTACTTGGATTGATCTCACCGGTTGGAAGGAGACCCTGAGGGTTGGGTCCATTTCAAGTTGTAATCTCACTGGATCTGGTTCAAGACTTGTTCCATGGGGGAATTGAGGGGAGTGTGCCGCTAGAACCGACCGGGCGGTCGGGTAGGTGCCGATCGATCGGGGGTGAGCGGGTTGGTCGGTATACTGAGGGGTTTTGCTGTGTATATTGGGTGGTTTTGGTTTCAGATTCCTTTATCTTCTCCCTAGAGGTTGGGTTTTTAGTTGTAGTATCTTGGCGGAGTGCCAAAGAGTCTTCGGCGTTTATATATTTTTCTGGCTTTGGAAAGTAGGGTGGCCATGGAGGTTAGAGTGTTTTTGGAGAGGGAGAAGAGGAAATCAAATGATCGTAAACCGTCCATGAAAGCCGTAAGGATGCCTTGTTGTCGTTTTTCGCCACCTGTAGGGCTTCGGTGTTGAAACGGGTAACAAAGCTACGTAGCGACTCCCCTTCCGTCTGACGAATATTAAGAAGTTGTGTTGCCGAACGCCGCTGGCGTTAAGCGCCAATGAATTGGCTCAGAAAGGAATCACTTAGGTATTGGAAAGTAGAAACGAAGTTCGGTGGTAGTTGACTAAACCATAGCCGTGCCGATCCCTTAAGCGTCACGGGGAAAGCTCGACACATGATCTCATCAGGAAAAGCATGGAGGATCATTAGGGTTCTGTAAGTCTCCAAATGGTCAACTAGGTCCATTGTGCCGTCGAAAGAGTCGATCGAGGGAATTTTGAACTTGGGAGGTAGGGGTTTGTCCTTGATGGATGCGACAAATGGGGAGTTGGCTGTTGTGAAGGGTTTATTCTGTATGTTCTGCATAACTCCTTGAAGCTGGAGTTTCATGGCCCAGAGTTCCGCATCCCAGATAGGAACATTGTCAACCCCCGAGGGTAGTGGAGGCTGAACACTACTAGCCTCTCCTTCAGGGGCAAGTGTTTGAGTGGACGGATGTAAACCTCGAGGTGGCGAGTTCATGTCTTGGGGTGGAGCTTGCCGACCCTCTAAGTTGGAGAGGTGGGCTTGTTGGAAAGGATGACTCAGGGTTTGTTCTCGATTGGGAGGGATATCTTGTGGTGGTGGAGGAGATATAAGGAGGTTTCACTGGAGCAAAGCGTTGATCAAGGCTTGGTTTTGGTCGGCAAAGCGGTTGATACTGTTGGTGAGTTATGTGAAGCACTGAGGTTGGTTGTTTGGATTGGTAGGGTCGGCTTAGGGGTCGACAACGTTGTGTTGAGAAGCCATGGATCTCGTCGTGACCATTCACCTTGATGGCCAATGAGGAGGGATTATCGAAACGGGTCTTCGGTAACAATGAGCACAATTGTCAAGCGGAATGGCGTTCCCACAAACGACGCCAACTGATAGTACTGCTAATCGTGGGCCCACGCTTCCAACGTCGCTCCCTGATCACTGAGCCCACTGGGGTACCTGCACAAAAGCCCAGTGGGGAATGGGAGTCCCCCAACGAACCCTCCGACGGTCAAGTTAGAAGAGAGAGGGGTTAATGGCGAATGATAGGAGAATAACGATAGGGCACTTAACCTTTTTGTGTCTTGGAAGCCTCCTTATATCCTTTGTTCATCATTTCCTTGTCCACTCTGACCTGTCATGTTGGCCGAAAGTCTATACTCTAGCTTGCCTTGTTCATGGTGAGGCTGCCTGCTCCGACGTAAAGGGATTATCGCATTTAATGCTGTAGGGGCTTCATTAATGGCTGATGTGTGGTGCAATAACTTTGCAGGATCTTTGTCTGCTTACGTGGCTGGTTCTCCTCTTGACAAGTGTTTAGATGCCATTGGTTCTTGGTGTAACGTTGGGTTCCAGTAGTGTTGGGCTTTAGTGTTTAAACCGTGTATTGGGCTCTAAGTGGTCGTCCAAAAACCTCTATAGGCCCACCGATGTCAATAAATAAATAAAAATTACATAAACTAGCTTCCATAAATTTACTACTTATTGCACAAGGATGAGTTGTCAAGGAAAATTGTTGATTTAGTTGAAATAAATAAATAAATAAATTCTCAAAAACATACCTTTAGAAATTGTCAAAATGTTGAGTAGGTCGGTGATTTATAATTTATACTACAGTAGGGAGTTTATTGTCAAAAATCAGATTTAAGGGGAGTTTGGTTTTTTCCAAGCCTAACTACGATGAGGGAGCCTTTAAGCAAGATCTAATGTTTATTTATTTTTTATTTTCATCATGAATATATATATTTTGAAATTTATTAGAAAATCTTTTTTTCAACTAGTTATATCTCAAGTAGTTCATAACATATTGTTGTATTTAGTAAGTCTTATTATTTAAACATTTGATCCACCAAATCTTAATTATCATATTTAAGGTAATTTATGAATAATTTTACCCATACAAATATTTTTTAAACGTTTAACAATTTGATAATGTGAACATTCATATCACGGAACATTCACATTGTTAATATGAATATTATTATCATTAAGAGTGTATTGGTAACTATGTCACCCACATGACTTATTGGAATATAAAAAAATAATTTGGATTAAATGAAACATAAATGAAACATAAGAAAGTGAAAAGAGATTTGTAAATAAATGTCCCTAATTTTTTTTTTTTACTTCAATAAAATTATGAACCTTATGTCTAACTACTACTTGAAAGAATTTTTTCACAAATCAACAAGGCAACAATTAGATACAATTTAACACAATTAAAATATGATCAACAAACTACATAGAAATAAATAGATAGCAATGAGAAGGGCCTTTTGGGGTGTTAGTTTTGTCAATAAAATTGAGTGATTTGGAAATAGAAAAAGAAAAAGTATGTAAAATGTGAATAAAATATAATTATAATTTATGTATATTTTACACATATTTTCTCTTTTTATTTTCAAATCTCACCCTAAATTCATAAAACAAACACATCTTAAGTAATAGTGTAGTGATCACATTTGATCCCATAATTATTCATCAATTGATATAATATTTTACAACACAAAAACAACATTGTACACCATATATTTGTGTATCAAATGATGTGGGAACTGCTGCTTTACATACCTAGAGTTCTTTTTTATTCGATCAACTCTATAAAGAGAAGAAATAATTTATTTTTGTACATCACCTAACTAGAAATTCTGCATAAAAAAAAAATTAATTAATAAATTAAAAAAAACAACAACAACAACAACAAAAAACAAAAACAAAAATCAATTTCAAATAGGGGCAAAAAAAGTAGTTGCTGCCAAAAGAGCACAATCTCATCATTCCCAAATCTCAGACGGTTTCAATTTTTTAAATTCAATTTTTTGAAAATTGAGTTTTTTATTTTTCGTATTTTTTTTTTTTAGTGAATATTTTTTCAATTTTAAACATTTTTTTTTTTACTTTTTTAGATGCACCTTACTTAGATGTATCTAAATAATAAAATATTTGTGAAAAAATATTTTAAAAAATTAATAAATACACAAAATACAAAAAAATGTACTGAATTTTTATATATATATATATATATTTTGTATTTTGATATTTAGTGAATTGTTTAAAGATTTTTTCACAAATATTATACTTTTTTAAGTGTATTTATGTTAAGTGTGTTTAAAAATTAAAAAAAATTACTGAAAATATTAAAAAAATTCATTGAAAACATTAAAATAAAAAAGTAAAATTTTCTAAATACTGTCTTCTGAAAATCAAAACCAAAGAAGCTGGTTTAGCATTCCAATCAACCTCAACAACAAACAACAAAAGCCTCTCAAGAAAAGAAAAAGAAAATAAACTATTATTTCGATGAAGACAAGAACAATCCAATTGTTTTCTTTGAAGTACTAATACAAACTTTGTTGACCAAGTCAAGTTCAAGTTTAGGACTAGGACTTGCACCATTAGGGACACCACCTTTAATGGTAGTGCAGATTGTCATTTGTGTTAATCTCACACCACAGGGTTATCCTTCCAATTTGATATGACCTAGACTTCTCACATTATATTGGGACTAGTTCAATAATCGATACTTCATTCACAGAACATGAAATTGACTTGCTTGTAGATTGATCTGAATTTGAAAACTTTGGCATACTTTCTATTTTGCTACGAGCAAAGAATGCAGGTTGTTAAGAAACTGATACAGTAACTGAGTACTATTCAACATCAGAATTACTGTTGCCATGGAGGGTTTGTCCTTTGGATCTTCTTGGACACACAACAAGCCAATATGGATGCATCTAATAATTTCACTTCTTGAATAAGATCCGTCCAAAGTTGAATCTATCAAGTCTAAGGGTCTTTCCTTCGTCCACTGTTTCCAAGCCTGCAACATTTCATCATATATGACTTGTGGATGCGATGAATTGTCACTCAAAAGAAAATAATAATTAGAATGGATGGTTTACTACTCACATAACTAAGAAGGTCCTCAACACTTCTTGATTTGTAAAAGTTATTGTTCTTTTTGCCACTAATAATCTCCAAAACTAGCACACCGAATTGTCCATGCATTGCATACTCTAGAGACATATAACCACTGCATACCAGTACCATCAATTTAACAATAGAATTAGAAGATAACAAGAAACTGTGGTCAAAAATTCATTTTATATGAAACCAGAAATGAAACCATTGAGTACATAATGCACCAAAATTCAACTAAAAAAGTGCAGTCCATCAAGATTACTATTACTAGGTAGCTAGGCATGATATACATCTCATAATTTGTTCATCCATAGGGGAAGTTTTTGAGGAATTAGAATGATGATTTGCTTGAGATTGCATAAATTATGTATTCATTAATTTAAATTATGGAAAAAAAAATACATGGGAATTTGAGACACAAACTTACTATGTTCCAACAACTCGACTTGTATTTCCTTGAGTTTGATCCACACCGAAAATCCTAGCCATGCCAAAATCTAAAATTTTAGCATTCATATCTCCATCCAATAGAACATTGCTAGCTTCGAGATCACGGTGTATAATTCTAAGTTGGGAATCTTCATGAAGATAAAGCATCCCTCGAGCTATTCCTTCTATAATCTTGTAACCCTTTCAGCCAATCCAACTTCTTTTGTTCTTATGGATCTGCACATTGATTAGAAAAATATATTGTAGTTTATAATGAGAAATTTGAGTTGGGACAAGAAATGTCTTAACACAATTTGATTTGAAATGGAAACACAAGCACGGTGATGCATTAAAATTGTTTCATCTCTTCAAATTCAAATCATGTACACTCATAGCAATCATTCATGGAAACTAAATAAGAAGCATTATTAAGAACTAGAGTTATTTAAATTTGCCAAACCAAATAGAAAGTAGTCAAGACTTTTGGTAGGCACGAATTCATATATGAGTATTTTTCTGCTCATTCCAAGCAATATCCCAGTAGTCTCACTAGATTTCTATGTTGAAGCTTGGCTACCAATACAACCTCGTTTTTGAATTCTTCTGCTCCTTGCCCTGAGGTTTGAGATAGCCTCTTCACGGCTACCTTTTGTCCATTGAAAAGTGTTCCCTGATAATATACGACATCCATTGAAATATTGGACCTAAATTTCGGAAACTATAAATGCAATAATATTTAATTCTATTATTGAAATCAAGTGCAATCTTACCTTGTAGACAAGGCCAAATCCACCTTCACTGTTAGGTTTTTATTCTTGGCAATCTCGTTTGACAAAACTCCTTTCGGTTGTAATTATGTTCGTCTTTTATTTTAGTGAGGCTTTGAGTTTTAGATGTGAATCCAACCCGAATTGTGCCTTGCAGAGAAGTTTGTGGTGTTAATTCTTTCATGTTTGCCACTTCGCTGACTATATTAGGGATCGAGCGGGCGTTTGTGCGCTCGAGCAGAGAATGTCTGGTTCCAGAAGCTTGACCTGTCTGCAAAAGTACTAGAAGTTGGGATTTTACACTTGAGCGAACTTTCCTGTGCTTGAGCGAGGTCTGCTCGAGTGGCCATTCCTGCGCTCGAGCGGAGAACGCGATTTTGTTTTCTATAAATATGTGTTTCAGTCAGATTTTAGAGTACGGCTTCCAGATCTTCTTTGAGGGTTCTAGGGTTTTCCTTTGGGGCTATTTTGCTAGTTTTCTTTGATATTTAATTGAGTATTTAACTCATGGTTTAAGAAGTATACATCAAAGGATTGTTTGTTTATTCTATACAAAAGAGAGAGTTGTTTCTTGGTGGATTTCATGGAATTTGGGCTTGAAGCTTCGGTGGATTTTGAAGTGGCTCAATCACACCTTTTCTTACATTGATCGAGCATACAAGGAGTCTTTGGAAGATGATTGTAGGCCTCGAAAGAACCTTAATGCATTTATTGGTTACACTTATCCGCCTCCATTTATACAAGTCATGGAAGCTTTTTCTAGTTACCAACCTTTGGACCAAGAATCTGTCTACTACAAACCTTTGGACCAAGCATTTGCAAAAATGGATCTTGGAAGCTTCTCCTCTACCCCATAAGCTTCCATATGGGATGAAGCCACTTCTTCTTCCTCCAAGTCCATTGGCTAGGGAAGTTGGTCAACACTTGTTGAACCCCAATTAAGAGAGTTTAGCGGTTTATCCCAATTAAGAGAGTCTGATTGCTCGCCGAGCGCTCGAAGTCCTCAGTGGAACGCCACAACTTTGAGCCTTTCAAACCCTGCATCCTTTTTGTCTCATTTTTGGACCATGCATTGGTCTTTCTATCCTACAATCTTTGGTGGCTTGTCGGCCATCCTTGGAGGCTGTCAGCCATCATTTCTTTTCTCCCGGCCATTGATGTGCCTCGCCAGCCATCAATGATGCCTTGCCGGCCATCACTGATGGCCGGCGATGGCTGGTCGGCCACCAGTGTTTTCTGCAGATATTTTATGCCAGTTGTGCCAGCTATTTTCACAGATGCCTGCATCTGTCCACACGTGGAGGGTTGGATCTCCTTGTATAGATTCCATGTTTTCTATATATAGGGACCCCCCTCTCTCATGTTTTGGGGTTAGAAGATTTCAAACTCAAAAATTCTCTCTCTCTCTCTCTCTCTCTCTCTCTCTCTTCTCTCTTGTAATTTTGTGCACACTTGCCTAGTTATATCACTCTTTCGCATACACATCCTTAACCAAAATTAATCACCTTTGAGCTGAGGTCCCTTAAGGTCTTGTTGGAGCTCTTGAAGGTGGTTTTGACTTGTATTTGTGCCTAAAGTTGTGCTTGGCTTCAAGAGGTATAACACTTGTCTTTTAACTTGTTTTAGTACACTTGTTTCTCTATCTTTTCCCACTGTTTTTGGGCCATTTTTGAGCTGTAAAAATCTCTGTGTTAATGGGATGAAATTGGTGTTTTAAGCCATTTAAGGTTAGGGGGGTGTCTCATCCTTCTTTATTCCTTGCTTCTAAGGCTTTTGCACCTTTGTTTCCCACTTTCAAACCAACCTTTTTTGGGCCTTTAACCACTGAATTTCAGAGTATTTTCAGTGGCAGAAAACATGTTTTGAAGTCCAAAATTGGAGGGGTTAGCCTCCCCTCCTTGTGTCTTGTTTGCTAGCCTAGTTAATTCAATATGTTAGCATGATTTTCTAGCTTTTTGTAGCTATATTTCAGCATGTTTTTGCCTTTGTTTTAGACTTCTTTAGCTCTGTTTTGGGCTATTTGGATCAGTTGAGTCTTGCTTTGCATGGTTGTAGTGTAAAGGTCCTCACAAGAATGGTGCTTTAGGCTATTAGGCACCTCTTGTTTGAGTTGATTGCATGCTTTGGTGTTGTTTTTGCACTTCATTTCAGCACTTATAAGCTCTGTAACCTCCCTCATTTCTTGACTTTTTAAATTTTCTTTGAGGGTTGTTTCAAACTTGGGATTCTTTAAGTTTGAGATTGAGGTTCATGCTTAATGGTTTAATCCTGTTTTGAGGGTTCATTACCAAGGGCATGAAACTTCTCTCATGCCTTAAACTACCCATTGTTTGATATTTCCTTCCCTTTGGAGGACCTTAATTCACCTTTTAGACTTAATTAGATTAAGGAATGGTTGGTAAAGTTAAAATGAGCAATTGGAACTAAAAGTGAGCCAAGATAAGAATTTGGTTGTGTTTTTGATGTGTTCAATCGAACGTTAATTGAACACATGGAACTTGGACCATTTCATACTTGTTAGTGATGAAATGATCCAATTCTCCAAGGTCAACTTCTTCCCTTGATCTTTCATGAAAGGGAGGAGGTTTGTGTCTCATTTTGCATTTGTTGAACTTACGCCTCTTGAGTCACAAGCAATCATGCAATGAAATTTCTTAAATTGGTGGTTTGTGGCTTAAGTTCACATTTCCTTAGATTTGTTCATGAAAAGGAGGGGTGAGTTGTGCAAACAATCTGTGAGAATGCCTTCCTTTTGCTCTGTTTGTCCTTTGTTACAGCAGGTGAAACACTGGATTAGTGGCTGGCAGGCCACCATCCATGGCTAGCAGGTGGCTGGCAGGCCACCATTGATGGTCAGCAGGCCACTTCCATGGCCGGCACCTGCCCGGTAGTCTCTACCAGTGGTTGGCTGGTCACTGATGCAAACCTCAGCAGAATGTTGGTAAGGTGAAGCAAAAATGGTTCTCGAAGTGTTCAACTCTACAAATACAGGCTTTCAAGAGCAAAACGGAGGTCTTTTCAGGTGGTATCCGAGCATGTGCATCTTTCATTTCCCGAGGCCAATTACTTAGTTTGCTCAGATTTGTGTTGTAACTTAATTAGTTAGCTTACTAATTAATTCATTCAAGTGATGTAATAATTAGTGAATTAGTTTAGCTATTTATTTCTTTTTGGTTTGTAATAATTAGTCTAATTAGCCTAATTAGCTTAATTAGCTTAGCCCTAATTAGTTGCTAGTTAGTTTTGCTTTTATCCATTCGGACTCTCCTTTGTGAGAGAAAAATGTAATAATGTGTATGTCTTCCCACCCCACGTCTTTCTCCCTTTTATTTGATCGCTTTTGATGGTTAGATTAGGGGCATGTTTCAATTAGCATACCTTATGTTTGCATCCACTCATCTTGTCTTGCATGCACCGAGGCTCGGCGCATCATTTAAACTGCATTGTCATTTCAATAAATCTTTGAATACGTGTTTAACCTCATGTTATTTAATTGATTCACATGCCATATTAGTAGCCGAGCCTAATAATTGCATATCGCATGCGCTGCATTAGACATTTGGCATTGTTAGGGATCATGTATATTTTTCTAACTCATATATTCTTAGCTTGGAGTACTAGGTGAGTTTTTAGTATTTTAGCATACTTGCACGAGGGTGAGTGATTTCCATGTCTAGCATGCGTATCATGAGGCCAAATGCTTACTTGTTAAAGTGCTTGAATGCCTATGGATGAAGGCTTGTTGCTTGAATTGGAACGATTCAATGAGTGTACGTTTTAAGCCCACTTTGTTGAGTGGCAAATTTGCAAACTTTAAGCCCACTTAAAGTGGCAAAATTCAAACCCTTTTCGCAAAACAAACATAAAGTTGAATTGTTCCAACTTGAGCAAACTAGTCTATACTTGTTTGTGCGCATCACATAGTAAAGCTAGCTTAATAACTAGAACAAGAGCACATAATGTTTATAAAAAATCATATCATGATTAGTAGAGGCCGATCTTTGATCAGTCGAGCGGGGGTGCTCAATTCATGACCTTCCTCTCTTGTACCTAAGTTCCCGAGCCGGGGCAACTTCGGTGATGACGGACACGTGGCCTTTGGCATGAGTCATAGGTTTCCTAAATTTTCCCAAATGTATAAAATATTTAGGTGGTGACTCTGTATCTGGCAAAACAGTCCAATTTTGGCATTTTTGATTCAAAATCGATTTTCCAAAATATTTGCTAGATTTGGACACTTTGGTGTTTATCAATTTCACATTGCACTAGTGAGATTAGATTCAAAACCGCGAGGGTCCGAACTGTAGGGCTTCTTTTCAATTTTCTAAAAGGGGGCGGGAGAAACCTGAGCTACAGTTTATGGCAACTCCGCTAAGGATTTAGAGAACTTGACTCGAACTCAAGATATGACATTTTATTTACACTTACGTGTTTCTTTGTATTTGCATTTGCATTGGTGCGCCTAAGTCACTGTGTTTGCCTTCTGCTATTCTTGAACGGTTTTCCGGAGGCTTGCTTAGAAAAGCTTGCCGAAAGGCTGACCGGTTGCGAGCTCTACCACGATGGGAACACAACCCTTGGATCTGGACTATCACTGTTCCGTTTGATCCTCCTTTCACTTCTCAGTGTTAGGTGTGAGAGGTATATTAGGTAGTCTTGTTGAGGTAGCATTTTTGACCAATCGGCCTAGTTGCATATTCAAAGCCATAGAGACTATTTCAAACTAGGACATGATGTTTACCCGAATGCAGAATTGTGGTGAAACCACTTTGTTTGAATAGTTAACCCTAGTTCCTGACGAAACTAGGACAGGGTAACCCTATCTCATCATAGGGGTGTTTTGGCTCTCACTTAACTGATATGCGCTTTTAGAGTGTAACTCTACAGGAATGTATGTATCAGTTGCAAGTTTGGGTATCAGTTTTTCAGGGCATAAATCAGTATTGAGTGCAGTTCTACAGCTTTTGATTGCAACTGTGTGTTGTTGGTATCTAAGCTGAGGTGCTGTGCGGTTTCTGATTTTTGTTTTCTTTTGCTTTATTTCTTTTTGCAAGGTAGTTTTTCACAATTGCTTCGGACGATTCTGTTACCCCCTGAAACATGCCCACGAGGGACCTCAATGCTACAGTTCGGACTCGTTTTGGTTACTGTTCTTAATCTGAACCAAAGAGTCCAAATCCGGCAAATCGTTTTGGAAAATAGATTTTTGTAAAGAAGTGCCAAACATGGACTGCTTTGCCAGATACAGAGTCGTCACCTAAATATTTTTTAATGGGGGAATTTAGGAAACCCTGACTCGTTGCCAAAGGCCACGTGTCCGTCATCACCAAAGTTGCCTCGGCTCAGGAACTTGGGTACGATTGGGGAAGGTCAGCTATGAGCACCCCCTCTCGCCCGATCTGAAGATCGGCCTCTACTAACCATGATATCCAATTTTGAAAACATTATATATTCTTGTTCCGGTTATTAGCCTAGAATTACTATGTGATGCACACAACACAAAAGTATAGACTAGATTGCCTAATTTGGAACGAAGCATTGCATATTCGTTTGTTTGGAAAATGCTTTGGAATTTGCTACTCGCAAGTAGGCTAAAATACGGATTTCAATAAGTTGTTCCAACTCAAACAATCCAACCTTCACCCACAGGCATTCAAGCAGTTATATCACATAAGCAGCTAGCCTCATGGTAATCATGCTATTATGGCAACACTCACACGCATGCGGTATGCTAAAGCATAAAGAGCTCACCTAGTACTCCGCGCCAAAACAAGAACATGTTAGCAATCATGCATGATCCAAGTCCATGTTTAAATGCCTAATGCAACGCATACGGAATGTCATTAGAGTAGGCTCGGCTAGTCTATAAATGACATGTGAAAATGCACAAATAGCATGTATTCAAGTTAGATTTGAAATACTTTATGCAGTTAGTATGATGCGCCGAGCCCGGTGCATGCAATACTGATGAATGATGTACGCAAGCATGGCATAAGGTATGCTAAAGTAAATATGCCCTAATACTAATCATCAAAAGCAGGTAAGTAAAAAGGAGAAAGAAGTGGGGGTTGGAAGACATGCACACACGCACCCACACTTATTACAAATTTGCCCTCGCTCGGAGGGACCGAAAGAATAATACAATTTAATTAACCTACAAGCTAATTAAATATTACAATCCACTTAATTAATTAACAAATTAACTAATCTAATGAAAGTAGTGAACAGCCCCGGGAAGAGGGCCCAATGCATACGCGCTCGGCTCCGCTCGGAAGTCACTGCCATGCACAAGATGCCTCTGCTTTGGCTGTTATCCTCCTCTGAAGACTGCACAAGTCCCAGGGTTGCTTCTCTGAATGCTGTAGAACACCACCGGCTGAAGGGATTGGTCACCGGCCATGTATGATGGTCACCGGCCACAAAATGATCCATCGGCCAACAATGGATGGCCAGTCGGCACTGAAGATGGCCGGCCGGCCAAATCTTCCTGCAAAAACTGGTTTGACAGCAGCAGAGGACAGAACTTGGCATGGCAATGCATTTCAAGCAATGTATGCACCAACCACACTCCTTATCATGTGTATGACTCAAAGGAGGATGAGCCTCGATTCTCGGACCACCAATCACGTATTTCCATGCATGATGGCCCAAAGAATCAAGTGTGCATGTTGATATGGAATGTAATGCACATAATCAAGCAAGGAGGCCTAACCTCTATCACAAGCAATTCAAGAGGCCAAGCATGCATGCTAATGCAATGCAACTTAGGCATACGACTAAGTATGCAACATGGACAACGCAAAGAAGTATACAAAGCATACAACAATCATGCAAAGCATGGAGCAAGCATGTTAATGACAAGCATACAAGATGTAATTTAAACATGCAAGTATGCAAGGCATGCAACATCATACCAATGGGACCAAGCATGCGACAACACACAAGGTAAGCATGCAACATATGCTAAGGGAGGGACTTACACTAATTGGACATCCCTAAACTAGGTCCAAAACAGTGGCCAATGCTATAAAAATGAGGGCCAACACACACACAAATAGACATGCATGCAAGGTCCAAGACTTGGGCATAAAGAGACAACTCTCAAGCATACTCAAGAGGATGCAAATATGGATACATAGCATGCAATATAAGCTCTGAATATGCATAAAATAGAGGTGGCAAACCTACTAATTAACACAAGCAAAGCATGCTAGCATGGCCAAAACTCAAGGCAAGCTAAAAGGGCATGGGATCACATTTAGCAAGACCAAACATGGCATGAATTAAATGACTAAAAACAGAGTTTT
Source organism: Camellia japonica (assembly GCA_030407325.1). Lineage (NCBI taxonomy): Eukaryota > Viridiplantae > Streptophyta > Magnoliopsida > Ericales > Theaceae > Camellia > Camellia japonica. The sequence goes on from JAPPVO010000014.1 coordinate 23,531,084, forward strand.
AGCATATTAAAACAAAGCCTAAAGACCACTTAGATGACATCTAAATGACTTAAATTCAAGAGCATGCACAACGACCAAACATGGAGCGTAGGGCACAACCTCATAAGGCATCAAAGGAACATCAAAGGCAAGCATGCAAGCATGTCATGAGGACTGAAATGGTGCTATAAGTGGTGCCAAACCACTGAAATAGATCAACCAATGTATGCTCAACACCTCACACACTTAAAGCCTACAAGCTAAACAGTGCAAAGGGGCTATGCAATACATGGCAAACATGACTAAAACAACCAAGGGCAGACCTTAACCATGGAAAATCAGGTACAAAAGCTTCACAAAGCTAGGCCTAAAACATGCTTGAACAAGGGTCAAAGCCTAGATGCATGTTAAGGCTAAATGATGGCATTACAAGACATGTATGCAAGACATGCAAGGTGTGTCCAAACCAACTAAACACAATGCTATATTATGACATAATAAGCATGAAAATCAGTCAAGGCATGGCCAACATGAACCTAAACATGGTGCTCACTAAAGAGGCAAAAATGGTCCTTTTCAAGGACAACAAGGAGAGGGGGTGGCCCTCTCCTTCCTAGGACCTCAAGGCACCATCCTCACCTCTGAAATCCCTCAAGATTTCAGTGGTGAGGAGGCCCAAACACAATGGTCCCGGAGCTCAACTAAAATGGCACAAAACAAAGGCCAAACAAGCCTTAAGAGGGGTCAAACAACCCCAAAGCTTAAAACACCCTTAACAAACTATTTAGAGCAGACAAAAACAAGACTTTTATATGTTATATGCTAAGCTCAAAAACAGATGCAAGATAGGCTAAAAAGCTTTGCAAAAATGGGGTAAAAAGGGACAAAAGTCTTACCCTTGTAGACCCTCTTCACAAACAATGTTCCAGCAGCTCTTTTGGTTCCAAACCAGTCCAAAAGCTTCAAGGAATGACCTCTGGTACCTCAGCAACCAAGAAAAGGTGTGATGGTGGGTGTTTGTGCACAAAAATGAGACTAAACACACACAAAACACAAGAGAGAGAGATATATAGAGATAGAGGATATATGTAAACCCTAACCCTAAAGCTCAAACTCTGAAAATGTTGTCTAAATTGTCTAACCCCTCAACAAGAGAGAAGAGCCCCTCTTTTATAGACAATTAGTCTTGTAAAGCTTCCAAAGGAAGCTAACAAGAGAGAAATCCCTCCATACACGTGTATGGAGGGGGTGAAAGTGTGTGCCAGCTGCACGAAAATATCTGCAAAAGCAGATACACAGTAGTCGGCCGGCCAAAAATGCAATTGACCAAAGAAAGATAGCAGGCCGGCCATCTATAGTGTCGGCCGGCCAAACATTTGGCCGGTGGCAACAAAACACAGCCGGTGGCCTCAAGCCATGGCCGGTGGAGTGTGGGGATGGCCCACAAGCCATTCCCTGCCCCTCCAAGGCAAAGCACAAGTGTGTGGGGCAAAACCAGACACGAAACAGTCGAATCGAGAGATCTTGAGGCAAGGCACGTAGTCGAGACCTCCGGGAACTCAAGACGAACACAAACATGGATGATCACCGAGTGTTCGAGCGGTGACGTCCAAGTCTTGAGGATGGTCAAAAATGGGGTGTCTACAGTTGCCCCTCTTTGACAGAACTCGAAAGTCATAGCAATGACGAGAGTGATTGTCAAAGCCCAGAGACGACCTATTTTTGACAAGGCCAAGACTTAGACAAAGCATGCAAGCTGCAGATAAAGATATGCGCCCGAAGGCAGGGGTAAGATGCAAAACAATGCACAGAGCCGGGCATAACTTATGATCATGCAAAGAAAGCTGTAACGCAGCACATACAATGCAACAGTTTTAAGCAAGCGTACACCAAACTACACTACAATGCAGAAAGGATGTAAGAGAATTATGCAATTCTCGATACGTCTCACTTAGAGGATACAATACCTGTCCGGTTCGCCTGGTTGCACCAGCCTCAAATGAACCGTACATACAATATCGTGCCTGAAAAGAAAGCAAACTTAACAGGTACAATAGTGTTAGCAACATGCATGACAATGCAAAATGAATGCAAAATGATATGCAATATATACAAAACTATGTATAATAATGCAAATGAAAATGCAATGCAATTGAAATGATGCAAACGAAATGCAACGCAATTGAATCATGATCCAATCATGAGTGGTTCAAAGCCACACAAATGTCAAATAGATTGATGGAAGTAACAAGTCCGTCTACCATAGAAAAGGTGCCGCAACCCTCAAAGCGCGTACACATACAGAACTATGAGTGATGTAGACAGACACAAGAACGAGTATTGGGTGAAATGTCATAAGTGGGGAAACAACCTGCTAACGAAAGGACAATGATCCTAATGCTGGATGCAAAAATTACACTACAATGTAATATATACAGTGGATATGGCATGCAGCCAAACCAAACCTTGCCTAGGAAGGGCATGCGCACATACAAGCCATGTTTAACACAGAAAAGGTACCGCCACCCTCAAACCAAGTTCATCAAGGAATAGGCGCGTACACATGCAGAACTGTGCTTCGGCGTGAAAAGTATGAGCACATACCAAACCAAGCTCAACAAGGAGAGGTGCAAGCCAAAGATGAAGGTGATGATGTAGTGGATGCATGCAAGCTACAATGCGATATCTACAATATGCACTGGAATGGATATTTGCAATGGATAAGGCACGCAGGCCAAACCAAATCTTGCCTAGGAAAGGCATGTACACAAACGAACCGCGTCTAACACAGAAAAGGTGCCGCCACCCTCAAACCAAGTTCATCAAGGAATAGACGCGTACACATGCAGAACTGTGCTTCGACGTGAAAAGTATGAGCACATACCAAACCAAGCTCAACAAGGAGAGGTGCAAGCCAAAGATGGAGGTGATGCAATGAATGCATGCGAGCTACAATGCAATATTTACAATATGCAATGGAATGGGATAGATATGATGGAAATGCATGACATATGCACTATATTACGATGAAATGTATGACATATGCATTATATTATAATGATGCATGACATATGCACTATTTGACAATGAAATGCATGACATATGCACTATTTTTTTGTTTTTGTTTTTGTTTTTGTTGTTTTTTTTTTTGCTTTTTTGAAATGCATGACATATGCAGTATTTACAATGATGCATGACATATGCATGTGCTGTGCACACCAATGCACCAAAGGTCTTGCACCTTCCAAGGATTTAAGGTCTCCTAGACCGTGCGTGTTTAAGGTCTCGCCCAACCGAACGTATTTAAGGTCTCGCCAGACCATAACGTGCACAGGGCAGTGTGATGCGCAAAATAGCGCGACTGAATGCATGCAAAATGCAATGAGATGCACAAAAGAGCGCGATTGAATGCATGCAAAATGCAATGAGATGCGCAAAAGAGCGCGATGCGCTAAACAGCGCGATGCGTTAGACAACGCGAGTGCACAAGACAGTGCGATTGAATGCATGCAAAATGCAATGAGATGCGCAAATGAGCGCGATTGAATGCATGCAAAATGCAATGAGATGCGCAAAATAGCGCGATGCGTTAGACAACGCGAGTGCACAAGACAGTGCGATGCGCAAGATAGCGCGATGGAATGCATGCAAAATGCAATAAGATGCGCAAAATAGCGCGATGCGTTAGACAATGTGAGTGCACAAGACAGTGCGATGCGCAAGATAGCGCGATGGAATGCATACAAAATGCAATAAGATGCGCAAAATAGTGCGATGCGTTAGATAGCGCGATGCGTTAGACAACGCGAGTGCACAAGACAGTGCGATACGCAAGATAGCGCGATGGAATGCATGCCAAATGCAATGAGATGCGCAAAATAGCGCGATGCGTTAGACAACGCGAGTGCACAAGACAGTGCGATGCGCAAGATAGCGCGATGGAATGCATGCAAAATGCAATGAGATGCGCAAAACAGCGCCATTGAATGCATGCAAAATGCAATAAGATGCGCAAAATAGCGCGATGCGTTAGACAACGCGAGTGCACAAGACAGTGTGATTGAATGCATGCAAAATGCAATGAGATGCGCAAAACAGCGCGATTAAATGCTTGCCAAATGCACATGGGGCAACTTTCGAGTTTTGTAAAAGACAAAAGGATACAGAAAGGATACACCTTGCACGAATTCGAGTGCCACGCACAGAAGACACAGTCCGAGGTCAAAACGGAGGCCGGTTGAGCTTCGGAAATGCCATTTCTTGTATTATCTTGAGCAATGAAGACCCCAAACCACTCATCTGACCCAAACAAGGTTGTAGGAGGCTCACCGGCCACATGGGGAGGCCACCGGCCATCCACCGGCCACTAAAATACATCACCAGCCAAATGTTTGGCCGGCCGGCCAAAAATGTAGCCGACCGGCCAAAAATGCCTGATTCGGGGCAGTTTTGACTTTTCGCCTTGGGTCTTTTAAAATAGGGTTTCAAACCCTATTTCATCATCGTCCGATTCGCGATCTCCTTCGCGTTTCAAACATTTTCATCCGATCGAAACTTCGTTTCAATGTAGTTTTTTTGATTTCCGCCTCTTGGGGTTTGTTTCCACCAAGTTTTTCTTGATTTCCCCATATTTTCCACATTCCGGCTTTTCCGACCATTTTCCACCTTCTCGGGGTTGACTTTTCGATTGACCCTTCGTATTCTAGCCCGGTTTTCCCTCTTCTGGCTATTTTCTCATCACCTTTGACATGGCAGATGATATTCCACGGGGCGGGACTCTCCCGGATCATGAGATGGATCCCGGGGTCGAGCTGCTCCCCCTGAGTGTCCGTCCATTCGACCTGGCGACCTACCGGCCGGCGATTCACGTGCTACCTTCTGACGGTCTTCATCAGTTTCGGAGCTTTGACAGGGCGATGCCTCCAGAGCTTCTCCTGCGTGAGCCTACATCTCATTTGTCCTTTGGCGCTTCCGAGGTAACATTTGTTCCCCTGTTTTACTTTCTGCAATGTAGAACACTTAACTGCTGACTGCCATAGCCGGTTATATTCTTTAACTGCTTAGCTCAGATACACTGATGCACTGTATACTGTAGTTAACTGTGAACACACTTGCAACTGATATCTGTTTGAAACTGACACGTGCACACGCACTGCACTGACCCTGAACCACTCAAACACACGACACACACTGTATTTCACTGCAAACACACCGGCACCCGATATCTGTTTGAATTTGAAAACATGCACACATGCTATATTTGCACTAAACCACTCAAACATGCTGACACATCACACGTTGTAGTTCACTGTAAGCACACCGGCACCCGATATCTGTTTGAATCTGAAAACATGCACACATGCTATATCTGCACTGAACCACTCAAACACGCTGACACATCACACGTTATAGTTCACTGTAAGCACACCGGCACCCGGTATCTGTTTGAATATGAAAACATGCACACATGCTATATCTGCACTGAACCACTCAAACACGCTGACACATCACACGTTGTAGTTCACTGTAAGCACACCGGCACCCGATATCTGTTTGAATCTGAAAACATGCACACATGCTATATCTATCTCAATTCTGAATGCCTTTCAAAATTGGTATATTTAGCATTACTTCGCGATTGTTTGCTTGAAAACAGGGAGATTCCCATACCGTCCGGGGTATGGGAACATCGCCGCTCGAGATTGGTACGCAGAGCTACCCGATGCGGTTCGCCACATCGTGGATCAGGCCGGCTTCGGCGCATTCTGCAGAGGACTATCCAGGCTCACCACGAGCAGGCCTCTCCTCGCTGCTCTAGCGGAGAGGTGGTGGGACACCACCGATTCGTTCCACCTTTCTGCCACGGGAGATATGACGATGACTCCCTATGATTTCTTGATGCTCACAGGCATCGGGGTAGGGGGTGATCCGATCCCCTTTGACACTGATATGGACGAGTGGACGGCTGCTCAGATCCACCTGCTCGGCGAGGTGCTGCCTCTTGCGCGTCCTGGCTTCGTCCGATACTCATGGTTCGAGGTCCAGTTCAGGGTTCAGCCAGCCCTAGTGGAGGAGGCTCCGATGACTCAGGAGGTTGTGGAGCGATATGCGCGCGGCTTTCTGATGTTTCTATTGGGGACGACTATTTTCGCCGACCGGGCGAATACCGTGCCCCTCTGTCTGCTCAGCGCCTTAGTGGATGTCACACAGATCCTGCACTATGACTGGGGTGGCGCCGCTCTGGCCACACTCTACGGATACATGAGCTCGGCTTCCCATGGCAGCGGACAGTTGCTCGGGTGCTACTGGCGTGCTTAGGAGGTACATTTCTTTTTCTGCTTTACTTTCCTGCTTTCTATTATCTGTACTCTGTACACTGCACACACTGCGGTCTGCTTCACGCTGGCTGTATACTGCACACACGGCACACATATACTCTGCTTTACACTGACTGTACACTGCTCACACTGTACACTCTGCACAATACACTGCCTGCACAATACACTGCACGATACACGGCTCTGTTATTTCTGCTTTGTTCTGCATTCCGCTTTATCTGATAAGCATACTGGTATTTGCTCTGCAGTTGTGGGTCTACGCCTACTTTCCTAGACTAGCCCCAGTGCCAGACGTGGAGACCCCTCTTGTTGTCCCGTTCTCGCGCCACTTCGACGGGAGGTGCGTGCGGAGGCCCCGGGAGACGTTTAGCTTCTTCCGCTGCTATTTTGACACCATCACCCCCGCAGAGATACGTTCAACTTTGCAGTTTATTTAAGCTTTGCTTTTCACTGTATGTTTTCAATAACAGTAGATAACAAACTGTATTTCATTTTCAGATCACCTGGCAGCCCTGGGCTCCATTGCCAGCGACGATTCGGGACCGATTTGCCGGTGCTGAGGAGACCTCTCGTTTTCGGATTCTGCTGGAGGGCCCGGTCTGTTGGGCTTGGTACCTAGGTGAGCGTTTCCTACGCCAGACCCTAGGGTTACCAGAGCAGATAGTCCCGGTTCACCCTCCTGAGCATATGAGGGAGACCGAGAGATTCACTGTCGAGCAGATGGTTGACTATACGATCGGCTGGGAGGCGATCCGCTTCAGAGGCATAGGCGACTACAGGGAGTACGTGCAGACGTATATCATGCGGCCTCTGAGTGGTGCTCGTCGAGTTGAGGGAGAGAGGCCCGTGGCGCCGGCAGCTAGGGCGGGAGCGGGGGCTGGAGTAGGATCGTCGAGGAGAGCCCGGTCCGCGGCAGGGGTGGAGCTCAGAGGGGGCGGGGGGCAGGTTGGCCTGTTCTATCCACCTCACTGACATACAGAGGACAGGGTGGGGCGACCTATCAGATCCCCTTTGCCCCTCCCCCGGCTGATCATGAGTTGGTCGGTTTCCACGACTTGCCTCCGGTATGTACTACTTCATATTGCATCTTGCATTGGTATTTCATTTCATTTCAGTTTATTTGATATTCCGCAGAATACTGATGCATCTGATAATTTCACAGGCTTCCTCCGAGTACACTCGGCAGTCCCTGGAGTTGAATGCCTCCATGATGGGGATGCTACAGCGGACCTTCGACCTCCTGGCCCTTTACAGTATTCCGGTATGTTCTTCTGACCACAGTCTCAAACCATACATAAACTGCTTCACATAATCCGATGCACAACATGATACTTGACACACTGATCTCACGGCATTTGATACACTTTACTCATACATTGCATTCTGCACTGATAAACTGCTCACAGTATTCACACACTGTACTCATACACTACATTTTGCACTGATAAACTGCTCACAGCATTCACACACTGTACTCATACACTGCATTCTGCACTGATAAACTGCTCACGGTATACTGATGCATTTGCCTTTTGTACTTTTCAGCCTCCCTTCCAGATTCCCACCGTAGGAGGTGTTCCAGCCAGGCCTTCTGTTCCTACCGGAGGAGATGGAGAGGGCAGAGTATTCCCCCGCACCAAGGCGGGGCGCACTCACGTCGGGAGTAGCTCACGGGCTCCAGTCCCTGATGACGATGATGAGGAGGAGTCCGAGGCGGAGGCAGAGGCGGAGGCGGAGGCAGAGTCATCGGAGGAGGAGACTGGAGATGGCTCGGACTCGGGCTCAGATGACAGTGCTGATGATACTCCTGGACCTTCGTCCAGGAAGAGGACTAGGACGGACCGGTAGCCCTGAGGCCGCTTGACATTTGATACAGATTTTGCTGTTTTTCTTCTTTTTTGTACTTTTCCTTTTTGTTGGTAGCTAGGATACTTTGTACTGCCGCAGGCAGATTTTGTTTCCAAAACTATGTACTTGAAAAGATGACAAAATGAAACAAACTTTTTGTCTAAAAAAGTGTTTACATTTGTATATCTCATACATTGCATTGCATCACACCATATTACACCTTAATGTAAATGAAATTGATTTGTTGTCTGAAAATTGAACACTTGCACTGTAATACTCAGATAACTAACCAGCCAACAGTAAAACAACCCAAGCAACCCACTGCCTGATTCTGAACACACAGCCCTTACTCTACTGGGGACTAACCTGCACATAGCCCATAACACAGCACTCGGTTCATTCTGCGCACGGCAAATCCTGAACAAATAGCCCAATCTGATAAGACGGAATACGAAGGTGAAACCGGCTGGAGTTGAAACACACTCAGATGCCCCAAATTTTCCTTTTCTCCTTTTGCTTTGCCTAAATGTAGAGAATGACACAGCACTTTGAGCATAAGCGATTTTTGGAATTGAAAAAGGGTTTTTCAACTAGGGTATCGAGCCTACAACTGAACACAGCGGGAAAGACTCAAACAAAAGGTACACGACCTAATCACAACGAGACACGCTCGGAAAAGACTCAAAACAAAAGTTGAGGTGAACAAAACAAAAGACACGACACACGGACATGTTTACAAAACGAGAGACCTCAAATCTCGAGGAGCCAGTTCCTCCGGGTATGTCTCCCACCCTTTCTGATTTGTGATTCTCACATCACTCGGCCCTCAGGCTCGTTTTTTTTTTTTTCAAAACCTTTTTCTTACTTTTCTCTCAACTTACACCTCTCTATTCTTTATTCTCTCATTTTCCATCCCTCCCCAGGGTGATTGATGGATGAATAGAAAGTTGTGGGTTCACGCCCAACATTATCGGCTCGCGGCTTATTCTTCCGATGACGTTCAGTCGGTGTCCCATGTAAGGGAACTAAGTATCTTGATCTATTCTGATTCGTGCTCCATACTTGGTTCAGTACCTCGTTGCTCGGAGGTTGTTGAGGCTTTCAGCCCTTTACAGACAGCTTCGGTTGTGCCCTCTTCGGGCGAATAGAGTGCCCTTCTGACAAGTATACTGATGACGGGGGAAAGACAGAACACCTGACTCGACTGTGCCCCTAGTTCATCACTTTGACCATTTTTTGTTTTGGTTTTCTACTAAAATAGTTTTGACCAAAATGAAAGTTAGATTAACATGTTTATTCAATTTTTGATTTGAAATCATGCAAGTCGGGCTATAAGCACTGAAAATTTTCCTTTTTTGGATCCAAGAAGAAGGTTCAGGTTTGGAAAAAATGGAATAATTTTCGAGAGAATTAGTCAACTTCAGTAAAAATTCTCAAAAACTATTTTTGGCAAACGGCCACCACTCAACGAGCGCAGAACTTACTCTTGAGATGTGCAACCTCGGATCGGAGGCAATGGAAAATTGCCCTTTGCTTGAAAGGGGTGCATGGCAACGAAAAGTTGCCCCTGGTTTAAACGGTGACTCATGGCAACTCATGGCAACGAAAAGTTGCCCCTTGTTTGGATGATGCCGCAACATGCTGAAAACCAGTCCTCATCGGTGATGATTGCAAACGAATTCTCAAACACGGAGAAGACGATGATAGTCAGGACCAATATATGGACACAGTCACTTCGAAGGTGTTGGTGGCTGGACTTCACGAGGAAGTTGACTGCGTAGTTCCGGTTGTCACAACCGAACTATCGGATTCAGAGGAGGCAAGGGTGATCAAAACCATTACATAAACTGAGACGCTATGAAAGCGTTGGGGGCTGGACTTCAAGATGAAGTTGCCTACGTATCCCAAACATGGGAATCAAGCCTTACGTAGTTTCGGTTAAGGTACACTCGGGTATTTTAACCTTCACTTTTTTTTTAGGCTCTAATTTTTGCCAAGGCGCCCGATGCGGGTTTTCGACCTTGCGAGCTTCTTTTTCTGTTTTTCTTTTCTTTTCTCTTTTTTTTTTTCTTTTTTCTTTTTTGTATTTTTTGTTGTATTTTTCTTTTCTTTTTTTGTATCTTTTTCTTTTCACTTTTTTTTTTTTTTTGCTCTAACTTTTGCCTGGGTCGCCCTTCCGGGTTTTTGGCCCAGCGAGCCCATGCCAAATGGTTTTGAGGTTGAAGTCTCCCTGTATCCAGGAGGATAGCTGTTGTATTGATCTGCAGAAGGATTCATCACGGTTGCTTCACGAGCTTCTTGCGGTGAGATCCGACTTTCTTGATTTGATTTTGGTGCCTCTTGTTCGAGGGCTGCTTCAAACCTGGCCACATGGGCCTCACATGACGGTTGATCGTTGGACATTCTGAATGGGTTCAAGGTTCGAAAACAGACGGATTAGATCTTGAGGCTGAGAGCGATCCTAGGCTGCATAATCTCAAGAGCGATTCCATACAGGTCTTCGCACGGCCGCACAAAACATTTTGTTTTTTTTTTTTTTTTTTAAGTTTTTAAGAAAGCGACAAATCGCTCGCGCTAAAGATAGTGTGAAACCAGTCTGGGTCAAGCCAGGGTCCTTCTCAGTACTCACGCTAACAAGCATGATTTCATTCATTAAAAGGCTTAGCACGCCTATCTTTCTCTCAATTTGATCAAAGTTTTGTAAAACCCGAGGAATTCCTTCCTCTTCGTTTTTATCACCACAGTGTTCAAAAAGGTTTTTGAAAAACTTAGGTCATTACAATGATTTTCAGGGCACGAGAGAGCAGGTGGAATGCACTACCATTCGATCCAAATCCTCTGGCACAACTAGCTCAAAATTAGCAATAAGCACGGAAAGATGATAGCCGCAGCTGTTTCATTCAGATTTCCTGGTTGCAACTGGCTCCACAGCAGAGACAGGCTCAAAAAGAAAGCAAAAGGAGTAATTACAAAACAAAACGGTGTTCGAGGCGACAACCTCGGAACCACCCGACATTCTATATAAGGAGACTGGCTCGCTACAACAAGACAGACCCTTAAGCAAAAAAGACTGACTCAAGATAATGAGACAGACTCAAAACAAAACAAAAGACTGACTCGGCACCCAAGCCAGAATTTACAAAACTAGCAATTGCAGATGCTCAAAAATGCGTGCCAAACGCCACATCCGAAATACACCGAGCGCTGCCCGCAGGTAGTTCACTCCCTGATCACATACTCGCAGTATTAGTATCCTCAAAATCCAATAGCTGAGTAGTAACGGACTTGGCTGAGGTGGGCGGGAGGATAACCTCGTTGTCGATCAAATCTTGCACCTCGTGATGGAGGCGGAAACAATTGTCGGTAACATGACCAGTTTGCTGGTGGTACGCACAGTACGAAGCAGCATCATGTGTGGGAGGGAGATTCTTCGGGAGAGGCCGAGGCTCCAAGTGTTTAAGGTGCCCTCTTTCGGCCAGGATCTAGAGTGCCTTGGACAGGGGCATGTAGAGAGCATGAAAGACCCTGCGCCTTCGGGGCAGGTACTTTGAAGGCTGAGAATTCTTGCTAGCCACTAGCGAAAGGGTCGGCAGGCACTGCCTTGACTTTCTGATCATTCCCAGGTGCAGGGTTGGGAGCGGAAGGAACTGTTCTGGCATGACGGGGCCTATCCCGGTTTTCTGATTGGCTGGTACTGCCTTCGGCGGGAGTGGGGAAAACGTCATCCACAGTCTTGGTCAGGACTGCGAATACTTGCTGTTTACTCATCCCCCCGGCTTTCAAAGCCTCGACTGCGCACAACAGTTGTTCAATGGGATCGGCATCTGCCTTCACTTTGTCTTTACCTCTGGCCTCAGCCTGATCAAGGGTTTGGGTTGATGTTGATACGTCATTGTTATAGTTGGAGGCCATCTCCGGTTGGCTAAGCTCGATCACAATCCGTCCCAGCAATGGGGGCTCCTGGAGTATAAAATTCCTGGCAAATGGTGCGGCTGGTGGCGAAGCTGACATTCCGTAGGCAAGATCCGCCACGGACCTCTGGAGGTCACCTATCATCCCCATCAACTCGAATGTGGTCGGGCGCGCAGCAGGTGACCTGGGTGGATGCGGCACATCAACATTGGTCTCACTTTGCAAAGTGATTCCTTGATCTAATGTGGCTGTCATAACCACAATCTCTTCCGAATTCTGCATCATCATAGGTCCACTGTTCTGAGCGGTGACTGACAGGATCAGATACCTGTCTTGTCCCAGCAAGGGGGAACATTGACTATTTTGGATCAACTCTCTGAACTGAAAGGAAAGACAAGCAGCATTTCAGCCCAAACGGATCAAACACAGGTGTAGCCGAACAACTGTACTCTACTACTGATCACTGTTCCCCAGAATCACTGCCCCAAAACACTGAATCGGATACCCACAGATATAACTGATTCTTACAAACACTGACACTGGTGCCCTCAGGCCTGATACTCAAGCTTGCAAACTGATATACGCATTCCCTGTAGAGATACACTCTAAAAGCACATAGCAAGAAAGAGAGCCAAAGCACCCCTATATTGGGGTAGGGTTTCCCTGTCCTATTTTGTCAGGAGCTAGGGTTTCACTATGCACGCAGCAGTTTCAAACAACCTATGATCGGGTAAGCAACCTGTCCTAGCTTGGAATGGTCACTATGGATTCCGAACATGCACTAGGTCGAATGGTCAAAAGGGTGCCCCGGTAAAACCGGGGTTTGTGTTCCCATACTGGCAGAGCCTGCAACCGGTCAGCCTTATGGTCATGCCTTGACAAGACAAGCCTCCGGCAAACCGCTCAGGAATAGCAGATGGCCAACACGGTGTCCTAGGTGCACCAATACACATGCAATGCAAAGAAACACATAGGTGAAACCAAAACAGGATATCACGAGTTCGAGTCAAGCTCTCTAAACTCCCCAGCAGAGTCGCCAGAAACTGTAACATGCCCGCGAGGGACCTCAATGCTACAGTTCGGACTCGTTTTGGTTACTGTTCTTAATCTGAACCAAAGAGTCCAAATCGGGAAATCGTTTTGGAAAACAGATTTTTGTAAAGAAGTGCCAAACATGGACTGCTTTGCCAGATACAGAGTCGTCACCTAAATATTTTTTAATGGGGGAATTTAGGAAACCCTGACTCGTTGCCAAAGGCCACGTGTCCGTCATCACCAAAGTTGCCTCAGCTCGGGAACTTGGGTACGATTGGGGAAGGTCAGCTATGAGCACCCCCTCTCGCCCGATCCGAAGATCGGCCTCTACTAACCATGATATCCAATTTTGAAAACATTATGTATTCTTGTTCCGGTTATTAGCCTAGAATTACTATGTGATGCACACAACACAAAAGTATAGACTAGATTGCCTAATTTGGAACGAAGCATTGCATATCCGTTTGTTTGGAAAATGCTTTGGAATTTGCTACTCGCAAGTAGGCTAAAATACGGATTTCAATGAGTTGTTCCAACTCAAACAATCCAACCTTCACCCACAGGTATTCAAGCAGTTATATCACATAAGCAGCTAGCCTCATGGTAATCATGCTATTATGGCAACACTCACACGCATGCGGTATGCTAAAGCATAAAGAGCTCACCTAGTACTCCGCGCCAAAACAAGAACATGTTAGCAATCATGCATGATCCAAGTCCATGTTTAAATGCCTAATGCAACGCATACGGAATGTCATTAGAGTAGGCTCGGCTAGTCTATAAAAGACATGTGAAAATGCACAAATAGCATGTATTCAAGTTAGATTTGAAATACTTTATGCAGTTAGTATGATGCGCCGAGCCCGGTGCATGCAATACTGATGAATGATACACGCATGCATGGCATAAGGTATGCTAAAGTAAATATGCCCTAATACTAACCATCAATAGCAGGTAAGTAAAAAGGAGAAAGAAGTGGGGGTTGGAAGACATGCACACACGCACCCACACTTATTACAAATTTTCCCTCGCTCGGAGGGACCGAAAGAATAATACAATTTAATTAACCTACAAGCTAATTAAATATTACAATCCACTTAATTAATTAACAAATTAACTAATCTAATGAAAGTAGTGAACAGCCCCGGGAAGAGGGCCCAATGCATACACGCTCGGCTCCGCTCGGAAGTCACTGCCATGCACAAGATGCCTCTGCTTTGGCTGTTATCCTCCTCTAAAGACTGCACAAGTCCCAGGGTTGCTTCTCTGAATGCTGTAGATCACCACCGGCTGAAGGGATTGGTCACCGGCCATGTATGATGGTCACCGGCCACAAAATGATCCATCGGCCAACAATGGATGGCCGGTTGGCACTGAAGATGGCCGGCCGGCCAAATCTTCCTGCAAAAACTGGTTTGACAGCAGCAGAGGACAGAACTTGGCATGGCAATGCATTTTAAGCAATGTATGCACCAACCACACTCTTATCATGTGTATGACTCAAAGGAGGATGAGCCTCGATTCTCGGACCACCAATCATGCATTTCCATGCATGATGGCCCAAAGAATCAAGTGTGCATGTTGATATAAAAATGAGGGCCAACACACACACAAATAGACATGCATGCAAGGTCCAAGACTTGGGCATAAAGAGACAACTCTCAAGCATACTCAAGAGGATGCAAATATGGATACATAGCATGCAATATAAGCTCTGAATATGCATAAAATAGAGGTGGCAAACCTACTAATTAACACAAGCAAAGCATGCTAGCATGGCCAAAACTCAAGGCAAGCTAAAAGGGCATGGGATCACATTTAGCAAGACCAAACATGGCATGAATTAAATGACTAAAAATAGAGTTTTAGCATATTAAAACAAAGCCTAAAGACCACTTAGATGACATCTAAATGACTTAAATTCAAGAGCATGCACAATGACCAAACATGGAGCTTAGGGCACAACCTCATAAGGCATCAAAGGAACATCAAAGGCAAGCATGCAAGCATGTCATGAGGACTGAAATGGTGCTATAAGTGGTGCCAAACCACTGAAATAGATCAACCAATGTATGCTCAACACCTCACACACTTAAAGCCTACAAGCTAAATAATGCAAAGGGGCTATGCAATACATGGCAAACATGACTAAAACAACCAAGGGCAGACCTTAACCATGGAAAATCAGGTACAAAAGCTTCACAAAGCTAGGCCTAAAACATGCTTGAACAAGGGTCAAAGCCTAGATGCATGTTAAGGCTAAATGATGGCATTACAAGACATGTATGCAAGACATGCAAGGTGTGTCCAAACTAACTAAACACAATGCTATATTATGACATAATAAGCATGAAAATCAGTCAAGGCATGGCCAACATGAGCCTAAACATGGTGCTCACTAAAAAGGCAAAAATGGTCCTTTTCAAGGACAACAAGGAGAGGGGGTGGCCCTCTCCTTCCTAGGACCTCAAGGCACCATCCTCACCTCTGAAATCCCTCAAGATTTCAGTGGTGAGGAGGCCTAAACACAATGGTCCCGGAGCTCAGCCAAAATGGCACAAAACAAAGGCCAAACAAGCCTTAAGAGGGGTCAAACAACCCCAAAGCTTAAAACACCCTTAACAAACTATTTAGAGCAGACAAAAACAAGACTTTTATATGTTATATGCTAAGCTTAAAAACAGATGCAAGATAGGCTAAAAAGCTTTGCAAAAATGGGGTAAAAAGGGACAAAAGTCTTACCCTTGTAGACCCTCTTCACAAACAATGTTCCAGCAACTATTTTGGTTCCAAACCAGTCCAAAAGCTTCAAGGAAAGACTTCTGCTACCTCAGCAACCAAGAAAAGGTGTGATGGTGGGTGTTTGTGCACAAAAATGAGACTAAACACACACAAAACACAAGAGAGATATATAGAGATAGAGGATATATGTAAACCCTAACCCCAAAGCTCAAACTCTGAAAATGTTGTCTAAATTGTCTAACCCCTCAACAAGAGAGAAGAGCCCCTCTTTTATAGACAATTAATCTTGTAAAGCTTCCAAAGGAAGCTAACAAGAGAGAAATCCCTCCATACACGTGTATGGAGGGGGTGAAAGTGTGTGCCAGCTGTACAAAAATATCTGCAAAAGCAGATGCACAGTAGTTGGCTGGCCAAAAATGCAATTCACCAAAGAAAGATAGCCGGCCGGCCATCTATAGTGCCGGTCGACCGAACATTTGGCCGGTGGCAACAAAACACAGCCGGTGGCCTCAAGCCATGGCCGGTGGAGTGTGAGGATGGCCCACAAGCCATTCCCTACCTCTCCAAGGCAAAGCACAAGTGTGTGGTGCAAAACCAGACACGAAACAGTCGAATCGAGAGATCTTGAGGCAAGGCACGTAGTCGAGACCTCCGGGAACTCAAGACGAACACAAACATGGATGATCACCGAGTGTTCGAGCGGTGACGTCCAAGTCTTGAGGATGGTCAAAAATGGGGTGTCTACAGTTGCCCCTCTTTGACAGAACTCGAAAGTCATAGCAATGACGAGAGTGATTGTCAAAGCCCAGAGACGACCTATTTTTGACAAGGCCAAAGACTTAGACAAAGCATGCAAGCTGCAGATAAAGATATGCGCCCGAAGGCAGGGGTAAGATGCAAAACAATGCACAGAGCCGGGCATAACTTATGATCATGCAAAGAAAGCTGTAACGCAGCACATACAATGCAACAGTTTTAAGCAAGCGTACACCAAACTACACTACAATGCAGAAAGGATGTAAGAGAATTATGCAATTCTCGATACGTCTCACTTAGAGGATACAATACCTGTCCGGTTCGCCTGGTTGCACCAGCCTCAAATGAACCGTACATACAATATCGTGCCTGAAAAGAAAGCAAACTTAACAGGTACAATAGTGTTAGCAACATGCATGACAATGCAAAATGAATGCAAAATGATATGCAATATATACAAAACTATGTATAATAATGCAAATGAAAATGCAATGCAATTGAAATAATGCAAACGAAATGCAACGCAATTGAATCATGATCCAATCATGAGCGGTTCAAAGCCACACAAATGTCAAATAGATTGATGGAAGTAACAAGTCCGTCTACCATAGAAAAGGTGCCGCAACCCTCAAAGCGCGTACACATGCAGAACTATGAGTGATGTAGACAGACACAAGAACGAGTATTGGGTGAAATGACATAAGTGGGGAAACAACCCGCTAACGAAAGGACAATGATCCTAATGCTGGATGCAAAAATTACACTACAATGTAATATATACAGTGGATATGGCATGCAGCCAAACCAAACCTTGCCTAGGAAGGGCATGCACACATACAAGCCATGTTTAACACAGAAAAGGTACCGCCACCCTCAAACCAAGTTCATCAAGGAATAGGCGCGTACACATGCAGAACTGTGCTTCGACGTGAAAAGTATAAGCACATACCAAACCAAGCTCAACAAGGAGAGGTGCAAGCCAAAGATGAAGGTGATGATGCAGTGGATGCATGCAAGCTACAATGCGATATCTACAATATGCACTGGAATGGATATTTGCAATGGATAAGGCACGCAGGCCAAACCAAATATTGCCTAGGAAAGGCATGTACACAAACGAACCGCGTCTAACACAGAAAAGGTGCCGCCACCCTCAAACCAAGTTCATCAAGGAATAGGCGCGTACACATGCAGAACAGTGCTTCGACGTGAAAAGTATGAGCACATACCAGACCAAGCTCAACAAGGAGAGGTGCAAGCCAAAGATGGAGGTGATGCAGTGAATGCATGCGAGCTACAATGCAATATTTACAATATGCAATGGAATGGGATAGATATGATGGAAATGCATGACATATGCACTATATTACGATGAAATGTATGACATATGCATTATATTACAATGATGCATGACATATGCACTATTTGACAATGAAATGCATGACATATGCACTATTTTTTTGTTTTTGTTTTTGTTTTTGTTGTTTTTTTTTTTGCTTTTTTGAAATGCATGACATATGCAGTATTTACAATGATGCATGACATATGCATGTGCTGTGCACACTAATGCACCGAAGGTCTTGCACCTTCCAAGGATTTAAGGTCTCCTAGACTGTGCGAGTTTAAGGTCTCGCCCAACCGAACGTATTTAAGGTCTCGCCAGACCATAATGTGCACAGGGCAGTGTGATGCGCAAAATAGCGCGATTGAATGCATGCAAAATGCAATGAGATGCACAAAAGAGCGCGATTGAATGCATGCAAAATGCAATCAGATGCGCAAAAGAGCGCGATGCGTTAGACAACGCGAGTGCACAAGACAGTGCGATTGAATGCATGCAAAATGCAATGAGATGCGCAAAAGAGCGCGATTGAATGCATGCAAAATGCAATGAGATGCGCAAAATAGCGCGATGCGTTAGACAACGCGAGTGCACAAGACAGTGCGATGCGCAAGATAGCGCGATGGAATGCATGCAAAATGCAATAAGATGCGCAAAACAGCGCGATGCGTTAGACAACGCGAGTGCACAAGACAGTGTGATGCGCAAGATAGCGCGATGGAATGCATGCAAAATGCAATAAGATGCGCAAAATAGCGCGATGCGTTAGACATCGCGAGTGCACAAGACAGTGCGATGCGCAAGATAGCGCGATGGAATGCATGCCAAATGCAATGAGATGCGCAAAACAGCGCGATGCGTTAGACAACGCGAGTGCACAAGACAGTGCGATGCGCAAGATAGCGTGATGGAATGCATGCAAAATGCAATGAGATGCGCAAAACAGCGCGATGCGTTGGACAACGCGAGTGCACAAGACAGTGCGATGCGCAAGATAGTACGATGGAATGCATGCAAAATGCAATGAGATGCGCAAAACAGCGCGATTGAATGCACGCAAAATGCAATAAGATGCGCAAAATAGCGCGATGCGTTAGACAACGCGAGTGCACAAGACAGTGCGATTGAATGCATGCAAAATGCAATGAGATGCGCAAAACAGCGCGATTGAATGCATGCCAAATGCACATGGGGCAACTTTCGAGTTTTGTAAAAGACAAAAGGATATGGAAAGGATACACCTTGCACGAATTCGAGTGCCACGCACAGAAGACACAGTCCGAGGTCAAAACGGAGGCCGGTTGAGCTTCGGAAATGCCATTTCTTGTACTATCTTGAGCAATGAAGACCCCAAACCACTCATCTGACCCAAACAAGGTTGTAGGAGGCTCACCGGCCACATGGGGAGGCCACCGGCCACTAAAATACATCACTGGCCAAATGTTTGGCCGGCCGGCCAAAAATGTAGCCGACCGGCCAAAAATGCCTGATTCGGGGCAGTTTTGACTTTTCGCCATGGGTCTTTTAAAATAGGGTTTCAAACCCTATTTCATTCACTTCCTTCAGTCGAAATCTTGCCCTCTCTCTCCCTAGAGCATTCTCTTCTCTTTATTCTCCCGTTTTCATGCGTTTTAGCCCCCGTTTCATCGTCCGATTCGCGATCTCCTTCGCGTTTCAAACATTTTCATCCGATCGAATCTTCGTTTCGGTGTAGTTTTTTTGATTTCCGCCTCTTGGGGTTTGTTTCCACCAAGTTTTTCTTGATTTCCCCATATTTTCCACATTCCGGCTTTTCGGCCATTTTCACCTTCTCGGGGTTGACTTTTCGGTTGACCCTTCGTATTCTAGCCCGGTTTTCCCTCTTTCGGCTATTTTCTCATCACCTTTGACATGGCGGATGATATTCCACGGGGCGGGACTCCCCCGGATCATGAGATGGATCCCGGGGTCGAGCTGCTCCCCCTGAGTGTCCGTCCATTCGACCCGGCGACCTACCGGCCGGCGATTCACGTGCTACCTCCTGACGGTCTTCGTCAGTTTCGGAGCTTTGACAGGGCGATGCCTCCAGAGCTTCTCCTGCGTGAGCCTACATCTCATTTGTCCTTTGGCGCTTCCGAGGTAACATTCGTTCCCCTGTTTTACTTTCTGCAATGTAGAACACTTAACTGTCGACTGCCATAGCCGATTATATTCTTTAACTACTTAGCTCAGATACACTGATGCACTGTATACTGTAGTTAACTGTGAACACACTTGCAACTGATATCTGTTTGAAACTGACACGTGCACACGCACTGCACTGACCCTGAACCACTCAAACACACGGCACACACTGTATTTCACTGCAAACACAACGGCACCCGATATCTGTTTGAATCTGAAAACATGCACACATGCTATATTTGCACTGAACCACTCAAACATGCTGACACATCACACGTTGTAGTTCACTGTAAGCACACCGACACCCGATATCTGTTTGAATCTGAAAACATGCACACATGCTATATCTACACTGAACCACTCAAACACGCTGACACATCACACGTTGTAGTTCACTGTAAGCACACCGGCACCCGGTATCTGTTTGAATATGAAAACATGCACACATGCTATATCTGCACTGAACCACTCAAACACGCTGACACATCACACATTGTAGTTCACTGTAAGCACACCGGCACCGGATATCTGTTTGAATCTGAAAACATGCACACATGCTATATCTATCTCAATTCTGAATGCCTTTCAAAACTGGTATATTTAGCATTGCTTCGCGATTGTTTGCTTGAAAACAGGGAGATTCCCATACCGTCCGGGGGTATGGGAACATCGTCGCTCGAGATTGGTACACAGAGCTACCACAGCCTCTCCTCGCTGCTCTAGCGGAGTGGTGGTGGGACACCACCGATTCGTTCCACCTTTCTGCCACGGGAGATATGACGATGACTCCCTATGATTTCTCGATGCTCACAGGCATTGGGGTAGGGGGTGATCCGATCCCGTTTGACGCTGATATGGACGAGTGGACGGCTGCTCAGATCCACCTGCTCGGCGAGGTGCCGCCTCTTGCGTGTCCTGGCTTCGTCCGATACTCATGGTTCGAGGTCCAGTTCAGGGTTCAGCCAGCCCTAGTGGAGGAGGCTCCGATGACTCAGGAGGTTGTGGAGCGATATACGCGCGGCTTTCTGATGTTTCTATTGGGGACGACTATTTTCGCCGACCGGGCGAATACCGTGCCCCTCTGTCTGCTCAGCGCCTTAGTGGATGTCACACAGATCCTGCACTATGACTGGGGTGGCGCCGCTCTGGCCACACTCTACGGATACATGAGCTCGGCTTCCCGTGGCAGCGGGCAGTTGCTCGGGGGCTACTGGCGTGCTTGGGAGGTACATTTCTTTTTCTGCTTTACTTTCCTGCTTTCTATTATCTGTACTCTGTACACTGCACACATTGCAGTCTGCTTCACGCTGGCTGTATACTGCACACACGACACACATATACTCTGCTTTACACCGACTGTACACTGCTCATACTGTACACTCTGCACAATACACTGCTTACACAATACACTGCACGATACACGGCTCTGTTATTTCTGCTTTGTTCTGCATTCCGCTTTAGCTGATAAGCATACTGGTATTTGCTCTGCAGTTGTGGGTCTACGCCTACTTTCCTAGACTAGCCCCAGTGCCAGACGTGGAGACCCCTCTTGTTGTCCCGTTCTCGCGCCGCTTCGACGGGAGGTGCGTACGGAGGCCCCGGGAGACGTTTAGCTTCTTCCGCCGCTATTTTGACCCCATCACCGCCGCAGAGGTACGTTCAACTTTGCAGTTTATTTAAGCTTTGCTTTTCACTGTATGTTTTCAATAACAGTAGATAACAAACTGTATTTCATTTTCAGATAAGCTGGCAGCCCGGGGCTCCATTGCCAGCGACGATTCGGGACCGATTTGCCGGTGTCGAGGAGACCTCGCGTTTTCGGATTCTACTGGAGGGCCCGGTCTGTCGGGCTTGGTACCTAGGTGAGCGTTTCCTACGCCAGACCCTAGGGTTACCAGAGTAGATAGTCCCGGTTCACCCTTCTGAGCATATGAGGGAGACCGAGAGATTCACTGCTGAGCAGATGGTTGACTATACGATCGGCTGGGAGGCGATCCGCTTCAGAGGCATAGGCGACTACAGGGAGTACGTGCAGACGTATATCATGCGGCCTCTGAGTGGTGCTCATCGAGTTGAGGGAGAGAGGCCCGTGGCGCCGGCAGCTAGGGCGGGAGCGGGGGCTGGAGTAGGATCGTCGAGGAGAGCCCGGGTCCGCGGCAGGGGTGGAGCTCAGAGGGGGCGGGGGGCAGGTTGGCCTGTTCTGCCCACCTCGCTGACATACAGAGGACAGGGTGGGGCGACCTATCAGATCCCCTTGGCCCCTCCCCCGGCTGATCATGAGTTGGTCGGTTTCCACGACTTGCCTCCGGTATGTACTACTTCATATTGCATCTTGCATTGGTATTTCATTTCATTTCAGTTTATTTGATATTCCGCAGAATACTGATGCATCTGATAATTTCGCACGCTTCCTCCGAGTACACCCGACAGTCCCTGGAGTTGAATGCCTCCATGATGGGGATGCTACAGCGGACCTTCGACCTCCTGGCCCTTTACAGTATTCCGGTATGTTCTTCTGACCATAGTCTCAAACCATACATAAATTGCTTCACATAATCCGATGCACAACATGATACTTGACACACTGATCTCACGGCATTTGATACACTGTACTCATACATTGCATTCTGCACTAATAAACTGCTCACAATATTCACACACTGTACTCATACACTGCATTCTGCACTGATAAACTGCTCACAGCATTCACACACTGTACTCATACACTGCATTCTGCACTGATAAACTGCTCACGGTATACTGATGCATTTGCCTTTTGTACTTTTCAGCCTCCCTTCCAGATTCCCACCGTAGGAGGTGTTCCAGCCAGGCCTTCTGTTCCTCCGGAGGAGATGGAGAGGGCAGAGTATTCCCCCGCTCCAAGGCGGGGCGCACTCACGTCAGGAGTAGCTCACGGGCTCCAGTCCCTGATGACGATGATGAGGAGGAGTCCGAGGCGGAGGCAGAGTCATCGGAGGAGGAGACCGGAGATGGCTCGGACTCGGGCTCAGATGACAGTGTTGATGATGCTCCTGGACCTTCGTCCAGGAAGAGGACTAGGACGGACCGGTAGCCCTGAGGCCGCTTGACATTTGATACAGATTTTGCTATTTTTCTTCTTTTTTGTACTTTTCCTTTTTGTTGGTAGCTAGGATACTTTGTACTGCCACAGGCAGATTTTGTTTCCAAAACTATGTACTTGAAAAGATGACAGAATGAAACAAACTTTTTGTCTAAAAAAGTGTTTACATTTGTATATCTCATACATTGCATTGCATCACACCATATTACACCTCAATGTAAATGAAATTGATTTGTTGTCTGAAAATTGAACACTTGCACTGTAATACTCAGATAACTAACCAGCCAACAGTAAAACAACCCAAGCAACCCACTGCCTGATTCTGAACACACAGCCCTTACTCTACTGGGGACTAACCTGCACGTAGCCCATAACACAGCACTCGGTTCATTCTGCGCACGGCAAATCCTGAACAAACAGCCCAATCTGATAAGACGGAATACGAAGGTGAAACCGGCTGGAGTTGAAACACACTCAGATGCCCCAAATTTTCCTTTTCTCCTTTTGCTTTGCCTAAATGTAGAGAATGGCACAGCACTCTGAGCATAAGCAATTTTTGGAATTGAAAAAGGGTTTTTCAACTGGGGTATCGAGCCTACAACTGAACACAGCGGGAAAGACTCAAACAAAAGGTACACGACCTAATCACAATGAGACACGCTCGGAAAAGACTCAAAACAAAAGTTGAGGTGAACAAAACAAAAGACACGACACACGGACATGTTTACAAAACGAGAGACCTCAAATCTGGCGGGGCCAGTTCCTCCGGGTATGTCTCCCATCCTTTCTGATTTGTGATTCTCACATCACTCGGCCCTCAGGCTCGTTTTTTTTTTTTTTCAAAACCCTTTTCTTACTTTTCTCTCAACTTACACCTCTCTATTCTTTATTCTCTCATTTTCCATCCCTCCCCAGGGTGATTGATGGATGAATAGGAAGTTGTGGGTTCACGCCCAACATTATCGGCTCGCGGCTTATTCTTCCGGTGACGTTCAGTCGGTGTCCCAGGTAAGGGAACGGAGTATCTTGATCCATTCTGATTCGTGCTCCATACTTGGTTCAGTACCTCGTTGCTCGGAGGTTGTTGAAGGCTTTCAGCCCTTTACAGACAGCTTCGGTTGTGCCCTCTTCGGGCGAATAGAGTGCCCTTCTGACAAGTATACTGATGACGGGGGAAAGACAGAACACCTGACTCGACTGTGCCCCTAGTTCATCACTTTGACCATTTTTTGTTTTGGTTTTCTACTAAAACAGTTTTGACCAAAATGAAAGTTAGATTAACATGTTTATTCAATTTTTGATTTGAAATCATGCAAGTCGGGCTATAAGCACTGAAAATTTTCCTTTTTTGGATCCAAGAAAAAGGTTCAGGTTTGGAAAAAATGGAATAATTTTCGAGAGAATTAGTCAACTTCAGTAAAAATTCTCAAAAACTATTTTTGGCAAACGGCCACCGCTCAACGAGCGCAGAACTTACTCTTGAGATGCGTAACCTCGGATCGGAGGCAATGGAAAATTGCCCCTTGCTTGAAAGGGGTGCATGGCAACGGAAAGTTGCCCCTGGTTTAAACGGTGACTCATGGCAACTCATGGCAACGGAAAGTTGCCCCTTGTTTGGATGATGCCGCAGCATGCTGAAAACCAGTCCTCATCGGTGATGATTGCAAACGAATTCTCAAACACGGAGAAGACGATGATAGTCAGGACCAATATATGGACACAGTCACTTCGAAGGTGTTGGTGGCTGGACTTCACGAGGAAGTTGACTGCGTAGTTCCGGTTGTCACAACCGAACTATCGGATTCAGAGGAGGCAAGGGTGATCAAAACCATTACATAGACTGAGACGCTATGAAAGCGTTAGGGGCTGGACTTCAAGATGAAGTTGCCTACGTATCCCAAACATGGGAATCAAGCCTTACATAGTTCCGGTTAAGGTACACTTGGGTATTTTAACCTTCACTTTTTTTTTTAGGCTCTAATTTTTGCCAAGGCGCCCGATGCGGGTTTTCGACCTTGCGAGCTTCTTTTTCTGTTTTTCTTTTCCTTTCTCTTTTTTTTTTCTTTTTTCTTTTTTGTATTTTTTGTTGTATTTTTCTTTTCTTTTTTGTATCTTTTTCTTTTCACTTTTTTTTTTTTTTTTGCTCTAACTTTTGCCTGGGTCGCCCTTCCGGGTTTTCGGCCCAGCGAGCCTCTCAAAGGGTAAAAGTGTAGCAAGCCCATGCCAAATGGTTTTGAGGTTGAAGTCTCCCTGTATCCAGGAGGATAGCTATTGTATTGATCTGCAGAAGGATTCATCACGGTTGCTTCACGAGCTTCTTGCGGTGAGATCCGACATTCTTGATCTGATTTTGGTGCCTCTTGTTCGAGGGCTGCTTCAAACCTGGCCACATGGGCCTCACATGACGGTTGATCGTTGGACATTCTGAATGGGTTCAAGGTTCGAAAACAGACGGATTGGATCTTGAGGCTGAGAGCGATCCTAGGCTGCATAATCTCAAGAGCGATTCCACACAGGTCTTCGCAGGGCCGCGCAAAACATTTTGTTTTTTTTTTTTTTTTAAAGTTTTTAAGAAAGCGACAAATCGCTCGCGCTAAAGATAGTGTGAAACCAGTCTGGGTCAAGCCAGGGTCCTTCTCAGTACTCACGCTAACAAGCATGATTTCATTCATTAAAAGGCTTAGCACGCCTATCTTTCTCTCAATTTGATCAAAGTTTTGTGAAACCCGAGGAATTCCTTCCTCTTCGTTTTTATCACCACAGTGTTCAAAAAGGTTTTTGAAAAACTTAGGTCATTACAATGATTTTCAGGGCACGAGAGAGCAGGTGGAATGCACTATCATTCGATCCAAATCCTCTGGCACAACTAGCTCAAAATTAGCAATAAGCACGGAAACATGATAGCCGCAGCTGTTTTATTCAGATTTCCTGGTTGCAACTGGCTCCACAGCAGAGACAGACTCAAAAAGAAAGCAAAAGGAGTAATTACAAAACAAAACGGTGTTCGAGGCAACAACCTCGGAACCACCCGACATTCTATATAAGGAGACTGACTCGCTACAACAAGACAGACCCTTAATCAAAAAAGACTGACTCAAGACAATGAGACAGACTCAAAACAAAACAAAAAACTGACTCGGCACCCAAGCCAGAATTTACAAAACTAGCAATCGCAGATGCTCAAAAATGCGTGCCAGATGCCACATCCGAAATACACCCAGTGCTGCCCGCAGGTAGTTCACTCCCTGATCACATACTCGCAGTATTAGTGTCCTCAAAATCCAATAGCTGAGTAGTAACGGACTTGGCTGAGGTGGGCGGGAGGATAACCTCGTTGTCAATCAAATCTTGCACCTCGTGATGGAGGCGGAAACAATTGTCGGTAGCATGACCAGTTTGCTGGTGGTACGCACAGTACGAAGCAACATCATGTGTGGGAGGGAGATTCTTCGGGAGAGGCCGAGGCTCCAAGGGTTTAAGGTGCCCTCTTTCGGCCAGGATCTGGAGTGCCTTGGACAGGGGCATGTAGAGAGCATGAAAGACCCTGCGCCCTCGGGGTAGGTACTTTGAAGGCTGAGAATTCTTGCTAGACGCACTAGCGAAAGGGTCGGCAGGCACTTCCTTGACTTTCTGATCTTTCCCAAGTGCAGGGTTGGGAGCGGAAGGAACTGTTCTGGCATGACGGGGCCTATCTCGGTTTTCTGATTGGCTGGTACTGTCTTCGGCGGGAGTGGGGAAAACGTCATCCACAGTCTTGGTCAGGACTGCGAATACTTGCTGTTTACTCATCCCCCCGGCTTTCAAAGCCTCGACTGCGCACAGTAGTTGTTCAATGGGATCGGCATCTGCCTTCACTTTGTCTTTCCCTCTGGCCTCAGCCTGATCAAGGGTTTGGGTTGATGTTGATACGTCATTGTTATAGTTGGAGGCCATCTCCGGTTGGCTAAGCTCGATCACAATCCGTCCCAGCAATGGGGGCTCCTGGGGTATAAAATTCCCGGCATATGGTGCGGCTGGTGGCGAAGCTGACATTCCGTAGGCGAGATCCGCCACGGACCTCTGGAGGTCACCTATCATCCCCATCAACTCGAATGTGGTGGGCTCACGAGCCTGATACAACTGGGGTTCCCAGATCGGGTGCGCAGCAGGCGACCTGGGTGGATGCGGCACATCAACATTGGTCTCACTTTGCAAAGTGATTCCTTGATCTAATGCGGCTGTCATAACCACAATCTCTTCCGAATTCTGCGTCATCATAGGTCCACTGTTCTGAGCGGTGACTGACGATCAGATACCTGTCTTGTCCCAGCAAGGGGGAACACTGACTATTCTGGATCAACTCTCTGAACTGAAAGGAAACAAGCAGCATTTCAGCCCAAACGGATCAAACACAGGTGTAGCCGAACAACTGTACTCTACTACTGATCACTGTTCCCCAGAATCACTGCCCAAAACACTGAATCGGATACCCACAGATATAACTGATTCTTACAAACACTGACACTGGTGCCCTCAGGCCTGATACTCAAGCTTACAAACTGATATACGCATTCCCTGTAGAGATACACTCTAAAAGCACATAGCAAGAAAGAGAGCCAAAGCACCCCTATGTTGGGGTAGGGTTTCCCTGTCCTATTTTGTCAGGAGCTAGGGTTTCACTATGCACGCAGCAGTTTCAAACAACCTATGATCGGGTAAGCAACCTGTCCTAGCTTGGAATGGTCACTATGGATTCCGAACATGCACTAGGTCGAATGGTCAAAAGGGTGCCCCGGTAAAACCGGGGTTTGTGTTCCCATACTGGCAGAGCCCGCAACCGGTCAGCCTTATGGTCATGCCTTGACAAGACAAGCCTCCGGCAAACCGCTCAGGAATAGCAGATGGCCAACACGGTGTCCTAGGCGCACCAATGCACATGCAATGCAAAGAAACACATAGGTGAAACCAAAACAGGATATCACGAGTTCGAGTCAAGCTCTCTGAACTCCCCAGCAGAGTCGCCAGAAACTGTAACATGCCCGCGAGGGACCTCAATGCTACAGTTCGGACTCGTTTTGGTTACTGTTCTTAATCTGAACCAAAGAGTCCAAATCCGGCAAATCGTTTTGGAAAACAGATTTTTGTAAAGAAGTGCCAAACATGGACTGCTTTGCCAGATACAGAGTCGCCACCTAAATATTTTTTAATGGGGGAATTTAGGAAACCCTGACGCATTGCCAAAGGCCACGTGTCCGTCATCACCAAAGTTAACTCAGCTCGGGAACTTGGGCACGATTGGGGAAGGTCAGCTATGAGCACCCCCTCTCGCCCGATTCGAAGATCGGCCTCTACTAACCATGATATCCAATTTTGAAAACATTATGTATTCTTGTTCCGGTTATTAGCCTAGAATTACTATGTGATGCACACAACACAAAAGTATAGACTAGATTGCCTAATTTGGAACGAAGCATTGCATATCCGTTTGTTTGGAAAACGCTTTGGAATTTGCTACTCGCAAGTAGGCTAAAATACGGATTTCAATGAGTTGTTCCAACTCAAACAATCCAACCTTCACCCACAGGCATTCAAGCAGTTATATCACATAAGCAGCTAGCCTCATGGTAATCATGCTATTATGGCAACACTCACACGCATGCAGTATGCTAAAGCATAAAGAGCTCACCTAGTACTCCGCGCCAAAACAAGAACATGTTAGCAATCATGCATGATCCAAGTCCATGTTTAAATGCCTAATGCAATGCATACGGAATGTCATTAGAGTAGGCTCGGCTAGTCTATAAATGACATGTGAAAATGCACAAATAGCATGTATTCAAGTTAGATTTGAAATACTTTATGCAGTTAGTATGATGCGCTGAGCCCGGTGCATGCAATACTGATGAATGATGCACGCATGCATGGCATAAGGTATGCTAAAGTAAATATGCCCTAATACTAACCATCAAAAGCAGGTAAGTAAAAAGGAGAAAGAAGTGGGGGTTGGAAGACATGCACACACTCACCCACACTTATTACAAATTTGCCCTCGCTCGGAGGGACCGAAAGAATAATACAATTTAATTAACCTACAAGCTAATTAAATATTACAATCCACTTAATTAATTAACAAATTAACTAATCTAATGAAAGTAGTGAACAGCCCCGGGAAGAGGGCCCAATGCATACGCGCTCGGCTCCGCTCGGAAGTCACTGCCATGCACAAGATGCCTCTGCTTTGGCTGTTATCCTCCTCTGAAGACTGCACAAGTCCCAGGGTTGCTTCTCTGAATGCTGTAGAACACCACCGGCTAAAGGGATTGGTCACCGGCCATGTATGATGGTCACCGGCCACAAAATGATCCATCGGCCAACAATGGATGGTCGGTCGGCACTGAAGATGGCCGGCCGGCCAAATCTTCCTGCAAAAACTGGTTTGACAGC
Source organism: Camellia japonica (assembly GCA_030407325.1). Taxonomy (NCBI): domain Eukaryota; kingdom Viridiplantae; phylum Streptophyta; class Magnoliopsida; order Ericales; family Theaceae; genus Camellia; species Camellia japonica. Next base: position 23,560,704 of record JAPPVO010000014.1, read on the forward strand.
AGCAGAGGACAGAACTTGGCATGGCAATGCATTTGAAGCAATGTATGCACCAACCACACTCCTTATCATGTGTATGACTCAAAGGAGGATGAGCCTCGATTCTCGGACCACCAATCATGCATTTCCATGCATGATGGCCCAAAGAATCAAGTGTGCATGTTGATATGGAATGTAATGCACATAATCAAGCAAGGAGGCCTAACCTCTATCACAAGCAATTCAAGAGGCCAAGCATGCATGCTAATGCAATGCAACTTAGGCATACGACTAAGTATGCAACATGGACAACGCAAAGAAGTATACAAAGCATACAACAATCATGCAAAGCATGGAGCAAGCATGTTAATGACAAGCATACAAGATGTAATCTAAACATGCAAGTATGCAAGGCATGCACCATCATACCAATGGGACCAAGCATGCGACAACACACAAGGTAAGCATGCAACATATGCTAAGGGAGGGACTTACACTAATTGGACAGCCCTAAACTAGGTCCAAAACAGTGGCCAATGCCATAAAAATGAGGGCCAACACACACACAAATAGACATGCATGCAAGGTCCAAGACTTGGGCATAAAGAGACAACTCTCAAGCATACTCAAGAGGATGCAAATATGGATACATAGCATGCAATATAAGCTCTGAATATGCATAAAATAGAGGTGGCAAACCTACTAATTAACACAAGCAAAGCATGCTAGCATGGCCAAAACTCAAGGCAAGCTAAAAGGGCATGGGATCACATTTAGCGAGACCAAACATGGCATGAATTAAATGACGAAAAACAGAGTTTTAGCATATTAAAACAAAGCCTAAAGACCACTTAGATGACATCTAAATGACTTAAATTCAAGAGCATGCACAATGACCAAACATGGAGCGTAAGGCACAACCTCATAAGGCATCAAAGGAGCATCAAAGGCAAGCATGCAAGCATGTCATGAGGACTGAAATGGTGCTATAAGTGGTGCCAAACCACTGAAATAGATCAACCAATGTATGCTCAACACCTCACACACTTAAAGCCTACAAGCTAAACAATGCAAAGGGGCTATGCAATACATGGCAAACATGACTAAAACAACCAAGGGCAGACCTTAACCATGGAAAATCAGGTACAAAAGCTTCACAAAGCTAGACCTAAAACATGCTTGAACAAGGGTCAAAGCCTAGATGCATGTTAAGGCTAAATGATGGCATTACAAGACATGTATGCAAGACATGCAAGGTGTGTCCAAACCAACGAAACACAATGCTATATTATGACATAATAAGCATGAAAATCAGTCAAGGCATGGCCAACATGAACCTAAACATGGTGCTCACTAAAGAGGCAAAAATGGTCCTTTTCAAGGACAACAAGGAGAGGGGGTGGCCCTCTCCTTCCTAGGACCTCAAGGCACCATCCTCACCTCTGAAATCCCTCAAGATTTCAATGGTGAGGAGGCCCAAACACAATGGTCCCGGAGCTCAACCAAAATGGCACAAAACAAAGGCCAAACAAGCCTTAAGAGGGGTCAAACAACCCCAAAGCTTAAAACACCCTGAACAAACTATGTAGAGCAGACAAAAACAAGACTTTTATATGTTATATGCTAAGCTCAAAAACAGATGCAAGATAGGCTAAAAAGCTTTTCAAAAATGGGGTAAAAAGGGACAAAAGTCTTACCCTTGTAGACCCTCTTCACAAACAATGTTCCAGCAGCTCTTTTGGTTCCAAACCAGTCCAAAAGCTTCAAGGAAAGACCTCTGGTACCTCAGCAACCAAGAAAAGGTGTGATGGTGGGTGTTTGTGCACAAAAATGAGACTAAACACACACAAAACACAAGAGAGAGAGATATAGAGATAGAGGATATATGTAAACCCTAACCCTAAAGCTCAAACTCTAAAAATGTTGTCTAAATTGTCTAACCCCTCAACAAGAGAGAAGAGCCCCTCTTTTATAGACAATTAGTCTTGTAAAGCTTCCAAAGGAAGCTAACAAGAGAGAAATCCCTCCATACACGTGTATGGAGGGGGTGAAAGTGTGTGCCAGCTGCACAAAAATATCTGCAAAAGCAGATGCACAGTAGTCGGCCGGCCAAAATGCAATTGACCAAAGAAAGATAGCCGGCCGGCCAAATATTTGGCCGGTGGCAACAAAACACAGCCGGTGGCCTCAAGCCTTGGCCGGTGGAGTGTGGGGATGGCCCACAAGCCATTCCCTGCCCCTCCAAGGCAAAGCACAAGAGTTTGGTGCAAAACCAGACACAAAATAGTCGAATCGAGAGATCTTGAGGCAAGGCGCGTAGCCGAGACCTCCGGGAACTCAAGACGAACACAAACATAGGTGATCACCGAGTGTTCGAGCGGTGATGTCCAAGTCTTGAGGACGGTCAAAAATGGGATGTCTACACCCCCCAAGCACTTTGGACTCGTGTAAGGAGACTTTACAGATCCAGGGATCTTGTTAGGGAACAACCAGTGTCTGCTTCACTTCCATCGGTTACGAGACGGAGGAGGGTTAGGCATAATTCGCCACTCTAGCAGTCAGTTTTTACTTCACCTACGCCCAGTCAGGCTCAGTCTTCTACTTCCACTCCAGTAAGAGATTATTCACTAGTTTTGATGGCTTAACATCCCCTAGTTAGCATGGAAGACATGCTCCGTCATCTTCAGCAAACCATTGAAACCATGTAGCTAGATGCTGCCCGCCAAGCTAAGATTATAGCCCACCAAGTGGAAGTAATAAATAGGCTGCAGCAACAGCAGCCACAACCGACAGTAGCTTCTGCTTCGCATGAACCTCCTACGAGTATTCTAGCGCTCGGAGTCACTGTCAATGTCCAAGAGAATCTAAGCATTCTGATAGATCCGATCCGACCTCAAACCTCTATGGCACCAGTATACCAAACAGAGGCGCCATTTGAATTTGAGGTTTGACCCCACTACACTGAAGGTCAACAAGCTAGAAAAGCTTTTCAAGTGGGCACAATGTGTGAACTCAATCCTGACATCGAGGATAGATACACGGACTCTGCAGTAACTTTGCCGGACAAATTCAATATGCCACACATAGACCAGTTCGATGGCTCTAGGGATCCCATAGTCCATTTGCAGTTATTCTCAGATATTCTGCAGCCAATGGGCCTCACAAGACTTCAAAAGTTGTCACTTTTCGGTCGGACCTTGTCAGGGATAGCGGCTATCTGGTATGCAAAACTGGAAGACTCCGTGAAACGAAGCTGGGAGGAAATGGCTAAGGCCTTCATCGCACAGTACTCCTACAATACCCAGATCAATGTCACAACCTGTGATCATGAAGTGGCCCATCAGGAGCCAAAGGAGGGCTTCTCAGACTTTGTAACCTGATGGAGGGCTAAGGCCTCGATGATGACTATCAGGCCATCTGAGAAAGATCAAATTAGAATGGTGGTCTACAATCTGCAAGGGAGATTATTACAGAAGATGATAGTCTTGCCATTGTTTACATTCGCTGAGCTCCACGAGATAGGGGTGCACATTAAAGATGCGATAAAACAAGGGTTGATCGCTAGTGAGAAGGAACAGCCCAAGAGGCCCTTTACACGCAATTCCAATGCAACCACGAGTGCTAGTACCTCTACATGACCTTCACTATGAGTATGGTCACCACCACACCTAAAACTGCCAACCCTTTCGCCAATACATCCAACACAACTCCACAAACCTCAACCAGCTATGCCCGATCTCAAAGGGTCTTTACCCCACTCTACATGCCTTTATCCAAAGCCCTAGGAGTCCTGGTCAAAAAGGGGCATCTTAAGCCACTAGAGCCTCACCATCTACCCGATCCTGTCCTCCCAAAACATAACCCAGCCAAATATTGTGCTTTTCACCAGCAGCACGGTCACGACACCGATCAATACTATAGGTTGCGTCATGAGATTTAAGATCTCATCGAGAATAAGGTGATAGCACCTCTCCAGAAACCCAATGTCACTACAAATCCTCTCCCACCACATAATCAAGTCCCTCCACCCCTGCATATAAACCTCATCCACACACTGGCCGTCCCTTATGACCCTAGTATATATATATATCACCCCTTCTGACCTACCTAAACCGGCATTGTTCATCCCTGTGAGCACGGACTTGTGCATGATGAACACGTCTACACTCCAACCTGAACCCATGGTGGTGACAACAGTAGATGAAGGAAGGTTGGCCTTGGTAGAAAATGTCAGTCCATTGCCTGAGGGCTCTGAGGACTTATTTGAAGGGGTATACAACTCGTATGCTATATTGTACCAATCAATCAAGCTAAGTTGAAACTGGTATTGCTGGCTAGGATGGAGGTCAGTGTAGTTCAAGAGGATGGCCCAAGTCAAGGATTAGATGATCTGGCCGACCTAGAGGAGGACATAGACAATTTGCAGTTCTTTGATGAGCAAGATCAAGGGGACGTGCATATTGATTGGTTTGATCTAAACGGGTCGATAGACAATTCTAGGTGGCTAAGTGATGAACCCGATAGAGATGAGGGAACTGAATTGAAGCTGGAAGAACAGAAAGCAGGAACCGCTGTAATGGCTGGAATGGCCGATAAGAAGAGTAAACTACCAAAAAACACTGGTGTAGAACAATTGACTTAGGAACTGGGCATTGTTAGTACTGTACATACAGAATGAGAAGTCGCACTGAAGCGTTTTGAGCATGAAATAGGTAAAAACAACCGAAAAGCTGGAAAAGCCCAATACCCTGCAGGGGAGATTTGTGACGAGAAGATAATCCGAACGGAGTTGGAAAAATGCTTGTCGACTGCCGAAGGAATTTGGTGGGATGATGACGGCCTACACCTGGCCCATAAAGATGAGGATTGGGGTGAAAATCTTCCTGACAACACTTGGTATATGGAAGAGGTCGACCATATGATGAGAAGTGGCCGATATTTCAAACCACCACATCTAGACCAACCCGAGGCATCCATAAAGGATAAAAAAGTCGAGAAGCAGAGGCAAAAACAGTTGGAAGAAGAGGTTATGTTGAAACAGCTGAAGAAGATTCAAGATAATATACCTATTTGGGGTCTGCTTATGGCTTCGCGAGTGCATAGACAGGCTGTACTGTCGGCGATGGATAAAGCTAAGTTGTCTATCAATACTACCCTAGAACAACTGGTAGGATTAGTCTTCCCGGGAGGCGTTGTGCCAACTCTAACCTTCTCAGACAAGGAACTGTCACCGAAAGACTCTGCACACAACAAAACTCTATACATATCAGTGGAGTGCCGAAAAAAATGGGTACCAGTGGTATTGGTCGACATCGGGTCAGCAATCAACGTCTGTCCTTGTCGCACGGCTTATGCTATTGACTTGAGACTAGCAGATTTCGTGCCTATAACCCAGGTGATCCGGGCATATGACAATACCAACAGAGAGGTAATGGGAACAATACAGATCAGAGTACCGGTCGGCCCAGCTCAACAGGATATTGAGTTCCATGTCCTGGATGTTCCGGCCACTTTTAACTTATTACTTGGGCCACCCTAGCTGCACCAAGTGAAAGCTGTCTCTTCCACTCTCCACCAAATGCTGAAGTACCCCCATGGGAAAGGGGTGGCCATAGTCTTCGGGAATTCATTTATTCATCCTTCGCCAGAGGTCACTACACCTGTGCCGGAGATTATGCATGGCGAATAGGATGTTTTCCTTTTGAGGTTTACCTTGGCTGAGGCCTGGGTAGTGCAGAATAGCTTGACTATTGATGAGGGCTTGTATGATAGCGCCTAATCTGTATACACAAGCTCCAACACATGCCAGGAATGAGGCTGGGAAGGAGTGACCGGAAAGGCATTACTGCATTGGCCGATATGCCACATAACCCTTGGTTATATGCCCACCAAAGAGGATTGGGTTAGGAAAGGAAAAGAGATGGTCGGTAGAACCAAAGCTAAGCAGACCGGGAAGCGCTATGAGCTTGTGCACCGACCTATCTGGGGAACCCTGAATGGTAATTTTGTTCGGGAAGGGTGAAGACTTCTCATTCTGTGGTTTTCCCGAACCCTGGTTCAACTCTGAGAGGTAGTGGGTTCCTGGTTTTGAAATTTTCTTCTACTTGCAGCTGTAACATAGTGATACAGAGGAAATGGCTGAACTGACTGCTGAAGCTATGAAAAGCACAGAAAGTGATTCCGATAGCAACGAGCTTGAAGTAGGAGCAGCACTGGCATGTCTCCTTTTGAATCCTCTGATCGACTTAGAGAGCTTGGGGGATAACCTGACCGTTTCCGTGATCGGGAACCAACTGGGGATGAACCCTTCTAGCAGCATCTTGGATGCATCTAATGCACCATCCCTTATTTGGCAGCTGGAGGAGGGCTACCTGTCTAGTAGTTCTGAGTCGGGTAGTGAGCCAGAATCTGATTCCACAGTGTCTATGGAGTCGGAATCAAATTTTGGTTCTTCTTAGTCTGGGTGTGGTATTCCTGGAGTTGATAACCTGGATGCCAAGTGTAGACACCCCATTTTGACCGGTCCTAAGACTTGGGCACTTTCTTTTGATTATCCGATGATGACAATTAGAATGTGTTTCTCACAAAATTCTCAGTAAGAAAGATGAATTTAAGTTTTAATCCCAACCTTTACCCATTTTTTGGCCAAACTATTTTAGACCTTAAAACCCTCTTTTCAAAATATGTTTTTTTTTTTTTTTAATGTTTCTACCATGTCCCGAGGCTCCCATTTCAATTAAAATATTGCACTTTTCAGTAAACTGAGTAAGGACAAAGTGGAAATAAATGGAAGGGAGGTGAAATTTTTGAAAAATATTTAAAAACATCTTCTTTATAGGTTTGGAGTTGAAGGAAATAGGAGGGCATGAAAGAAAACTGGTTTAGGAAAAGGATGAGTATCAAATCATTAAGAAGGAAATGAGCAGCCTTTACTAAATTAGGCATTTCTCTTTGTACACTTGGAATTTAAATGTGAGGCCACCACCATTGGAAAGTAGACTTCTGGGGCTTCAATTTAGACCCAAGAACCACCTTAGACCAAGTCCAAATAAGGGAGATATGCCCATTTGAAGTTGGGCTTAAGAGAAGATTTTGTTGACCCAGCCCGAGACAACCTTCACTAAATTAGGCATATCTCTTTGTACACTTGGAATTTAAATGTGAGGCCACCACCATTGGAAAGTAGACTTCTGGGGCTTCAATTTGGACCCAAGAACTGCCTAAAACCAAGTCCATATGGGGGAGATATGCCCATTTGAATTTGGGCTTAAAAGCAGATTTTGTTGATTCGACCCAAAACAGCAATAGCCCATTTTTCTTGGTTTTGGTTCGGTTGGGACAACCCATTTACCTATTTTCTGAGCCATTCAAGTGCATCCACTCATCCTCCATTATACCTAATCATCCCCCATTGTCAAAAAGAGGTTTTGTTTGCATCCATAAAGGAGTATCCCATGCAACCACCTTGAAAATTTGCTCTCCTATCACATTCTTGTCTCCCACCTTGTCTCCTACCTTCTTTTTGACCTTTACTCTCCCTCATTGCCTATATAGAATGATCATATTGTAAGAGAGAAGGAGGACCACAAAATTGAAGAAAAATGGGTGAGAAAAGAGTGAAAAAAGAGAGAAAAATTGAGTTTTTGAGCAAAAAATATTCCTATCTTCCATATACATCCCATACCTTCCATAGCTACTGAAATTCCTCATTTCCATACACCAAAACCACTTCAAAAATTCTGATATAGCCAAAGATCAATTGCCTTGATCATAAGGAAGAGTGTTTAGTGATTGAAAGTGTGAAAAACTAGAGAGTTAGCCACTTTCCACACCATAAACTCCATAAACTCCATAATTTCGAATTGAGGATTTGAGAAAACACTTCCTACACTTGAGGGTGATCAAGAGGGAGTTTGGGAATCAAGAAGTTCAATCTTTCATTGGAAGGTGAATTTTTAGTCTTTCATTTTCTTATATTTTATATCTCATATTTATTTTCTTACTTCTTATTTCATAGTGTGTTGTTATAATCCTAGTGGTTTGTTTAGCCCATAATTATTTATTTATTTTTATTCGCATGTTTTAATTTCATATTAGTTTTATTGTAATCTTGCATGTTCTACTTTATAATTATTTTTTCTTGTATTAGTCTCAAATTAGTTTTGTTGTAATCTTGCATGTTCTACCTCATATATATTTTTTTTCTTGTATTAGTCTCATGTTAGTTTTGTTGTAATCTTACATGTTCTATCTTATATTTGTTTTATTGTTTTAGGTTTATGTTGTAAGTTTGCACTTTTTTTTAATTTCATATTAGTTTTATTGTAATCTTGCATGTTCTACCTTATAATTATTTTTTCTTGTATTAGTCTCAAATTAGTTTTGTTGTAATCTTGCATGTTCGACCTCATATTTATTTATTTTTTTCTTGTATTAGTCTCATATTAGTTTTGTTGTAATCTTGCATGTTCTATCTTATATTTGTTTTATTGTTTTAGGTTTATGTTGTAAGTTTGTACTTTTTATTTTATTTTATATTTGTTTTCGTGTTTTTAATCTAATTGGTAGTGGTGATTTCAGCCACCTACATATTTTTTGTTTGTGCCTTTTCTTGGTTTCACAACAAGACAGGTTTTGCTTGGCCTAGTGGGCCGGTCGGCTAGCTTCTTCCAGACAAGATGGCGTAATCTCCCAATGTTGACCAATTTCCGGTGGCGGTTCCAAAGAACATGAAGTTTTTATTTTATTTTATTTTTTTTTCATTTTGAGTGTAATTGAGGTTTTTATTTTTGTTGTAATATTCTCCTCATCCCTCTCTAATTTGGTTTGTAATTATTCTTTAAAATGTTGTAATAATTCCCCGCCCCACTTCTTTCTATCCCGTTCTTTTACTTGCTTTCTTTATTTGTACATAAACATCATATTTATTTTTCATCATATTCATGCTTTGCATCCATGTTTCATGCATCTTGATTCGGCTAAGTTTGCATTTGTGGATTTAATCAATTCCTATGTGATTATGTGCGCGACCTCATGTTCTTGAGATGATTCACATGTCATATCTTAGAAGCCGAATTTTTAGTTGCATCTCATGAGTGAATTGCATTAGGATTTTGTATATAAGATCATGCATGTTTTACTAACTTTGTTTTGTAGCTGTTCGCGGGACGTCGATAAATATGTAAGTTTTTATGCTTTAGCATCCCGTTTGTGCGTGTTTTTCTTACTATGTTCAAGCATCCTACCATGTGGGTATTTGCTAATGTGATATAACTGTATGAATGCCAGTGGATGGAGGTTGTGTCGCTTAATTTGGAATGATGTTGATTTTCATGTTTGTAAACTCAATTTATTTGGGTTGTACATTTTCAAAACTCTTTCAAAATTATATGAAATCAAGCTGTTCCAAAATGGGTGACATAGTTTATACTTGTATGTTTCACATAGTAAATTTTAGGATTTATTAAATAATCAGAACATGAACATATAAAGAAAATAAAATTCATATCATGGTTTAGTAGAGGCCGATCTTTTGATCGGGTGAGCGGGGGTGCTCAATTAATGACCTTCCCCCTTCATACCTAAGGTTCCGAGCCAAGCATCCTTGGTTACGACGAACAGTGGCCTTGGCACGAGTCATGGGTTTCCTAATTTTCCCAAAATAAATATCAGGTGGCGACTCTGAGATCTGATGACGCAGTCCATTTTTGACAAAATTGCAATAAAATGGATTTTCAATAAAAGTTGCCAAATCTGGACTTTCATCTGTGTTTCACATTGCACTCGTGAGACTAGATCAAAGAGATCTCGGGAGTCCGAAATGTTTAACGCGCGCGGGTACCCCCGGGCATGTTACAGTTTTTGGCGACTCTGCTGGGGATTTATGAAACCTTGACTCGAACTCCATGATATGACTTTTATTTTCAATTATATGTTTATTGCATTGCATGCATTGGTGCACTTAATGTCCCTGTGTTGCCCAGATACTGGTGGGAACACAGGCATACTTTTTGTGACACTACGCCTATCTCTACGTTACTTTGGAGGCCTTGTGTTTTAATCTTTTAAGATCTGAAAGTTCTCAGACTTTGAAGAGAGGCTAATATTGACTCTTCTGAGTTCCTAAGATCTTCATTGGTTATGACTCAAAGGACTCTTTCGTAATGTCACCTTGACTATAACCCCTAGAGTAAAGCCAACCTTGTACATATAGTGAGCCATAGTACCTTCCAAATTAGGACAGGATGCTTTCCCAATGCTAGGATGTATGATACTGCTTGTCTGAATAGTGAAACCCTAGATCATTTCAAGCTAGGACAGGATAACCCTACCCTCCATCTGTAACATGCCCGGGGGGTACCCGCGCGCGTTAAACAGTTCGGACTCCCGAGATCTCTTTGATCTAGTCTCACGAGTGCAATGTGAAACACATATGAGAGTCCAGATTTGGCAACTTTTATTGAAAATCCATTTTATTGCAATTTTTTCAAAAATGGACTGCGTCATCAGATCTCAGAATCGTCACCTAATATTTATTTTGGGAAAATTAGGAAACCCATGACTCGTGCCAAGGCCACTGTTCGTCGTAACCAAGGATGCTTGTCTCGGAACCTTAGCTATGAAGGGGGAAGGTCATTAATTGAGCACCCCCGCTCACCCGATCAGAAGATCGGCCTCTACTAAACCATGATATGAATTTTATTTTCTTTATATGTTCATGTTCTGATTATTTAATAAATCCTAAAATTTACTATGTGAAACATACAAGTATAGACTATGTCACCCATTTTGGAACAACTTGATTTCATATAATTTTGAAAGAGTTTTGAAAATGTACAACCCAAATAAATTGAGTTTACAAACATGAAAATCAACATCATTCCAAATTAAGCGACACAACCTCCATCCACTAGCATTCATACAGTTATATCACATAAGCAAATAGCCACATGGTAGGATGCTTGAACATAGTAAGAAAAACATGCACAAACGGGATGCTAAAGCATAAAAACATACATATTTATCGACGTCCCGCGAACAGCTACAAAACAAAGTTAGTAAAACATGCATGATCTTATATACAAAATCCTAATGCAATTCACTCATGAGATGCAACTAAAAATTCGGCTTCTAAGATATGACATGTGAATCATCTCAAGAACATGAGGTATCGCACATAATCACATAGGAATTGATTAAATCCACAAATGCAAACTTAGCCGAATCAAGATGCATGAAACATGGATGCAAAGCATGAATATGATGAAAAATAAATATGATGTTTATGTACAAATAAAGAAAGCAAGTAAAAGAACGGGATAGAAAGAAGCGGGGCGGAGAATTATTACAATATTTTAAAGAATAATTACAAACCAAATTAGAGAAGGATGAGGAAAATATTACAACAAAATAAAAACCTCACAATACACTCAAAATTAAAAATAAAATAAAATAAAATAAAAACTTCATGTTCTTTGGAACCGCCACCGGAAATTGGTCAACATTGGGAGATTACGCCATCTTGTCTGGAAGAAGCTAACCGACCGGCCAACTAGGCCAAGCAAAACCTGTCTTGTTGCGAAACCAAAAAAAGGCACAAACAAAAAATACGTAGGTGGCTCAACTAACCACTACCGGTTAGATTAAAAACACGAAAATAAATATAAAATAAAATAAAAAGTACAAACTTACAACATAAACCTAAAGCAATAAAACAAATATAAGATAGAACATGCAAGATTACAACAAAACTAACATGAGACTAATACAAGAAAAAAAAAATAAATATGAGGTAGAACATGCAAGATTACAACAAAACTAATTTGAGACTAATACAAGAAAAAATAATTATAAGGTAGAACATGCAAGATTACAATAAAACTAATATGAAATTAAAACATGCGAATAAAAATAAATAAATAAATAATAAATAATTATGGGCTAAACAAACTACTAGGATTATAACAACACACTATGAAATAAGAAGTAAGAAAATAAATATGAGATATAAAATATGAGAAAATGAAAGACTAAAAATTCACCTTCCAAAGAAAGAATGAACTTCTTGATTCCCAAACTCCCTCTTGATCACCCTCAAGTGTAGGAAGTGTGTTCTCAAATCCTCAATTCGAAATTATGGAGTTTATGGAGTTTATGGTGTGGAAAGTGGCTAACTCTCTAGTTTTTCACACTTTCAATCACTAAACACTCTTCCTTATGATCAAGGCAATTGATCTTTGGCTATTTCAGAATTTTTGAAGTGGTTTTGGTGTATGGAAATGAGGAATTTCAGTAGCTATGGAAGGTATGAGATGTATATGGAAGATAGGAATATTTTTGGCTCAAAAACTCAATTTTTCTCTCTTTTTTCACTCTTTTCTCACCCTTTTTTCTTCAATTTCGTGGTCCTCCTTCTCTCTTACAATATGATCATTCTATATAGGCAATGAGGGAGAGTAAAGGTCAAAAAGAAGGTGTGAGATAAGAATGTGATAGGAGAGCAAATTTTCAAGGTGGTTGCATGGGATACTTCTTTATGGATGCAAACAAAACCTCTTTTTGACAATGGGGGATGATTAGGTATAATGGAGGATGAGTGGATGCACTTGAATGGCTCAGAAAATAGGTAAATGGGTTGTCCCAACCGAACCAAAACCAAGAAAAATGGGCTATTGCTGTTTTGGGTCGAATCAAGAAAATCTGCTTTTAAACCCAAATTCAAATGGGCATATCTCCCCCATATGGATTTGGTTTTAGGCAGTTCTTGGGTCCAAATTGAAGCCCCAGAAGTCTGCTTTCCAATGGTGGTGGCCTCACATTTAAATTCCAAGTGTACAAAGAGATATGCCTAATTTAGTGAAGGCTGTCTCGGGCTGGGTCACCAAAATCTGCTCTTAACCCAACTTCAAATGGGCATATCTCCCTTATTTGGACTTGGTCTAAGGTGGTTCTTGGATCTAAATTGAAGCCCCGGAAGTCTACTTTCCAATGGTGGTAGCCTGACATTTAAATTCCAAGTGTACAAAGAGAAATGCCTAATTTAGTGAAGGCTGCTCATTTCCTTCTTAATGATTTGATACTCATCCTTTTCCTAAACCAGTTTTCTTTCATTCCCTCCTATTTCCTTCAACTCCAAACCAATAAAGAAGATGTTTTTAAATATTTTTCAAAAATTTCACCTCCCTTCCATTTATTTCCACTTTGTCCTTACTCAGTTTACTGAAAAGTGCAATATTTTAATTGAAATGGGAGCCTTGGGACATCGTAGAAACATTTAAAAAAAAAAAACATATTTTGAAAAGAGGGTATTAAGGTCTAAAATAGTTTGGCCAACAAATGGGTGAAGGTTTGGATTAAAACTTAAATTCTATCTTTCTTACTGAGAATTTTGTGAGAAACACATTCTAATTGTCATCATTGGGTAATCAAAAGAAAGTGCCCAAGTCTTAGGGCCGGTCAAAATGGGGTGTCTACAGTTGCCCCTCTTTGACAGAGCTCAAAGTCATTTCATGACGTGAGTGAATGTGAAAGCCCAAAGACAACCCTTTTGACAATGCCGTAAGACTTGGGCAAACAAACAAGATGCAATGAAAGTGGTTGAACCCGAAGGTTGCCTACGTATCCCTTTGCAAGGAATCAAACCAGCGTAGTTCAGGGGCAGAATGCAAGTGACATGCTCAAAATGCAGTTTGAAGGTTGGACTTACACGCTTCGCGAAGCCAGTTGTTTGAAAATTCATGATTATGCAATGCAATATAATGGCATGGAGTGATGATAAAGATATGAAGATGACAACAATGAAGAGGCAAGCTTTGTGCAAATGATATGAAACATAACAGGGGGTGCATTGCATTAAATGTGCCACAAGATCGCATACAAATGTGTCACAACATAATTTTAACTGAGTGAAACAACAACCTAGCGCGTCTCATGCGAAAGGAGGAAAGATGGTGTAAACACCAGATGCACCTGATGTTTTTAACCGAGTAAACTTACAATCCCAACGCGTTTCATGCGATAGGAGGAATGGTGGTACAACCAACAAGCGTACCTAATCGTATCTCAGACGAAGAGGAGGAAGGTTTTAACCAAGGAGAACAACAATGGTGTAACCAACAGGCATACCTAACCGTATTTAATACGGAGAGGGGGAAGGTTTTAACCAGGTAGAAAATCAATGGTGTAACCAACAGGCGTACCTTACCGTATTTTATACAGTGAGGGAGAAGGTTTTAACCAAAGAAAATGACAATGGTGTAACTAACAGACATATCTCAACGTATTTATTACAGAGAGAGGGAAGGTTTTAACCGGGGAGAATGACAATGGTGTAACCAACAGGCGTATCTCAACGTATTTCATACGGAGAGAGGGAAGGTTTTAACCAGAGTAAACGTCACATCCTAACACGTTTCATGTGAAAGGAGTAAAGGTGGATATCGAAGTCCAAACGCATCTCAAGCGAGTGGAAGAAGTTATGGTAGAATGACAAGGGGTAACCTCTATATGTAGAAGCCACGGATGTCGCTTTTCTTCATGATCATATTCACAACTTTCCCTATTCTCCAACGGAATGACAGACAAGGTTGGTTCAGTATCCAAAATTGAGGCGTATACACGCTACCTCAACCTATGGGGCTGCCATACAGATTTCAAGCCGGGGATACACCCCTGGGTATTTAAACCAGACTTTAGTCTCGGAAATTCCGAACCTTTTGCGTTCTAGGCCTTGGCCATTCGAACTCTAGTTTCCACCGTCGCAGTTGGTCTCCTAGGAACTTACTGCAAACACAGGCAGGTGGGTATACCAGACCGCCTGAAGTCGTTCGGGCACGACAAATACCAAAGGAATTGCACCTTCAAAGAATTTAAGGTCTCCTAGACCCAGGGAGTGTACAAGATGGTGCGATGCACAAGATAGAGCGATTAAATTGAAATTGCACATGACAGTGCGATGGAATCAAAATTGTGCGATATAAGCTTTATTGTGCGATAGATGATCTCACGAGTGCAATGTGAAATGTAGATGAGAGTCCAGATTTGGAAACTTTTAGTAAAAATCCATTTTATTGCAATTTTGTCAAAAATGGACTGCGTCATCAGATCTCAGAGTCGCCACCTAATATTTTGGGAAATTAGGAAACTCATGACTTAGTGCCAAGGCCACTGTTCGTCGTAACCAAGGATGCTTAGCTCGGAACCTTAGGTATGAAGGGAGAAGGTCATTAATTGAGCACCCCCGCTCACCCGATCAGAAGATCGGCCTCTACTAAACCATGATATGAAATTTCTTTTCTTTATATGTTCATGTTCTGATTATTTAATAAATCCTAAAATTTACTATGTGAAACATTAGAAGTATAGACTATGTCACCCATTTTGGAACAGCTTGATTTCATATAATTTTGAAAGAGTTTTGAAAATGTACAACCCAAATAAATTGAGTTTACAAACATGAAAATCAACATCATTTCAAATTAAGCGACACAACCTCCATCCACTGGCATTCATATAGTTATATCACATAAGCAAATAGCCACATGGTAGGATGCCTGAACGTAGTAAGAAAAACACGCACAAACGGGATGCTAAAGCATAAAAACTTACATATTTACCAACGTCCCGCGAACAGCTACAAAACAAAGTTAGTAAAACATACATGATCTTATATACAAAATCCTAATGCAATTCACTCATGAGATGCAACTAAAAATTCGGCTTCTAAGATATGACATGTGAATCATCTGAAGAACATGAGGTAGCGCACATAATCACATAAGATGCATGAAACATGGATGCAAAGCATGAATATGATGAAAAATAAATATGATGTTTATGTACAAATAAAGAAAGCAAGTAAAAGAACGGGATAGAAAGAAGCGGGGCGGGGAATTATTACAACATTTTAAAGAATAATTACAAACCAAATTAGAGAGGGATGAGGAGAATATTACAACAAAATAAAAACCTCACAATACACTCAAAATTTAAAAATAAATAAATAAAATAAAAACTTCATGTTCTTTGCAACCGCCACCAGAAATTGGTCAACATTGGGAGATTACGCCATCTTGTCTCGGCCAACTAGGCCAAGTAAAACCTGTCTTGTTGCGAAACCAAGAAAAGGCACAAACAAAAAATATGTAGGTGGCTCAAATAACCATTACCGGTTAGATTAAAAACACGAAAACAAATATAAAATAAAATAAAAAGTACAAACTTACAACATAAACCTAAAACAATAAAACAAATATAAGATAGAACATGCAAGATTACAACAAAACTAATATGAGACTAATACAAGAGAAAAATAAATAAATATGAGGTAGAACATGCAAGATTACAACAAAACTAATTTGAGACTAATATAAGAAAAAATAATTATAAGGTAGAACATGTAAGATTACAATAAAACTAATATGAAATTAAAAAAAAAGTGCAAACTTACAACATAAACCTAAAATAATAAAACAAATATAAGATAGAACATGCAAGATTACAACAAAACTAACATGAGACTAATACAAGAAAACAAAAAAAAAAAATGAGGTAGAACATGCAAGATTACAACAAAACTAATTTGAGACTAATATAAGAAAAAATAATTATAAGGTAGAACATGCAAGATTACAATAAAACTAATATGAAATTAAAGCATGCGAATAAAAATAAATAAATAAATAATAAATAATTATGGGCTAAACAAACCACTAGGATTATAACAACACACTATGAAATAAGAAGTAAGAAAATAAATATGAGATATAAAATATGAGAAAATGAAAGACTAAAAATTCACGTTCCAAAGAAAGATTGAACTTCTTGATTCCCAAACTCCCTCTTGATCACCCTCAAGTGTAGGAAGTGTGTTCTCAAATCCTCAATTCGAAATTATGGAGTTTATGGAGTGGAAAGTGGCTAACTCTCTAGTTTTTCACACTTTCAATCACTAAACACTCTTCCTTATGATCAAGGCAATTGATCTTTGGCTATATCAGAATTTTTGAAGCGGTTTTGGTGTATGGAAATGAGGAATTTCAGTAGCTATGGAAGGTATGGGATGTATATGGAAGATAGGAATATTTTTGAAACATTAGGCTTCATAATTTGGGCTTACTTGTTGGGCTCAATTTCCAGCGGAGAAAAGGAGTGGACTGTGCCAGTAATGAAGTTCTTTATCTTCTTTTTCTTTTGAGTGTTTGTGAGGTTTCATTTTATTTTATTATTATTCTCTCCTCTCTCCCTCCTTCGGATATGTAATAATTCAAGTGTTGTAATAATTCCCCACCCCGCTTCTTTCTATCCCATTCTTTAATCGCTTTTTCTAACTGTGCATATGTATATATCTGACATGCCATGCATATCCATACTTTACATTCATGTCCCATGCATTAAGATTCGGCTACATTTACATGTGTGGATTTAATCAATTCTTCTGTGATTTTATGCGCTACCTCATGTTATTGAGACGATTCACATGCCATATGTTAGAAGCCGAATCTTTAGTGCATCTCATGAGTGAATTGCATTAGAATTCTGTATATAAGATCATGCATCTTTTACTAACTTTGTTTTGTAGTTGTTCGAGGGACCGACGTCCCGCGAACAGCTACAAAACAAAGTTAGTAAAACATGCATGATCTTATATACAAAATCCTAATGCAATTCACTCATGAGATGCAACTAAAAATTCGGCTTCTAAGATATGACATGTGAATCATCTCAAGAACATGAGGTAGCGCACATAATCACATAGGAATTGATTAAATCCACAAATGCAAACTTAGCCGAATCAAGATGCATGAAACATGGATGTAAAGCATGAATATGATGAAAAATAAATATGATGTTTATGTACAAATAAAGAGAGCAAGTAAAAGAACGGGATAGAAAGAAGCGGGGTGGGGAATTATTACAACATTTTAAAGAATAATTACAAACCAAATTACAGAGGGATGAGGAGAATATTACAACAAAATAAAAACCTCATAATACACTCAAAATTAAAAAAACTAAATAAAATAAAAACTTCATGTTCTTTGGAACCGCCACCGGAAATTGGTCAACATTGGGAGATTACGCCATCTTGTCTGGAAGAAGCTAACCGACTGGCCAACTAGGCCAAGCAAAACCTGTCTTGTTGCGAAACCAAGAAAAGGCACAAACAAAAAATATGTAGGTGGCTCAAATAACCACTACTGGTTAGATTAAAAACACGAAAACAAATATAAAATAAAATAAAAAGTACAAACTTACAACATAAACCTAAAACGATAAAACAAATATAAGATAGAACATGCAAGATTACAACAAAACTAATATGAGACTAATACAAGAAAAAAATAAACAAATATGAGGTAGAACATGCAAGATTACAACAAAACTAATTTGAGACTAATACAAGAAAAAATAATTATAAGGTAGAACATGCAAGATTACAATAAAACTAATATGAAATTAAAAAAAATGCAAACTTACAACATAAACCTAAAACAATAAAACAAATATAAGATAGAACATACAAGATTACAACAAAACTAACATGAGACTAATACAAGAAAAAAAAAATAAATATGAGGTAGAACATGCAAGATTACAACAAAACTAATTTGAGACTAATACAAGAAAAAATAATGATAAGGTAGAACATGCAAGATTACAATAAAACTAATATGAAATTAAAACATGCGAATAAAAATAAATAAATAAATAATAAATAATTATGGGCTAAACAAACCACTAGGATTATAACAACACACTATGAAATAAGAAGTAAGAAAATAAATATGAGATATAAAATATGAGAAAATGAAAGACTAAAAATTCACCTTTCAAAGAAAGATTGAACTTCTTGATTCCCAAACTCCCTCTTGATCACCCTCAAGTGTAGGAAGTGTGTTCTCGGGAGTCCGAACTGTTTAACGCGCGCGGGTACCCCCCGGGCATGTTACAGTTTCTGGCGACTCTGCTGGGGATTTTATGAAACCTTGACTCAAACTCCATGATATGACTTTTATTTTCAATTATATGTTTATTGCATTGCATGCATTGGTGCACTTAAAGTCCCTGTGTTGTCCAGATGCTAGTGGGAGCACAGACACACTTTTTGTGACACTACACCTATCTCTACGTTACTTTGGAGGCCTTGTGTTATAATCTTTTGAGATCTAAAGGTTCTCGGACTTTGAAGAGAGGCTATATTGACTCTTCTGATTTTCTAAGATCTTCATTGGTTATGACGCAAAGGACTCTTTGATAACGTCACCTTGGCTTCAACCCCTTAGAGTAGAGTCAACCTTGTACATATAGTGAGCTATAGTACCTTTCAAACTTAGGACAGGATGCTCTCCTATTTCTAGGATGTGTGATACCACTTGTCTGAATAGTGAAACCCTAGATCATTTCAAGGTAGGACAGGATAACCCTACGCTCCATAGGGGTGTTTGTTCTCTTTCCTGCTATGTGTTATGTGCAATGTCTTGGATCTATACAGGGGTTCTCAAATTCAAATGAGTGGTTCAGATAGTTTAACTTAGCACCATTACTTCAAAAAAAAAAAAAAAACAAAAACAAAAACATAAATTTTTTTTTTAAAATAAAGAAATAAAAAAAAATCTGATATCCCACAAAGTCGACCATTGTAAATAAATAGAACTTGTAGGGTATCCGACCATCTCTGTGATTGGGGAATGACCACCTGTTGATTGCACGAGCTTTATTTTGAATATTGTGGATGGCCCACACGTTGATTGGCAAAATTGAGAATGGTTTTATTCTGAGTTCTGAATTGAGTATTGAGTCTAAGTTCAACTCCACCAAGTTTGTAGAGTTAGAGTCAGGCTCGAGTCAGCCTAATGAGTTAGAGTCTGTTGATTTCGATAGTGCTAACCTAGACATTTCTGTCCTGTCTAGGTCCTCTTTGTCATTTTCTTTTGAGTATGTTGTCAAAAGTATGTTGTCATTGCTGAGTCATAGTCTCTTTTCAATAAACAGAAAAACAAAAAAAAAAAAAACAAAATGCCATAGAGTCTACCTACTTCTCTGTGCCTTAATTCATCGCATTGACCAAAGTTTTTCAAAAATTTTTCCAAAACTCTGATAAAAACGAAGAGGAAGAATTTCCTCGGGATTTGCAAATTTTGATCAACTGAGAGGAAGAGAGGTGTGCTAAGCGTTTGATGAAGAAAATCATTTTTGTTAATGTGGTTACTGAGAAGGATCCTGGCTTGGTCCAAATTGGTTCTCTCTTATCTTCGTAAAAGTACGAGTGATTAGTCACTTTGTGAAAAGATTTCAAAAACTGTTTTTGTGTGGTCCTAGGAAGACATGCCTGGAATTAGTTATACAGCATAGGATCCCTCTTGACTCGAGGTTCGACGTCCTTAGCTCCTTAGCTTTCAAACCGTGATTTGAAGTATTTCATGATCAATCAAAGTGTAAAGTTTGCTTAGCCAAATTGGAAATAGCTCTTGAACTGGAGGGCCATGATGTGATTCAAATGAAGACAGCCCTTAAACTAGGGGCAATAAGGTCGAATATGATTCAAATGGAAACAACCCTTGAACTAGGGGCAGTGATGTGATTCAAATGGAGGCAGCCCTTCAACTAAGGGCAATAAGGTCGAATGTGATCCAGATTGGAAATAGCCCTTGAACTAGGGCCCATGATGTGATTCAAATGGAGGCAGCCCTTGAACTAGGGGCAATAAGGTACCACCCTTGAGAGGCTCGTTGGGCCGAAAACCCGGAAGGGCAACCCAGGCAAAAGTTAGAGCACAAAAAAAAAAAAAAAAAAAAAATGAAAAATGAAAAGCTCGTAAGGTTGAAAACCCGAAAGGGTGACTTTGGCAAAAGTTAAAGCTCAAAAGGAGAGTGTCAATACCCGAGTGAATCTTAGCCAGAACTATGTAGGGCCTGTGATTCAGATTGGAAGCAACCCTTGAACTAGGGGCAAAAAGGTCGGATGTGATTTTGATTTGAAGCAGCCCTTGAGACTAGAGGCAAAAGGTTGGATGTCCACTACACTAGGGGCAACACTAGGGGCAAATTTAGACCTAATTAGCCTAGTCCCTACATCATCATATCTACTGGTCAAGTGTAGCAGTCGTTCTTATAGATGGCCTAGAGATTTCACACCCAATCAACATGGACAAGTTAGAATGAAAGTAACCCTTGAGAGGCTCGTTGGGCTGAAAACCCGGAAGGGTGACCCAGGCAAAAGTTAGAGCAGAAAAACAAAAAAATAGAAACTCAAAAGAAATAAAAAAAAATGAACAAAATGAAAAACAAAAATAAAAAAATGATAAAAAGCTCGCAAGGTTGAAAACCCAAAAGGGCGGCTTTGGCAAAAGTTAGAGCACAAAAGGAGAGTGTCAATATCCGAGTGAACCTTTGCCGGAACTACGATGGCCTGATTCCTATCTTGAGGATACGTAGGTAGCTTCATCTTGAAGTTCGACCCCAATAATTTTTCAACTTATTCATTTCGTCCATGTTTGATTGGTGTATCTTTATTCGGCTCGGCTATCCATATTTAATTGGCTCGTCCCCATTTGATTCAGTTGTCCTATTTCTCCTTCAGACGAGTTCAGTGACAAGACGAATTCAAGTATACATCTCAAGGGTTGATTTCATGTTGATCGAGTAGTGGTCATTTGCAAAAATAGATTTTGAGGACTTTTAATAAAGTTGACTGATTTTCTCAAAAATTATTCCATTTTTCAAAACTCAGACCATTCTTTGGACCAAAAAGAGAAAATTTTCAATGCTTATAATTTGGCTCATATGATTTCAAGGTAGAAAATGGAACAAGTGTGCTAATTTACCTCTCATGTTGATCAAAATCGCTTTAGCAGAAAGGGAAAAACAAAAAAGGGAAAAGTGATGAACTAGGAGCACAGTTGAGTCAGGCTTTCTGTCTTTTATCCACACTATCGAGTTCTTGTCACCTTAATCAAGCAATCACCGAAAAATGCACAATAGTTGTCGCTGACAATGCTTTTCCGTCGGGCAATCGACCGGTGTTACTCTGTTTTGCGTTCATTTTGCTCCGACAAGCGCAAAAGGGTGTGTTTTGGGATGGTTTTTGTTTCATTTTCATTTCATTAAGTTGTGTTTTGTGTTTTGGTCAGTGATAGGCTCAATATTCAGTTCAGAATTTACTAAAATGCAGCCATTTTCAAGTTCAAAACAAAATAATTTTTATGTTCAGTGTTGTGCCATTCATGCCATCCAGATTTGTAGAACAAACTCATTTTTATTAAATGCCAGGGATCAACCCCAATCAAAGTTGTACAAAAAGGAGTTGAAGCTATAGATGCCCACTCCAAACCAAAAAAAAAAAAAAAAAGAGTGAGACAAAAATAGGAAGAGAGAGTGAGACAAAAATAAGAGAGGCGAGAGAGTTGTATATATATGTGTGTGTATATGTATTGTACATCTATGTATTATATATATTTGTTTGCATATTTGGTCACAAGAGTGGCTTGGGTTCAGTGGTTCGGCATAGTGGTTGAGGACTCAGAGGCCAAACTTGAAATCAGAGGGTCGAACCCCCGTGTCCATGCATTTTGTGTTTTTTTCCTTTCTTTTGTGTGTTTTGCGTACGTGTGCTGACGTCAGCAAACAGAATATGCCTTCTCAGTAACGGCATCTTCCTACTGACAGTCGCAAGCGGAATATTTCCCACCTGTATATATACCGTATATGTCCGTATATAGCTATGCATATATCGTATGTCTATGTGTATATGTCCGTGTCCATATAGCATATATCTGTGTATATATCCATGTATGTCTTTCTATATGTTCGTACATATCTGTATATATGTAATATGTATATGTATATATGTATACCGTATGTATATATCTGTGTGTATTTTTGTCTGTATATGAATATATGTATACCGTATATGCATGTCTGTGTATATTGCCGTATTTGTATGTATTTTGTCTGTACATGGTATATGTATATGGTATTTGATTCGAACATACAATTCCTCCTTACATTTTGTGCATCTATCGCACAATAAAGCATATATCGCACAATTTCGATTCCATCGCACTGTCATGTGCAATTTCAATTTAATCGCGCTATCTTGCGCATCGCACCATCTTGTACACTCCCTGGGTCTAGGAGACCTTAAATCCTCTGAAGGTGCAATTCCTTTGGTGTTTGTCGTGCCCGAACGACTTCAGGCGGTCTAGTATACCCACCTGCCTGTGTTTGCAATAAGTTCCTAGGAGACCAACTGCGACGATGGAAACTAGAGTTCGAATGGCCAAGGCCTAGAACGCAAAAGGTTCGGAATTTCCGAGACGAAAGTCTGGTTTTAATACCCAGGGGTGTATCCCCGGGTTAAAATCTGTATGGCAGCCCCATAGGTTGAGGTAGCGTGTATACGCCCCAATTCTGGATACTGAACCAACCTAGTCTGTCACCCCGTTGGAGAATAGGGAAAGTTGTGAATATGATCATGAAGAAAAGCGGCATCCGTGGCTTCTACATATAGAGGTTACCCCTTGTCATTCTACCATAACTTCTTCCACAGCGCTTGAGATGCGTTTGGACTTCGATATCCACCTTTACTCCTTTCACATGAAACGTGTTAGGATGTGACGTTTACTCTGGTTAAAACCTTCCCTCTCTCCGTATGAAATACGTTGAGATACGCCTGTTGGTTACACCATTGTCATTCTCCCCGGTTAAAACCTTCCCTCTCTCTGTATGAAATACGTTGAGATATGCCTGTTGGTTACACCATTGTCATTTTCCTTGGTTAAAACCTTCCCTCTCTCTGTAAGAAATACATTGAGACACGCCTGTTGGTTACACCATTGTCGTTCTGCTTGGTTAAAACCTTCCCTCTCTCTGTAGGAAATACATTGAGACACGCCTGTTGGTTACACCATTGTCGTTCTCCTTGGTTAAAACCTTCCCTCTCTCTGTATGAAATACATTGAGATACGCCTGTTGGTTACACCATTGTTGTTCTCCTTGGTTAAAACCTTCCCTCTCTCTGTATGAAATACGTTGAGATATGCCTGTTGGTTGCACCACTGTCTTTCTCCTTGGTTAAAACCTTCCCTCTTTCCGTATGAAATACATTGAGATATGCTTGTTGGTTACACCATTGTCATTCTCCTCGGTTAAAACCTTCCCTCTCTCCATATGAAATACGTTGAGATACGCCTGTTGGTTACACCATTGTTATTTCCCCCAGTTAAAACCTTCCCTCTCTCCGTATGAAATACGTTGAGATATGCCTGTTGGTTACACCATTGTCATTTTCTTTGGTTAAAACCTTCCCCCTCGCTGTATAAAATACGGTTAGGTACGCCTGTTGGTTACACCATTGATTTTCTACCTGGTTAAGACCTTCCCCCTCTCCATATTAAATACGGTTAGGTATGCCTGTTGGTTACACCATTGTTGTTCTCCTTGGTTAAAACCTTCCTCCTCTTCGTCTGAGATACGATTAGGTATGCTTGTTGGTTGTACCGCCATTCCTCATATCGCATGAAACACGTTGGGATTGCAAGTTTACTCGGTTAAAAACATCAGGTGCATCTGGTGTTTACACCATCTTTCCTTCTTTCACGTGAGATGCTCTAGGTTGTTGTTTCACTTAGTTAAAATTATGTTGTGACACATTTGTATGCGATCTTGTGGCACATTTAATGCAATGCACCCCCTGTTATGTTTCATATCATTTGCACGAAGCTTGCCTCTTCATTGTTGTCATCTTCATATCTTTATCATCACTCCATGCCATTGTATTACATTGCATAATCATGAATTTTCAAACAACTGGCTTCGCGAAGCGTGTAAGTCCAACCTTCAAACTGTATTTTGAGCATGTCACTTGCATTCTGCCCCTGAACTACGTTGGTTTGATTCCTTGCAAAGGGATACGTAGGCAACCTTCGGGTTCAACCACTTGCATTGCATCTTGTTTGTTTGCCCAAGTCTTACGGCCTTGTCAAAAGGGTCGTCTTTGGGCTTTGACATTCACTCACGTCATGAAATGACTTTGAGCTCTGTCAAAGAGGGGCAACTGTAGACACCCCATTTTGACCGGCCCTAAGACTTGGGCACTTTCTTTTGATTACCCGATGATGACAATTAGAATGTGTTTATCACAAAATTCTCAGTAAGAAAGATGGAATTTAAGTTTTAATCCCAACCTTCACCCATTTGTTGGCCAAACCATTTTAGACCTTAAAACCCTCTTTTCAAAATATGTTTTTTTTTTTTTAAAATGTTTCTACGATGTCCAGAGGCTCCGATTTCAATTAAAATATTGCACTTTTTAGTAAACTGAGTATAGACACCCCATTTTTGACCGTCCTCATGACTTGGTTGTGCTTGTAGGTACACCCAACAACTGGTTCGATTGCTCGCCCAGCACTCGACTGTCGCGGCGGAACGTCACCGGTTCGATTTTCCCGGACCTTGTATCCTTTCTGCCTCTTTTTTGGACCTTGACTAGGTCCTTTCAGAGTGGACCCTGTGGTGCACTGCCGGCCATGGCATGGCATTGCCGGCCATGGCCTTGATCTTGCCGGCCACTGGTAAAGCCCTGCCGGCCATCAGTGTGCCACTGCCGGCCATTACTGATGGCCGGCACCCCCCTATCTCAGCTGGTTTTCCTCCAGATCTTTTGGGCCAGCTGGATTTTTGTTTACTCCTCTCCATACACGTGTATGGAGGGATGAAGGCCTTGCAAAGCTTCTTGAAGAAGCTTTGGCTTTTCATTTCTCTATATAAAGAAGAGGCTTCTTCCTTACACCAGGTTCTGAGTTTTTGAAGAGCAAAAACTCCCTTTCTCTCTATATTGCTTGTGTTTTGTGCCTTGAAGTTGGATTTCCTTGCACTTTTACACTACAACACATAGATATACACCACCACCATTGAATCAAGCTTCTTGGGAGGTCTTCTTGAGGTCTGAAAGCAAGCTTCCACCCCCCTGAAGTTGCTGGTTTCAAAGAGGGTCTTCAAGGGTGAGCATTTCCCTCATTTTTGCACTTTGTTGCACCTTGCTTTAGCCCTCTTTGCATATTGTTTTAGGCTTTGCTTATAACTGAGAAAAGTCTTGTTTTTCAGTGTTTTTTAAGTTTGGTTAAGGTCATTTTGCTATTTGGGGTGTGTAGCCCCCTTGCATGCTTTGATTGGCTTTGTTTTAAGCCATATTTGGAGGCCTCCGAGTTAGTCTTGTTTTGGCCGTCCTACCACTGAAATCCAGTGGATTTTTAGTGGTAGAGGTGTGGTTTTGAGGTCCTAAATCAGAGAGGGTAGTCCCCTATCTTTGTATTCCTCTTTGCTTGCATTTTTGGCCTTCCAAAGGACCATCCCTCTATGCATTTTTGAGGCTTGGTCCAGGCCCTTTTTTGTGACTTATAGGACCTACCTTGCCCCTGTCCAAGGCTGGTTTGGTCATGTCTTGCTTGCATCTAGCATGTGTAATGTAACTCCATTTATAGCTCATCAAAGTAGCATGTGTGCATAGTCTTTGTTGAGTCCATTTCAGTCCATTTTTGGTGATGTTTTACCATGCCATAAATTTTTTTTGGGTTGGTTTTGTTACTCCATGTTTGTTTGATGCACTTGTAGTGTAAATCCCCTAAACTAGCTTCATATGCTCCATGCCATGCCATGTCATTTTAGCTTGTTTGGTTTACATTCCAGCACGTATTTGGTCATCATTTGGCATGTTATAACCCTATCCATAGTTGGTTTGATCATCCTTTGCATGCTCCATATAGGTGTAGAACAAATCTTGTTTACTAGCCTTTTGTGCATGATGTTTTGACTCATCATACTAGCATATTTTGGCTTTGCTCAAACTTGATTTTATGCTTATTTTGAAGTGTTCTAGGACTGTTTTAGGCTGCCATGACCATATCACTTATGCTTTGTATAGCTATAGTGTAAATGCTTAGGCTAGTCTTGGGTTTTGAGGCCTCTATCATGTCATACATGTGACGTTTGCATGCCTTGCCCTCATTCCATATGCTATTTCAGTCCATGAAATGTTGTCATACACTTGCATTTGACATGCCTTGAATGCTTTGTATAGCTTGTGCTTTATGCTTCAAAAATGGACTTTTGTGCATGCCACTTAGCCTAAGCCTTTGGCTCATCATTTCAGTACATTTTGGGTCCTAATATACCATGATGTAACTCTGTTTTTGGTTGTCCAAGTCATGCCATGATTGGTTCTCATAGGTGTAGTGCATTGCCTCTTTTGTAGCCTTGCATGTTCTATGTTTTAGCATTGTATGCTAACTTGCTTTGGCTTACTTCCATGCATGTTTTAGTCTCATATCAGTACGTACTAGGACTGTTTTGGGTTGCCCTTGCCATATCCTTCATGCTTCGTATAGCTGTAGTGTAATTGGCCTTGCAAGCTTCGTGTTTCGGTGATTCACGCATGCTATCCTTGAGCTATTTAAATGATTTGGCATCATTTATCATCTCATTTCAGTGCATATAGTGTTGTTACACTTGCACATCTGTCACTTCTTAGGCACTTTTGAGAGTTGCCCTTTTTAGGCCCTTTTGTTGAACCTTTCGCATTTTGCATGCTTGAGTATGTTGTGTGACTTAATCCATCACTTTGGCTACTGATTTGGACCTAGTTGAGAGCCGCCCATCTTTGGTGTAAGCCCATCTCAACATGTTGTCACATGCTTGTTTCATTTCGTATGTTGTCGCATACTTGTTTAGCTTCGCATACCTTGCATGCTCGCGTGTTCATGTTGCATTTTGTCATGTTGTCCAAGGTCGTCACCTCACATCATGCTTATATGGTTGTTGCATGCTTGGGTTAGTTGCATGTTTGCACACTTAGGTCATGTTGCATGTTTGCCATGCTTATATGTTGCATTATTTGGATTAAGTATTAATCCGAGCACGAGGAACGAGGGGTGTTTCATACTTCAAGTGATGGGACGCGTCTCAATTCTCGGTCGCCGAAGCTCTTGATGATTCATGATAGAGTTCTAGGCTTTACTTGCTTTATTTGTGCATTCATTTTCATATTGATTTGCACAAGTTGGATCTTTGGCCATCATGCATTGGGATGCGTGATTGATGGTCGTGGATCCGACTTGGCCTCTCCCTTGATGTTTTGAGGTGATTTGGAGTGCCATGGTGCGTACATGTCCTTGGGAAGCCCTCCCTTTTCTCTATTTTGTGCTTCGTTGCAGTTTGGTGTCACAGCACACCAGTGGCCGGCAGCCTGCCACTGATGGCCGGCAGTGTGCCATCCTTGGCCGGCAATGGACCATCCTTGGCCGGCAGATCTCCCTCCATGGCCGGCAGGCCACTGGTGACTTCCCCTGCAGTGTTTTGGTAAGTTCCAACAACAAACACTGGAAGGCACCTTGCAAACAGAGCCTCTAAAGAGCAACCGGAAGGTGTTTCGAGGCAAAGAACCGAAGCAAGCATGCATACCTTCCTCTTCTCCAAACAGAGCTGGAATAGCATTCATTTACTGCTTACTTGTTAGTTAGTAGTTGTGTAATAATTAGGTGTAGCTAGTTATTCATTTGGTTCTGTAATAATTAATTAGCTTGTGAGTTAGTTAATTAGGTGGCCTGTATTATTCTTTCGGTCCCTCCGAGTGAGGGCAAATTTGTAATAAGTGTGGGTGCATGTGTGCATGTCTTCTAACCCCCATTTCTTTCTCCCTTTTATTTAACCGCTTATAATGGTTAGATTTAGGGCATATTTCAATTAGCATACCTTATGCTATGCATGCGTGCATTCATTCATCTGTATTGCATGCACCGGGCTCGGCGCATCATACTAACTGTATAAGTAATTCAAATCTAACTTGAATACATGCTACTTGTGCATTTTCACATGTCATTCATAGACTAGCCGAGCCTACTCTAGTGACATTTCGTATGCGTTGCATTAGGCATTTAAACATGGACTTGGATCATGCATGATTGCTAACATGTTCTTGTTTTGGCGCGGAGTACTAGGTGAGCTCTTTATGCTTTAGCATACCGCATGCGTATGAGTGTTGCCATAATAGCATGATTACCATGAGGGTAGCTGCTTATGTGATAAACTGCTTGAATGCCTGTGGGTGAAGGTTGGATTGTTTGAGTTGGAACAACTCATTGAAATCTGTATTTTAGCCTACTTGCGAGTAGCAAATTCCAAAGCGTTTTCCAAACAAACGGACATGCAATGCTT
This sequence comes from Camellia japonica, assembly GCA_030407325.1. Taxonomy (NCBI): domain Eukaryota; kingdom Viridiplantae; phylum Streptophyta; class Magnoliopsida; order Ericales; family Theaceae; genus Camellia; species Camellia japonica. The sequence continues at coordinate 23,589,887 of JAPPVO010000014.1, forward strand.
CGTTCCAAATTAGGCAATCTAGTCTATACTTTTGTGTTGTGCGCATCACATAGTAATTCTAGCTAATTAACTGGAATAAGAACACATAACGTTTTCAAAAGAGGATATCATGGTTAGTAGAGGCCGATCTTCGGATCGGGCGAGAGGGGGTGCTCATAGCTGACCTTCCCCAATCGTACCCAAGTTCCCGAGCCGAGGCAACTTTGGTGATGACAGACACGTGGCCTTTGGCACCGAGTCAGGGTTTCCTAAATTCCCCCATTAAAAAATATTTAGGTGGCGACTCTGTATCTGGAAAAGCAGTCCATGTTTGGCACTTCTTTAAAAAAAAATCTGTTTTTTTCTCAAAACGATTTGCCGGATTTAGACTCTTTGGTTCAGATTAAGAACCGTGACAATTTGAGTCCTGAACTGTAGTAAGCCCCAAATGAACAAAACGGGATTTCCCTCCCGGGACGTTTGGGGACGTCTACAGTTTCTGGCGACTCTGCTGGGGATTTAGAGAACTTGACTCGAACTCATGATATCCTGTTTTGATTACACTTATGTGTCTCTTTGCATTGCATTTGCATTGGTGCGCCTGGGACACCGTGTTTGATGTATGCTATTTTTGAACGGTTTGCCAGAAGCTTGCTTTGAGAAGCGTGCCATAAGGCTGACCTGTTGGCACTGAGTCATGGGTTTCCTAATTTCCCAAAATATTAGGTGGTGACTCTGAGATCTGATGACGCAGTCCATTTTTGACAAAATTGCAATAAAATGGATTTTCACTAAAAGTTTCCAAATCTGGACTCTCATCTACGTTTCACATTGCACTCATGAGACTTGAGATCAAAGAGATCTCGGGAGTCCGAACCGTTTAACGCGCGTGGGTACCCCTCGGGCATGTCACAGTTTCTACTGTAGACACCCCATTTTGACCGACCCTAAGACTTGGGCACTTTCTTTTGATTATCCGATGATGACAATTAGAATGTGTTTCTCACAAAATTCTCAGTAAGAAAGATGGAATTTAAGTTTTAATCCCAACCTTTACCTATTTTTTGGCCAAACTATTTTAGACCTTAAAACTCTCTTTTCAAAATATGTTTTTTTTTTAATGTTTCTACGATGTCCTGAGGCTCCCATTTCAATTAAAATATTGCCCTTTTCAGTAAACTGAGTAAGGACAAAGTGGAAATAAATGGAAGGGAGGTGAAATTTTTGAAAAATATTTAAAAACATCTTCTTTATAGGTTTGGAGTTGAAGGAAATAGGAGGGGATGAAAGAAAACTGGTTTAGGAAAAGGATGAGTATGAAATCATTAAGAAGGAAATGAGCAGCCTTCACTAAATTAGGCATTTCTCTTTGTACACTTGAAATTTAAATGTGAGGCCACCACCATTGGAAAGTAGACTTCTGGGGCTTCAATTTAGACCCAAGAACCACCTTAGACCAAGTCCAAATAAGGGAGATATGCCCATTTGAAGTTAGGCTTAAGAGCAAATTTTGTTAACCCAGCCCGAGACAGCCTTCACTAAATTAGGCATATCTCTTTGTACACTTGGATTTAAATGTGAGGCCACCACCATTGGAAAGTAGACTTTTGGGGCTTCAATTTGGACCCAAGAACGGCCTAAAACCAAGTCCATATGGGGGAGATATGCCCATTTGAATTTGGGCTTAAAAGCAGATTTTGTTGATTCGACCCAAAACAGCAATAGCCCTTTTTCTTGGTTTTGGTTCGGTTGGACAACCCATTTACCTATTTTCTGAGCCATTCAAGTGCATCCACTCATCCTCCATTATACCTAATCATCCCCCATTGTCAAAAAGAGATTTTGTTTGCATCCATAAAGGAGTATCCCATGCAACTACCTTGAAAATTTGCTCTCCTATCACATTCTTGTGTCCCACCTTGTCTCCCACCTTCTTTTTGACCTTTACTCTCCCTCATTGCCTATATAGAATGATCATATTGTAAGGGAGAAGGAGGACCACGAAATTGAAGAAAAATGGGTGAGAAAAGAGTGAAAAAAGAGAGAAAAATTGAGTTTTTGAGCAAAAAATATTCCTATCTTCCATATACATCCCATACCTTCCATAACTACTGAAATTCCTCATTTCCATACACCAAAACCACTTCAAAAATTCTGATATAGCCAAAGATCAATTGCCTTGATCATAAGGAAGAGTGTTTAGTGATTGAAAGTGTGAAAAACTAGAGAGTTAGCCACTTTCCACACCATAAACTCCATAAACTCTATAATTTCGAATTGAGGATTTGAGAACACACTTCCTACACTTGAGGGTGATCAAGAGAGAGTTTGGGAATCAAGAAGTTCAATATTTCTTTGGAAGGTGAATTTTTAGTCTTTCATTTTATCATATTTTATATCTCATATTTATTTTCTTACTTCTTATTTCATAGTGTGTTGTTATAATCTTAGTGGTTTGTTTAGCCCATAATTATTTATTATTTATTTATTTATTTTTATTCGCATGTTTTAATTTCATATTAGTTTTATTGTAATCTTGCATGTTCTACCTTATAATTATTTTTTCTTGTATTAGTCTCAAATTAGTTTTGTTGTAATCTTGCATGTTCTACCTCATATTTATTTATTTTTTCTTGTATTAGTCTCATGTTAGTTTTGTTGTAATCTTGCACGTTCTATCTTATATTTGTTTTATTGTTTTAGGTTTATGTTGTAAGTTTGCACTTTTTTTAAATTTCAGATTAGTTGTATTATAATCTTGCATGTTCTACCTTATAATTATTTTTTCTTGTATTAGTCTCAAATTAGTTTTGTTGTAATCTTGCATGTTCTACCTCATATTTATTTAATTTTTTCTTGTATTAGTCTCATATTAGTTTTGTTGTAATCTTGCATGTTATATCTTATATTTGTTTTATTGTTTTAGGTTTATGTTGTAAGTTTGTACTTTTTATTTTATTTTATATTTGTTTTCGTGTTTTTAATCTAACCGGTAGTGGTTATTTGAACCACCTACATATTTTTTGTTTGTGCCTTTTCTTGGTCTCGCAACAAGACAGGTTTTGCTTGGCCTAGTTGGCCGGCCGGCCTATTTGGCCGGTCAGTTAGCTTCTTCCAAACAAGATGGCGTAATCTCCCAATTGGTCAACATTGGGAGATTACGCCATTCTTTGGAACCGCCACCGGAAATTGGTCAACATTGGGAGATTACGCCATCTTGTCTGGAAGAAGCTAACTGACCGGCCAAATAGGCCGGCCGGCCAACTAGGCCAAGCAAAACCTGTCTTGTTGCGAAACCAATAAAAGGCACAAACAAAAAATATGTAGGTGGCTCAACTAACCACTACCGGTTAGATTAAAAATATGAAAACAAATATAAAATAAAATAAAAGGTACAAACTTACAACATAAACCTAAAACAATAAAACAAATATAAGATAGAACATGCAAGATTACAACGAAATTAACATGAGACTAATAGAAGAAAAAAATAAAAATAAATATGAGGTAGAACACGCAAGATTACAACAAAACTAATTTGAGACTAATACATGAAAAAATAATTATATGGTAGACATGCAAGATTACAATAAAACTAATATGAAATTAAAACATGCGAATAAAAATAAATAAATAAATAATAAATAATTATGGGCTAAACAAACCACTAGGATTATAACAACACACTATGAAATAAGAAGTAAGAAAATAAATATGAGATATAAAATATGAGAAAATGAAAGACTAAAAATTCACCTTCCAAAGAAAGATTGAACTTCTTGATTCCCAAACTCCCTCTAGATCACCCTCAAGTGTAGGAAGTGTGTTCTCAAATCCTCAATTCGAAATTATGGAGTGTATGGAGTTTGTGGTGTGGAAAGTGGCTAACTCTCTAGTTTTTCACACTTTCAATCACTAAACACTCTTCCTTATGATCAAGGTAACTGATGTTTGGCTATATCAGAATTTTTGAAGTGGTTTTGGTGTATGGAAATGAGGAATTTCAGTAGCTATGGAAGGTATGGGATGTATATGGAAGATAGGAATATTTTTGGCTCAAAAACTCAATTTTTCTCTCTTTTTTACTCTTTTCTCACCCCTTTTTCTTCAATTTCGTGGTCCTCCTTCTCTCTTACAATATGATCATTCTATATAGGCAATGAGGGAGGGTAAAGGTCAAAAAGAAGGTGGGAGACAAGGTGAGAGACAAGAATGTGATAGGAGAGCAAATTTTCAAGGTGGTTGCATGGGATACTCCTTTATGGATGCAAACAAAACTGCTTTTTGACAACGAGGGATGATTAGGTATAATGGAGGATGAGTGGATGCACTTGAATGGCTCAGAAAATAGGTAAATGGGTTGTCCCAACCGAACCAAAACCAAGAAAAATGGGCTATTGCTGTTTTGGGTCGAATTAACAAAATCTGCTTTTAAGCCCAAATTCAAATGGGCATATCTCCCCATATGGACTTGGTTTTAGGCCGTTCTTGGGTCCAAATTGAAACCCCAGAAGTCTACTTTCCAATGGTGGTGGCCTCACATTTAAATTCCAAGTGTACAAAGAGATATGCCTAATTTAGTGAAGGCTGTCTCAGGCTGGGTCAACAAAATCTGCTCTTATGCCCAACTTCAAATGGGCATATCTCCCTTATTTGGACTTGGTCTAAGGTGGTTCTTGGGTCTAAATTGTAGCCCCAGAAGTCTACTTTCCAATGGTGGTGGCCTCACATTTAAATTCCAAGTGTACAAAGAGAAATGCCTAATTTAGTGAAGGCTGCTCATTTCCTTCTTACTGATTTCATACTCATCCTTTTCCTAAACCAGTTTTCTTTCATCCCCTCCTATTTCCTTCAACTCCAAACCTATAAAGAAGATGTTTTTAAATATTTTTCAAAAATTTCACCTCCCTTCCATTTATTTCCACTTTGTCCTTACTCAGTTTACTGAAAAGTGCAATATTTTAATTGAAATGGGAGCCTCGGGACATCGTAGAAACATTTAAAAAAAAACATATTTTGAAAAGAGTGTTTTAAGGTCTAAAATATTTTGGTCAAAAAATGGGTGAAGGTTGGGATTAAAACTTAAATTCCATCTTTCTTACTGAGAATTTTGTGAGAAACACATTCTAATTGTCATCATCGGGTAATCAAAAGAAAGTGCCCAAGTCTTAGGGCCGGTCAAAATGGGGTGTCTATAGTTGCCCCTCTTTGACAGAGCTCAAAGTCATTTCATGACGTGAGTGAATGTCAAAACCCAAAGACGACCCTTTTGACAAGGCCGTAAGACTTGGGCAAACAAACAAGATGCAATGCAAGTGGTTGAACCCGAAGGTTGCCTACGTATCCCTTTGCAAGGAATCAAACCAGCGTAGTTCAAGGGCAGAATGCAAGTGACATGCTCAAAATGCAGTTTGAAGGTTTGACTTACACGCTTCACAAAGCCAGTTGTTTGAAAATTCATGATTATGCAATGCAATACAATGGCATGGAGTGATGATAAAGATATGAAGATGACAACAATGAAGAGACAAGCTTCGTGCAAATGATATGAAACATAACAGGGGGTGCATTGCATTAAATGTGCCACAAGATCGCATACAAATGTGTCACAACATAATTTTAATTGAGTGAAACAACAACCTAGCGCGTCTCACGCGAAAGGAGGAAAGATGGTGTAAACACGAGATGCACCTGATGTTTTTAACCGAGTAAACTTGCAATCCCAACGCGTTTCACGCGATAGGAGGAATGGCGGTACAACCAACAAGCGTATCTAATCGTATCTCAGACGAAGAGGAGGAAGGTTTTAACCAAGGAGAACAGCAATGGTGTAACCAACAGGCATACCTAACCAGATTTAATACGGAGAGGGGGAAGGTTTTAACCAGGTAGAAAATCAATGGTGTAACCAACAGGCGTACCTAACCGTATTTTATACAGCGAGGGGGAAGGTTTTAACCAAAGAAAATGACAATGGTGTAACCAACAGGCATATCTCAACGTATTTCATACAGAGAGAGGGAAGGTTTTAACCGGGGGGAATAACAATGGTGTAACCAACAGGCGTATCTCAACGTATTTCATACGGAGAGAGGGAAGGTTTTAACCGGGGAGAATGACAATGGTGTAACTAACAGGCATATCTCAACATATTTCATACAGAGAGAGAGAAGGTCTTAACCAAGGAGAAAGACAATGGTGCAACCAACAGGCATATCTCAACGTATTTCATAGAGAGAGAGGAAAGGTTTTAACGAAGGAGAACAACAATGGTGTAACCAACAAGCGTATCTCAACGTATTTCATACAGAGAGAGGGAAGGTTTTAACCAAGGAAAACGACATTGGTGTAACCAACAGGCGTGTCTCAATGTATTTCCTACAGAGAGAGGGAAGGTTTTAACCAAGGAGAACGACAATGGTGTAACCACCAGGCGTGTCTCAATGTATTTCCTACAGAGAGAGGGAAGGTTTTAACCAAGGAGAATGACAATCGTGTAACCAACAGGCATATCTCAACGTATCTCATATAGAGAGAGGGAAGGTTTTAACCAAGGAGAAAGACAATGGTGCAACCAACAGGCATATCTCAACGTATTTCATACAGAGAGAGGGAAGGTTTTAACCAAGGAGAACAATAATGGTGTAACCAACAGGCGTATCTCAACGTATTTTATACAGAGAGAGGGAAGGTTTTAACCAAGGAGAACGACAATGGTGTAACCAACAAGTGTATCTCAACGTATTTCATACGGAGAGAGGGAAGGTTTTAACCAGAGTAAACGTCACATCCTAACACGTTTCATGTGAAAGAAGTAAAGGTGGATATCGAAGTCCAAATGCATCTCAAGCGAGTGGAAGAAGTTATGGTAGAATGACAAGGGGTAACCTCTATATGTAGAAGCCACGGATGCCACTTTTCTTCATGATCATATTCACAACTTTCCTTATTCTCCAACGGGGTGATAGACTAGGTTGGTTCAGTATCCAGAATTGGGGCGTATACACGCTACCTCAACCTATGGGGCAGCCATACAGATTTTAAGCCGGGGATACACCCCTGGGTATTTAAACCAGACTTTAGTCTCGGAAATTCCGAACCTTTTGCGTTCTAGGCCTTGGCCATTCGAACTCTAGTTTCCACCGTTGCAGTTGGTCTCCGAGGAACTTATTGCAAAGACAGGCAGGTGGGTATACCAGACCGCCTGAAGTCGTTCGGGCACGACAAACACCAAAGGAATTGCACCTTCAGAGGATTTAAGGTCTCCTAGACCCAGGGAGTGTACAAGATGGTGCGATGCGCAAGATAGTGCGATTAAATTGAAATTGCACATGACAGTGCGATGGAATCGAAATTGTGCGATATATGCTTTATTGTGCGATAGATGCACAAAATGTAAGGAGGAATTGTATGTTCGAATCAAATACCATATACATATACCATGTACAGACAAAATACATACAAATACGACAATATACACAGACATGCATATACGGTATACATATATTCATATACAGACAAAAATACACACAGATATATACATACGGTATACATATATACATATACAGATTACATATATACAGATATGTACGGACATATACAAAGACATATACGGATATATACACAGATATATGATATATGGACACGGACATATACACATAGACATACGATATATGCATAGCTATATACGGACATATACGGTATATATACAGGTGGGGAATATTCCGCTTGCGACTATCAGTAGGAAGATGCCGTTACTGAGAAGGCATATTCTGTTTGTTGACGTCAGCACACGTACGCAAAACACACAAAAGAAAGGAAAAAAAACACAAAATGCATGGACACGGGGGTTCGACCCTCTGATTTCAAGTTTGGCCTCCGAGTCCTCAAACACTAAGCCGAACCACTGAACCCAAGCCACTCTTGTGACCAAATATGCAAACAAATATATATAATACATAGATGTACAATACATATACACACATATATATACAACTCTCCCGCCTCTCCTATTTTTGTCTCACTCTCTCTTCCTATTTTTGTCTCACTCTCTCTTTTTTTTGTTTTGTTTTGTTTTTTTTGTTTTTTTTTTGTTTTGTTTTGTTTTGTTTTGTTTTGTTTTTTTTGGTTTGGAGTGGGCATCTATAGCTTCAACTCCTTTTCGTACAACTTTGATTGGGGTTGATCCCTGGCATTTAATAAAAATGAGTTTGTTCTGCAAATCTGGATGGCATGAATGGCACAACACTGAACATAAAAATTACTTTGTTTTGAACTTGAAAATGGCTGCATTTTAGTAAATTCTGAACTGAATATTGAGCCTATCACTGACCAAAACACAAAACACAACTTAATGAAATGAAAATGAAACAAAAACCATCCCAAAACACACCCTTTTGCGCTTGTCAGAGCAAAATGAACGCAAAACAGAGTAACACCGGTCGATCGCCCGACGGAAAAGCATTGTCAGCGACAACTACTGTGCATTTTTCGGTGATTGCTTGATTAAGGTGACAAGAACTCGATAGTGTGGATAAAAGACAGAAAGCCTGACTCAACTGTGCCCCTAGTTCATCACTTTTCCCTTTTTTGTTTTTCCCTTTCTGCTAAAGCGATTTTGATCAACATGAGAGGTAAATTAGCACACTTGTTCCATTTTCTACCTTGAAATCATATGAGCCAAATTATGAGCATTGAAAATTTTCTCTTTTTGGTCCAAAGAATGGTCTGAGTTTTGAAAAATGGAATAATTTTTGAGAAAATCAGTCAACTTTATTAAAAGTCCTCAAAATCTATTTTTGCAAATGATCACTACTCGATCAACATGAAATCAACCCTTGAGATGTACACTTGAAATCGTCTTGTGATTGAACTCGTCTGAAGAAGAAATAGGACAACTGAATCAAATGGGGACGAGCCAATTAAATATGGATAGCCAAGCCGAATAAAGATACACCAATCAAACATGGACGAGATGAGTGAGTTGACAAATGATTAAGGTCGAACTTCAAAATGAAGCTGCCTACGTATCCCAAAGATAGGAATCAGGCCATACGTAGTTCCGGTTAAGGTTCACTCGGGTATTGACACTCTCCTTTTGTGCTCTAACTTTTGCCAAAGCCGCCCTTTCGGGTTTTCAACCTTGCGAGCTTTTCATTTTTCATTTTTTTCATTTTCATCATTTTTTTTTTCATTTTCATTTTTTTTCATCATGTTTTTTTAATTTTTTGTTTTTCTGCTCTAACTTTTGCTTGGGTTGCCCTTCCAGGTTTTCCGCCCAGCGAGCCTCTCAAGGGTTTCAGTTTAGCTTGTCCATGTTGATTGGGTGTGAGATCTCTAGGCCATCAAAATCTATAATAATAACTGCTACACTTGACCAGGAGATATGATGATGTAGGGACTAGGCTACTTGGGTCTGAATTTGCCCCTAGTGTTGCCCCTAGTGTAGTAGATAGGACCTCGACTGTCTTTCAATAATAAAATTCATTCTCTCAAATTCTGGGTTTTTCCTTTCTGGGCGGTCTTCATTGGGAAACAATTCAGTTTTAACTCTTTGATCACATCCAACCTTTTGCCCCTAGTTCAAGGGCTGCTTCAAATCTAAATCACATTTGACCTTCTTGCCCCTAGTTCAAGGGTTGCTTCCAATCTGAGTCACAGGCCCTACATAGTTCTGGCTAAGGTTCACTCGGGTATTAACACTCTCCTTTTATGCTCTAACTTTTGCCAAAGCCGCCCTTTCGGGTTTTCAACCTTGTGAGCTTTTCATTTTTCTTTTTTATTTTTATTTTTATTTTTTTTTGTGCTCTAACTTTTGCCTGGGTCGCCCTTCCGGATTTTCAACCCAGCGAGCCTCTCAAGGGTGGTACCTTATTGCCCCTAGTTCAAGGGCTACCTCCATTTCAGCTATGCAAGCCTCACACTTTTGCCCCTAGTTCAAGGGATGTTTCAAATCGAAATCACATTCTCTGCCCTGAGTTCAAGGTCTGTTTCCAATCTGGATCACATCATTGCCCCTAGTTCAAGGGCTATTTCCAATCTAAATCATATTCGACCTTATTGCCCCTAGTTGAAAGGCCGCCTCCATTTGAATCACATCATGGCCCTTGTTCAAGGGCTATTTCCAATTCGGCTATGCAAGCCTTACACTTTGATTGATCATTGAATACTTCGAATCAAGGTTTGAAAGCTAAGGAGCTAAGGAGGTCGGACCACGAGTCAAGAGGGATCCTATGCTGTATAATCAATTCCAGGCATGTCTTCGTAGGACCACGCAAAAATAGTTTTTGAAATCTATTCACAAAGTGACTAACCACTCGTACTTTTACGAAGATAAGATAGAACCAATTTGGACCAAGCCAGGATCCTTTTCAATACCCACATTAACAAAAATGATTTTATTCATCAAAGGCTTAGCACACCTCTCTTCCTTTTAGTTGATCAAAATTTGCAAATCCCGAGGAAATTCTTCCTCTTCGTTTTTATCAGAGTTTTGGAAAAAGTTTTGAAAAACTTTGGTCAATGCGATGAATTAAGGCACAGAGAAGTAGGTAGACTCTATGGCATTTTGTTTTTTTTGTTTTTCTGTTTATTGAAAAGAGACTATGACTCAGCAATGACAATAGACTTGTGACAACATACTCAAAAGAAAATGACAAAGAGGACCTAGACAGGACAAAAATGTCTAGGTTAGCACTATCGAAATCAAGAGACTCTGACTCATTAGGCTGACTCGAGCCTGACCCCAACTCTACAAACTTGGTGAAATCAAACTTAGACTCAATACACAATTCAGAACTCAAAATAAAATCATTCTCAATTTTGCTAGTCAAAGTGTGGGCCAGCCACAACATTCAAAATAAAGCTCGTGCAATCAACAGGTGGTCACTCCCCAATTACAGAAACAAAATGGAACTTCCAATTATGCCCTCACTAAAAACACACTGAACCCCACAAACTGAAATGCCTGAACCACTCACTTGAATTTGAGAACCCCTGTATAGATCCAATACATTGCACATAACACATAGCAGGAAAGAGAACAAACACCCCTATAGAGGATAGGGTTATCCTGTCCTAGCTTGAAATGATCTAGGGTTTCACTATTCAGACAAGTGGTATCACATATCCTAGAAATATGAGAGCACCCTGTCCTAAGTTTGAAAGGTACTATAGCTCATTATATGCACAAGGTTGGCTTTACTTTAGGGGTTAAAGTCAATGTGGCATTACCAAAGAGTCCTTTAGGCTATAACCAATGAAGATCTTAGAAAATCAGAAGAGTCAATATAGCCTCTCTTCAAAGTCTGAGAACCTTTAGATCTCAAAAGATTATAACACAAGGCTTCCAAAGTAATGTAGAGATAGGTGTAGTGTCACAAAAAGTGTGCCTGTGCTCCCACCAGCATCTGGGCAACACAGGGACTTTAAGTGCACCAATGCATGCAATGCAATAAACATATAATTGAAAATAAAAGTCATATTATGGAGTTCGAGTCAAGGTTTCATAAAATCCCTAGCAGAGTCGCCAGAAACTGTAACATGCCCGGGGGGTACCCGCGCGCGTTAAACAGTTCGGACTCCCGAGATCTCTTTGATCTAGTCTCACGAGTGCAATGTGAAACACAGATGAGAGTCCAGATTTGGCAACTTTTATTGAAAATCCATTTTATTGCAATTTTGTCAAAAATGGACTGCGTCATCAGATCTCAGAGTCGCCCCCTAATATTTATTTTGGAAAAATTAGGAAACCCATGACTCGTGCCAAGGCCACTGTTCGTCGTAACCAAGGATGCTTGGCTCGGAACCTTAGGTATGAAGGGGGAAGATCATTAATTGAGCACCCCCGCTCACCCGATCAGAAGATCGGCCTCTACTAAACCATGATATGAATTTTATTTTCTTTATATGTTCATGTTCTGATTATTTAATAAATCCTAAAATTTACTATGTGAAACATACAAGTATAGACTATGTCACCATTTTGAAATAGCTTGATTTCATATAATTTTGAAAGAGTTTTGAAAATGTACAACCCAAATAAATTGAGTTTATAAACATGAAAATCAACATCATTCCAAATTAAGCGACACAACCTCCATCCACTGGCATTCATACAGTTATATCACATAAGCAAATGGCCACATGGTAGGATGCTTGAACGTAGTAAGAAAAACACGCACAAACGGGATGCTAAAGCATAAAAACTTATATATTTATCGACGTCCCGCGAATAGCTACAAAACAAAGTTAGAAAAACATGCATGATCTTATATACAAAATCCTAATGCAATTCACTCATGAGATGCAACTAAAAATTCGGCTTCTAAGATATGACATGTGAATCATCTCAAGAACATGAGGTAGCGCACATAATCACATAGGAATTGATTAAATCCACAAATGCAAACTTAGCCGAATCAAGATGCATGAAACATGGATGCAAAGCATGAATATGATGAAAAATAAATATGATGTTTATGTACAAATAAAGAAAGCAAGTAAAAGAACGGCATAGAAAGAAGCGGGGCGGGGAATTATTACAACATTTTAAAGAATAATTACAAACCAAATTAGAGAGGGATGAGGAGAATATTACAACAAAATAAAAACCTCACAATACACTCAAAATTAAAAAATAAATAAATAAAATAAAAACTTCATGTTCTTTGGAACTGCCACCGGAAATTGGTCAACATTGGGAGATTACACCATCTTGTCTGGAAGAAGCTAACCGACCGGCCAAGTAGGCCGGCCGGCCAACTAGGCCAAGCAAAACCTGTCTTGTTGCGAAACCAAGAAAAGGCACAAATAAAAAATATGTAGGTGGCTCAACTAACCACTACCGGTTAGATTAAAAACACGAAAACAAATATAAAATAAAATAAAAAGTACAAACTTACAACATAAACCTAAAACAATAAAACAAATATAAGATAGAACATGCAAGATTACAACAAAACTAACATGAGACTAATACAAGAAAAAAAATAAAATAAATATGAGGTAGAACATGCAAGATTACAACAAAACTAATTTGAGACTAATACAAGAAAAAATAATTATAAGGTAGAACATGCAAGATTACAATAAAACTAATATAAAATTAAAACATGTGAATAAAAATAAATAAATAAATAATAAATAATTATGGGCTAAACAAACCACTAGGATTATAACAACACACTATGAAATAAGAAGTAAGAAAATAAATATGAGATATAAAATATGAGAAAATGAAAGACTAAAAATTCACCTTCCAAAGAAAGATTGAACTTCTTGTTTCCCAAACTCCCTCTTGATCACCCTCAAGTGTAGGAAGTGTGTTCTCAAATTCTCAATTCGAAATTATGGAGTTTACAGAGTTTATGGTGTGGAAAGTGGCTAACTCTCTAGTTTTTCACACTTTCAATCACTAAACACTCTTCCTTATGATCAAGGCAATTGATCTTTGGCTATATCAGAATTTTTGAAGTGGTTTTGGTGTATGGAAATGAGGAATTTCAGTAGCTATGGAAGGTATGGGATGTATATGGAAGATAGGAATATTTTTGGCTCAAAAACTCAATTTGTGAGATATTTTTGTTGTAATCTTGCATGTTCTACCTCATATTTATTTATTTATTTCTTGTATTAGTCTCATATTAGTTTTGTTGTAATCTTGCATGTTCTATCTTATATTTGTTTTATTGTTTTAGGTTTATGTTGTAAGTTTGTACTTTTTATTTTATTTTATATTTGTTTTCGTGTTTTTAATCTAACCGGTAGTGGTTATTTGAACCACCTACATATTTTTTGTTTGTGCCTTTTCTTGGTTTCGCAACAAGACAGGTTTTGCTTGGCCTAGTTGTCCGGCTGGCCTATTTGGCCGGTCGGTTAGCTTCTTCCAGATAAGATGGCGTAATCTCCCAATGTTGACCAATTTCCGGTGGCGGTTCCAAAGAACATGAAGTTTTTATTTTATTTATTTTTTTTAAATTTTGAGTGTATTGTGAGGTTTTTATTTTGTTGTAATATTCTCCTCATCCCTCTCTAATTTGGTTTGTAATTATTCTTTAAAATGTTGTAATAATTCCCCGCCCCGCTTCTTTCTATCCCGTTCTTTTACTTGCTTTCTTTATTTGTGCATAAACATCATATTTATTTTTCATCATATTCATGCTTTGCATCCATGTTTCATGCATCTTGATTCAGCTAAGTTTGCATTTGTGGATTTAATTAATTCCTATGTGATTATGTGCGCTACCTCATGTTCTTGAGATGATTCACATGTCATATCTTAGAAGCCGAATTTTTAGTTGCATCTTATGAGTGAATTGCATTAGGATTTTGTATATAAGATCATGCATGTTTTACTAACTTTGTTTTGTAGCTGTTCGCGGGACGTCGGTAAATATGTAAGTTTTTATGCTTTAGCATCCCGTTTGTGCGTGTTTTTCTTACTATGTTCAAGCATCCTACCATGTGGCTATTTGCTTATGTGATATAACTGTATGAATGCCAGTGGATGGAGGTTGTGTCGCTTAATTTGGAATGATGTTGATTTTTCGTGCTTGTAAACTCAATTTATTTGGGTTGTACATCGTCAAAACTCTTTCAAAATGCATGATATCAAATTGTTCCAAAATGAATGGCATAGTCTATACTTGTATGCTTCACATAGTAAATTTTAGGATTTATTAACTAATCAGAACATGAACATATAAAGAAAATAAAAGTCATATCATGGTTTAGTAGAGGCCGATCTTTTGATCGAGTAAGCGAGGGTGCTCATTATTGACATTCCCCTCTCATACCTAAGGTTCCGAGCCAAGCATCCTTGGTTACGACGAACAGTGGCCTTGGCACTAAGTCATGGGTTTCCTAATTTCCCAAAATATTAGGTGGCGACTCTGAGATCTGATGACGTAGTCCATTTTTGACAAAATTGCAATAAAATGGATTTTCACTAAAAGTTTCCAAATCTGGACTCTCATCTACGTTTCACATTGCAGTCGTGCGACTTGAGATCAAGGAGATCTCGGGAGTCCGAACTGTTTAACGCGCGCGGGTACCCCCCGGGCATGTTACACCAAGGTTTTGTTCAGGTCGCCCTTTTCTTTTTCCTTGAGTCGGTTGTAACCGAAGAACTAGATGAGCTTGACCTTATGAATGAGAATGCCACTGTAGATTCTGAGTATTTCTCTGTGCCTCTTGTTTATTGCATTGATCATGACTTTCAAAATTTTGATGAAAACGATGAGGAAAGAATTCCTTTGGTTTTGAAAAATTTGATTAATCGAGAGAAGGAGAAGTTTACAAAACCCTTTGCTAATGAAATCATTGCTTTTAATGTAGGTACTAGGAAGGATCTGCGTCTGGTCCAGATCGGGTCCATGTTGTCTTCAGAGGAGTGCGAGCGCTTAGTCGCTTTATTAAAAGATTTCAAAGATGTTTTCGCATGGTCCTACGAAGACATGCCTGGAATTGATCCTGAGATTGTATAACATCGAATCCCTCTCGACCTCGAAGCCCAGCCCGTCAAGCAGAAATTGCGGAGAATACACCCGGATTTTGAAGATTAAGGAGGAGGTCACCAAGCAGACAGACGCAGGGTTCTTGCTAGTATCTAAGTACCCGACTTGGTTGGCCAACATTGTTTCAGTGCCAAAAAAAGATGGCAGAATTTGGGTGTGTGTGGACTTTAGAGATCTAAATAAGGCTAGTTCGAATGACGACTTTCCCTTGCCACACATCGACGAGTTAGTGGACTTCATCGCGGGTCATACATTGCTCTTTTTCATGGATGGATTTTCTAGGTATAACCAGATTCTGATGGCACCTGAGGACAGAGAGAAAACCACCTTCACTACGCCGTGGGAAACCTATTGTTACAGGGTGATGCCGTTTGGGATGAAGAATGCCGGGGCTACCTATCAATGGGCTGTAACCACAATTCTGCATGATATGATCCACAAAGAGGTCGAGGTGTACATGGACGACATGATTGTCAAGTCCAAAGAAAGAGAGGGCCACTACACCGCCATGAATTTTTTTTTCAACGGATCAGAGAATACAGACTGAGGTTGAATTCGTAGAAATGTACTTTCGACATAACAGCAGAGAAAATGCTGGGTTTCTTGATCCCACATAGGGGCATCGAGGTAGATCCTTTCAAAATCAAAGCCATACTAGAAATGCCACCATCAAGGACTGAAAAAAAAGTGCGAGGTTTTCTGGGTAAAGTGCAACCTTGACTTGTGAACCACTATTTGCTCTTCTGAAGAAAGGAAAGAAGTTCCGATGGGATGATCGGTGTCAATTCGCTTTTGAGCAGATCAAGCAGTAACTTCAGAATCCACCTGTGTTGTCACCGCTAGAGCCGGGGAAGCCTTTGATTTTGTATCTGTCAGTAACGGACGCAACAATGGGATGCGTACTTGCTCAGGAATCTGAGGATAGGGTGGAGAAATCCATCTCCTATTTGAGCTAGAAAATGCTAGATTACGAGATCCGTTACACCCCGTTGGAGAAAGCTTGCTTAGCCTTGGTATGGGCTACCAGAAAGTTGAGGCACTACTTGTTAGCTCACTCCGTAATTCTAGTTTCGAGATTAGATCTCATCAAATATCTTTTTGAGAAACCAGCGCTTACGGGTAGGCTAGCCCGTTGGTTGCTTCTCCTTTCCGAATTTGATCTAAAGTATGTCACTCGCAAGTTTGTCAAAGGGAGAGCAGTAGCGGAGTTCCTGGCAGATCACCGAATAAAAGGGGATGAAGCGGTAGAATACCTGTTTCTAGATGAAGCTATTCTGCAAATCGAGGAAGAGATTTGGACAATGTACTTCGACGGAGCGTCTAACTAGTACAGTTATGGGATAGGTGTGTTGCTGATAGCACCCGACAATTCCCATATACCCTTAGCCTTCAAACTCTGGTTCAAAGTATCCAATAACGAGGCAGAATACGAGGCGTGTATCGTTGGTTTGGAAGTCACCCTGGAACTAGGGGCAAAAAGGCTAGACGTCATCGGGGACTTGAACCTAGTTGTGTCTCAAGCAAAAGGAGACTGAAAGGTCAAAGAAGAAAAGATGAAGATCTATCACCAGACCTTGGATGTTCTGATTCCTAGGTTTGAGAAGCTGATTTTCACGCACCTACTACGAGAGAACAACAGGTTCACTGACGCTTTATCAACTCTATCTTCTATGATAGACATCCCGCTTGGAGTCCAGATGTGTTCGATCATCATTGAACAGAGATATACGCCAGCCTACGAGTCTATCGCCGTAATAGATGAAGTGCAAGATCAAAACCCTTGGTTCTATGATATCTGGAACTTCTTGGAGAATGAGGTTTATCTACTAGGGACAAATGCCAAAGATAAAAGGGTAATATGGCGGATGGCCGTTCAATTTATCATCTGCGGAGGTAAATTATACAAGAGGGGTCATCTGGGAATGCACAAGTTGTGTGTTGAAGCAGATGAATCAAAGCGCCTAATGGAGGCCATCCATGGAGGGGAGTGCGGAGTGCACATGAATGGAGTAATGTTAGCCTAGAAGATTCTCAAGCAAGGTTACTACTGGTCTACTATGGAGGAGGACTGTATCGGTTTTTTTCGGCGATGCCGCAAATGCCAAATTCATGCCAATCGCATGAACATCCCGCCGTCGAAGCTATACAACATGACTTCACCATGGCCTTTCTCTGTCTGGGGAATCGACGTCATTGGTGTAGTCACACCGAAAGGATCGAATGGGCATGAATACATTCTGGTGGCAATTGATTACTTCACGAAGTGGGCGGAAGCTCAGTCCTATGCAGTGTTGAAAGCAGTGCATGTGGCTAAGTTCATATGAAACAACATCATTTGCCGATATGGAGTCCCAAATGAGATCATTTTAGATAATGGCTCCCATTTCAAGAAAGAAGTAATCAACTTGTTGGAGAAATACAACGTGGCTTTCCATAAGTCATCTACATACCGACCGCAAACCAACGGAGCTGTTGAGGCCGCCAACAAGAACATCAAGCATATTCTGCAGAAAATGGTTGAGACCTATAAGGTTGGCCAGAAAAATTACCATTTGCACTCTGGGGCTACAGAACTTCAATCCAGACGTTTACTGGGGCAACTCTCTATTCTCTTGTCTATGGGATGGAAGTTGTTCTGCCAATCGAAATAGAAGTTTCGTTGTTGCAGGTTATGGCTGAGTGTCAAATAGCAGAGGTGGATTGGCAACATAGCAGGTTTGAAGAATTGATGTTGTTTGATGAGAGAAGGATGAAAGCATTGTACCATGTTCAGGGTTATCAACGCAGGATTGCCAGAGCTTTTAACAAGAAGGTTAAGTCCTGGAATCTCGAAGACAACCGAACTCCCATCCATGACCCTAGGGGCAAGTTCAGACCCAATTAGACTGGTTCTTACATCATTAAAACTATCTGGTCGGGTGGAGCTGTTATTCTCATGGACCTGGATGGCCTAGAATTTTCCTAACCAATCAACATGGACAAGTTGAAGCAATACTATTCCTGAGAGGCTCTCTAGGCCAAAAACTCGGAAGGACGACCTAGGCAAAAGTTAGAGCACAAAATTAGAAAAAAGAAAAACTGAGTTCGGAAGGTTGAAAACCCTAAAGGGTGGCCTTGGCAAAAGTTAGAGCGCAAAAGGCGAGTGTCAATACTCGAGTGAACCCGAACCGAACTACGTAAGGCCTGATTCCCATCTTTGGGATACGTAGGCAACTTCATCTTGAATTTTGGCCGTAAATACCTCCAAATCAATTGTCCATGTGTCTAATCAGGTCATCTTCGTTTGTTCTTTATCTGAAAGTTCAGTTGTTATATTTACTCTGGGAGAAGAACTAGTTACAGTGCTGAATAGTATTATTCAGCCAAGGGGAAATTTGTGATCTTTGGATTCGGGGTTGTACATCTCGAGAATAGATTATGTGCGTGTCAAGTGGTGATCCTTATCGAAAATGGTTTTGAAAAGTTTTGATAAAAGTTGACTTTGCTCAAATTTTACCTTTTACAACTTAGACATTTTTGGACCAAAAGAAAAATTTTCAGTGCTCACAACTTTAATTTCATTGATTTCAATACAAAGTTCTCTAACTCTCGATACAAATCAAAGTTTCTTTTCTTACATTCATAAAACTTGAAAAGTAAGATCAAAGCAATAAACTAGGGGCATAGATGAGTTAGGTGCTCCTTCATCCCCCGCTCATGCTTGTGGAAGCTTCTGATGCTAAAGAGGGTCTGATTTGTGCCTCATTCTCGAGCCAAGTTAGGCACTTACCAGAAAGGGCGCAACTAAAACTCAGGGTAAGAGCCAGAAGATCTCTCGTCCTCCAAGCAGTGAGGTACCTAGCCAAATATGAACCTTAGACCGGGAATGAAACTGGGTACTCTACCCCCTCCTCTGGGCACGTCTGATCATATCCAAACTGACGCCTGAATCGGATCAGAAAGTAGAATACACAATGTGTTAGGCCAATCAGCTGAATGCCAGGTTGCCAAGTCCTGCTGTAGCTCATTTCGGTCAGATTAAGCCAAGGGCAATGCCAAGCAATGTCAGCAGCAGACCTGTTGCACATTCAGTGGCAGGTTGCCAAGTCCTGCTGTAGCTCATTTCGGTCAGATTAAGCCAAGGGCAATGCAAGCAATGTCAGCAGCAGACCTGTTGCACATCCAGTGGCACCACCATCCTTCATTCAGGAAATTCACTAGCTGTTAGTAGAAAAAGTATGCTCGAGCTGAGTATGCAGGGCAAGAGTCCACTACCTTCAGCTTGTCCATTAGCCATATCTGGAGAGGGGTGAAAGAAAAGAGAGATTGAAGAATAGAGAGATGTATGTTGAGAGAAAAGTGAGAAAAGGGCTTTGAGAGAAAAACAGAGCATGAGTGCCGAGTGATGTTGTAGACATCCCATTTTTTACCGTCCTTAAGGCTTGGACGTCATCGTTTGTGCACTCGATGACTGTGCTTGTTTGTGTTCATTTTGAGCGCCCGAAGTCCTCGGCGGAACGCCTTGTCTTTGAGCCTCTAAACCTTATCTGTTTTGTGCATGTTTTTGGACCAAGAGCTTGTTGCCTATAGTCTGGAAGAGTAGGTGAACTGTCGACCAGCCTGAAAGGCTGTCAGCCAGCCCGAAAGGCTGTCAGCCATGGCTTATGCTTGTTGGCTACCAGTGGTGGTTGGTCGGCTACCAGTGGTGGCCGACGGCCATTGGTCTCTTTTTCCAGATATTTGTTACCAGTTGTGCCATTGGACTCCCGAGATGTTTCTAAGCTCAAGACTTGTTTTTCTATATATAGGGGGTTCTTCCCTCATTTTTGAGGGTTAGCATTTTTAAAACAAAAATACATCTCTTTCTCTCTGGAACTCTCTGTCTCTTGTTATTTTGCACACATTTGCCTAGTCTCTCTTAGCTTTTGTATACCAACCCTTAACCAAATACTCTCACTGTCATGACCCGAACCCGCCCCCAAGGGTTAAGGACATAACCGGCCAGTAATCATGAGATTACCTACGGCCTCAGACTAAACCAAACGTATTTTAACAGAGTTAATGGGGGCCAAACGGAAGCAATTTAAAACTTTGTCCATAGAGCTGTGCTTACATGGCACATCATCACAAACTATATATATGCATATTAATAACTCACAACAAAATATGTACTACACAAGGTTTTGTACATACATGATCATATAAGTCTAAGTCAACCCAAGAAAACTATATACAACATATTCCAAGACTTCGCCCACATGACAAAATAAAACAGAATGACAAAAAGGCGAAGACGGGTCACGTGCGTGAGACGCGAGGGCTGACTCTTCAAAACCCTTTGTTGTTCCTCATAGACTTCACTAGGGCTGGGTTTGGACTTCTCTTGGCTCACCTACAAACACATGAATGACCGTGAGCGATAGCCTAGTGAATAATATCAAGTAAAGAAGTTATACAAACGATATGTAGAACAACATGCTTCAAACGGCCTTGGGCCCAATTCATATTTCTATTTAACATATATACATAATTTAGGTCAAGTGACTACGATTCCGAAAAAACTGGCCTTGGGCCCATTCAAACTTTCATTTGTGTCAAAACGGCCTCTGGCCCATTCATTCATGTCAAAACGGCCTCTGGCCCATTTATTCATTTCAAAACGGCCTCTGGCCCATTCATTCATGTCAAAACGGCCTCTGACCCATTCATTCATGTCAAAACGGCCTCTGGCCCATTCTTTTATTCATATAAAACATTTGTCCATAATTCAAACTGGCAAACTCATAAGGCTTATAAGGAAACAAGTAATTGGACAAATGACAAGTTTCAAATATCGATATTACTCACAGTGATCGGTTGGTTGGTTTGCCCTGGAGCTCGACCCTACACATTCCATGAACACAAAAGGGTCACAAACAATTCAATCCATTCTAAATTCACATTTTCCTCTTTAGACTTCATTCTTATCTCTTTAACTCAATTACAATGCTTAATGCATGCCTAAGAGTACTTAGAAGTGAAAGAGGGCGGAAAACGAAACACAGAATGCATAAACAAAATTTTAGAAAATAGGGTCCCCGCTCGAGCGGACCTATGAGGTCTGCAAAAGTGTTGGATGCATCAAACTTACGCTCAAGCTGAAGGTCTGTTTACATAGCTCCCCGCTCGAGCGTGAAATTCCCCGCTCGAGTGGACATCCAAGTCTATAAAAATACTGGAAGCACGAAATTCACGCTCAAGTGGCGGTTTCCCCGCTCGAGCGGACATCAAATTTTCTGGGTTTTCCAGCTAAGTTCTTGAGCTCAAATCCAGCATTCAAACCGATCCAACTTACAATTTATGGCTCAAACTTCAAATATATTTATGCTATCATGATACAAACACCCATTTACATCAATATGGAGCTCAATTTCATAAATCAAACACATGCATGTCCCAATTGACACCAAACTCATTTTCAACATGCAAATTCATGCATTCAAAGCTCCTATTCTTATAGTTTGTACATGCATGTGATGTATTACCCTTATTCTGAACCTAGATGATGCAAATGGTGATTTCAAACATGAGTTTTAACCAAAACTCTACATGAATCATATATTTCAAGCCCAAACATGCAAATTCAAAGCAATGACACACATGCATGCATATATTGACCTTCAATCCAACATGATCACCTGAATTCCATTTCAATTCTTACTCTTGATTACCCAACTAGCTTGAATACAAACTTTACAACATTGAACTCAAGAATTACTCATCAAGGAGCTTTAATCTTCACAAACTAAGGTTAATTCTTGAGCTAGCCTTCAATTTACTCAAGCTTCTTGAGCAAATCTTCAATTGTTTCTCTCCCTCTCTCTCTAGCCGGCCCTCTCTCTATTTTAGAGCTCAAGATCAGCCAAAATGCAACAAAGGAGGAGAATTGAGGGTGTAGTGCCCTTTTACAACAAATCCCACTAATTCAATTTAATAATAATAACTAATTGGGCACTAATTCAATAGTTTAATCAATTTAATCTGGTTTGAATCCATTTTTCAATTAAACTTCACCGTAGGCTCTAAAAATTATGCCAATCACAATGGCGTGACCAATTTTGATTTCGGTGGCCGATAGGGCCTTCAATTTAATTTCCAAAGTAGACAATCAAACAGATATTCCTACGGTGAACAGATAGAAATTCAAAACCACATATTTTCACATAATGGCACACAAAATCATATTAAACACATAATCATATTCAAAATAAGGACCAATTAGCATAATACAGAACAGGGTTATCACAGTCTTTCCCTATTTTAGGAAGTTTGGTCCTCCAAACTTAATTTACCTTCTTCGGGAAACAAATGTGGATAGCGTAATCGCATTTCCTCCTCTTTTTCCCATGTAGCATCCATCCCATAGTGTTCTTTCCATTCCACTTTCACCATGGGAATAGACTTGCTTCTCAATTGTTTCACTTGCCGATCAATAATTCGTTTCGGCCATTCGGCGTATTCCATATTTTCATCATTAGCTACCCGGTGATAATCAATCATATGAAATGGGTCTCGGAGGTAACCCCTCAACATCAACACGTGAAACACATTATGGATTTGTCCGAATCTTGGTGGCAAAGCAACTCTATAAGCAACTGGACCAAGCCTTTCCAGAATTTGAAATGGCCCAATGTAACGGGGCGACAACTTGCCCTTCTTTCCAAACCTGACTTGACCTTTCATCGGAGATACACGGATGAACACATGGTCACTAACCTCATACTCAAGAGGTCTTCTCCGAACATCTGCATAATTCTTTTGTCGGTCCTGAGCTGTTTTGAGCCTTTGCCGAATAATCTTGATTTTCTCAGAAGTGTCTTGCACAATTTCAGGCCCAAGTAAAGCTCTATCCCCGACCTCTGTCCAACAATTTGGTGATCTACACCTTCTACCATACAAAGCCTCATATGGTGCCATACCAATGCTGGAGTGGAAGCTGTTATTATAAGCAAATTCCGCAAGTGGCAAATACTCTTCCCAACTCCCCTGAAAATCCAAAGCACACATCCGAAGCATATCTTCTAAAGTCTGTATTGTTCGTTCTAATTGCCCATCTGTCTATGGATGGAATGTAGTACTGAACCTTAGTTCTGTCCCCATAGCTTCCTGCAAACTCTTCCACAATCTAGATACAAATTTCAGATCTCTGTCCGACACAATAGATACCGGAACTCCGTGTAAACGGACAATCTCATCAACATAATAGTAGTCAATCTATAAGCATTAAATGTAGTTTTGACGGGCAGAAAGTGTGCAAATTTAGTCAGTCTATCAACTACAATCCAAATAGAATCCATACCTCGAGAAGTCCGAGGTAGGCCAACAACAAAATCCATAGTCACATGCTCCCACTTCCATTCAGGAATAGGGAGAGGTTGCAGTAGACCGCCCGGTTTCTGATGTTCAGCTTTAACTTGCTGACACTGAAGACATTTGGACACATATTCTGCAATATCTTTCTTCATTTTAGGCCACCAATAGGTTTGCTTCAAATCGATACATTTTATTATTACCCGGATGCATAGCAAATACGGATCTGTGGGCTTCATCTAAAACCCTCTTCTTTAGTTCCGGAATATCTGGGACACACATTCTGTTCCGAAATCTCAACACTTCATTCTCAATGCCAAACTCTGCTTAGACTTGTTTCAAATTCATCAATCACTTATTGAGGAATTCATCCTCTTTTTGTTTCTGTTTAATTTCCTCCATGATTGCCGGCTCAGCTATAATAGCGGCTATCAATCCGCCCTGTTCACACATTACCACTTCAATTTCAGACTTCTCAAAATCTTGCAAGATCTCTTTCTGTTCAGTAAGCAAACAAGCCATACTCCCCGTTGACTTTCCCGTTGACTTTCTACTCAAGGCATCAGCAACTGTATTAGCTTTCCCAGGGTGATACTGAATCTCAAGATCATAGTCTTTTATCATTTCGAGCCATCTCCTCTGTCGCATATTCAATTCCTTCTGCGTGAAGAAGTATTTCAGACTTTTGTGATCCGTGTAGACTTCACACTTTGCTCCATACAGATAATGCCGCCAGATTTTCAAAGCAAAACAACTGCGGCCAATTCTAGGTCATGTGTTGGATAATTCTTCTCGTGTGGCCTCAACTGTCGGGAGGCGTAAGCAATAACCTTTCCGTTCTGCATTAACACACAACCCAAACCTTTATAAGACGCATCACTGAAAATTACAAAACTCTCCGTACCTGAAGGTAGTGTCAAAATTGGTGCAGTGGTCAATCTTGTTTTCAATTCATGAAAGGCGGCTTCTCTTTCATTGTTCCATTGAAACGGTTGCCCTTTTCGTGTCAATTGGGTAAGAGGCATAGCTAATTTCGAAAAGTCCTTCACAAACCTCCTGTAGTACCCGACCAAGCCCATGAAACTACGGACCTCCGTCACATTCGTCGGTGTGGGCCAATTCACAATTGCTTCTATTTTCTGTGGGTCCACTGAAATTCCTTCCTTGTTGATCACATGCCCTAAGAAAACAACTTCATCCAACCAAAACTCACATTTCTTTAGTTTAGCAAATAATTTCCTTTCCCGAAGTATTTGTAGGACAGTTCTCAAATGATGTTCATGTTCAAGTCTATCTTTAGAATATATCAAAATGTCATCAATAAAAACTACAACGAATTCATCAAGGTAGGTTTTAAAAATTTGGTTCATTAAGTCCATAAATGCTGCCAGAGCATTAGTCACTCCAAATGGCATAACAAGAAACTCAAAATGTCCATACCTCGTTTTGAATGCGGTTTTGTCAACATCCTCTGCCTTAACTTTCAGCTGATGATACCCGGATCTCAAATTAATCTTAGAAAACACCTGTGATCCCTGCAACTAGTCTAATAAGTCATCAATACGGGGTAGGGGATATTTGTTCTTTATTGTTACCTTGTTCAATTCCCGATAATCGATGCACAAACGCAAAGTTCCATCCTTCTTTTTCACAAACAATACTGGTGCACCCCAAGGCGAGGTGCTAGGTCGAATAAACCCCTTGTCAAGCAGGTCTTGCAACTGTTCTTTCAATTCTTTCATTTCGGCAGTAGCCATTCTGTAGGGAGTCTTGGAAATAGGCTGGGTGCCTGGCACGGTTTCAATAGTGAACTCTATCTCCCTGTCTACCAACTCCCCTGGTAATTCATTTGAAAACGCATCTGGAAATTCTCTAACAATAGGGATATCATTCAATTCAACATTCATAGATTGTTCAGACAACACATAGCACAGATAACCCTGACACCCTTTCCTGATCAGTTTACATGCTTTCATTGCATATATCAAATAAGGTGGAGGCACTACCCCATTACCCACAAACACAATTCCCTTATGTTCTGGTGGTTTAAACACAACCCGTTTTGTCACACAATCAATGGTGGCGCAATATTTGGTCAACCAATCCATGCCCAAAATTATATCAAAATGTCTAAAATTCAAGGGTAACAAGTCTACATATAGGATAGCATCCTCAACACGCATATCACAAAATCGGTATATAGATTCACACAATACAGATTCCCCAGATGTAGCAGACACACATAGCAGATATGGTAGTAATTCTAAAGGTCTGTTCAGTCTAGATACAAATGCACATGTTACAAATGAGTGTGTTGATCCAGAGTCAATTAACACAAAGGCATCCTGATTACATATAGAAATGGTACCTGAGACAACTGCGTTGGCATTTCGTGTATTGCCCAGAACAAGCGCAAAAACTCTCTCCTGTCTCACGGTATCCCAGTGGTAGCAGATCTCAAAGTATTTCCCAACTTTGGGATCGATGCTGTGGAACTAGCAGCCATCTTTCCACCATTTTGATTACAATCTCGGGCCATATGCCCTTGTTTCCCACATTTGAAACAGGCTCCTAACACACGGTAACAAACTCCACGGTGCTTTCTGCTACAAATATTGCACATGGGAGCTGTGTCTCGGGAAGAATTTGAAGTATTTGAGGAGCCCGTATTTTGGTTTTTCAAAAATTTCTTCTTTGAGAAGAAGCCTTGCCTTTTGTTACTTTTCCAGTCAGTTGTTGACTTAGTCTGTCTAGCTATGTTAGGCTCTGATATGATGGCCCTGTCTAGCACCTCGATGTAGGTCTCTAGCTTCAAGACATTCACTCTTTCTAAAATGTTGCTTCGAAGCCCACCTTCAAAATGCCTCGCCTTCTTATAGTCCGTATCAATCACGTGTGGTGCAAACCTGGCCAATTCAATGAATTTGGCCTCATACTCAGCTACAGTCATACTGTCTTGCTTAAGTTCCATGAACTCTGCTACTTTCTGTCCCGAACACACTGCGGGAAGTACTTGTCATAGAAAATTTCCAAAAATTTCACCCAATCAACATCCTTGTGATTTTCTCACATTAACATCCACCATCTTCTTGTCTCGTCTTCTAGCATAAAAGTGGCTAGAAGCACTTTCTGTGTCTCCGAGCAAGGGAACACTTCAAAAAATTTCTCAATGCCGAGAACCCATGCCTCGGCTTTTAACGGATCTAATCCACCATGGAACTGTGGTGGTTTCATCTTCTTGAATTCTTTGGTGAGAGCTATTATCCGATCATCATTCTGATTATTTGGCACGGGTGGTGCTGGAGGTGGAGGTGGTGGATGTGGTTGTTGCCACTGCTGTTGCCACTCCTGTTGCTGTCTCAAAGTTTTTGCCATTCCTGTATCAGTCTTTCCATTCTATCCATTCTGGCAGTAGAGGACTCTTCTATTTCATCACTTCTTGTTCTCACCATCTGATTAAACTTGCATTATACTTTATACAAAAGATTCACAAGTATGCATATAAAAAGGAGCATACATATTCAAATAATTTGTAATGCGAGCACTTCACAAACTTATAGCACATAATCGTTCAAATCAAAATATACAAGCGTATTCTAGATGCTTTCAAATTCATACTTATCACATGAATGCATCCTAGATCTTTTCTAGACGCGTATTGCTCTTTTGGACAAGTGTGTGAGTTATTAACTCGTGCTCTGATACCACTCTGTCATGACCTGAATCCGCCCCCAAGGGTTAAGGACATAACTGGCCAGTAATCATGAGATTACCTACGGCCTCAGACCAAACCAAATGTATTTTAACAGAGTTAATGGGGGCCAAACAGAAGCAATTTAAAACTTTGTCCATAGAGCTGTGCTTACATGGCACATCATCACAAACCATATATATGCATACTAATAACTCACAAAAAAATATGTACTACACAAGTTTCTGTACATACAGGATCATATAAGTCTAAGTCAACCCAAGAAAACTATATACAACATATTCCAAGACTTCGCCCACATGACAAAATAAAACAGAATGACAAAAAGGCGAAGACGGGTCTCGTGCATGAGACGCGAGGGCTGACTCTTCAAAACCCTTTGTTGTTCCTCACAGACTTCACTGGGGCTGGGTTTGGACTTCTCTTGGCTCACCTACAAACATATGAATGACTGTGAGCGATAGCCCAGTGAATAATATCAAGTAAAGAAGTTATACAAACGATATGTAGAACAACATGCTTCAAACGGCCTTGGGCCCAATTCATATTTCTATTTAACATATATACACAATTTAGGTCAAGTGACTACGATTCTGAACAAACTGGCCTTGGGCCCATTCAAACTTCCATTTGTGTCAAAACGGCCTCTGGCCCATTCATTCATGTCAAAACGGCCTCTGGCCCATTCATTCTTGTCAAAACGGCCTCTGGCCCATTCATTCATATCAAAACGGCCTCTGGCCCATTCATTCATGTCAAAATGGCCTCTGGCCCATTCATTCATGTCAAAACGGCCTCTGGCCCATTCTTTTATTCATATAAAACATTTGTCCATAATTCAAATTAGCAAACTCATAAGGCTTATAAGGAAATAAGCAATTGGACAAATGACAAGTTTCAAATATCGATATTACTCACAGTGATTGGTTGGTTGGTTTGCCCTGGAGCTCGACCCTACACATTCCATGAACACAAAAGGGTCACAAACAATTCAATCCGTTCTAAATTCACATTTTCCTCTTTAGGCTTCATTCTTATCTCTTTAACTCAATTACAATGCTCAATGCATGCCTAAGAGTACTTAGAAGTGAATGAGGACGGAAAACGAAACACAGAATACATAAACAAAATTTCAAAAAACAGGGTCCCCGCTCGAGCGGACCTATGAGGTCTGCAAAAGTGCTGGATGCATCAAAATTACGCTCGAGCGTGAAGTATGGCGCTCGAGCTGAAGGTCTGTTTAAATAGCTCCCCACTCGAGCGGACATCTAAGTCTGCAAAAATACTGGGAGCACGAAATTCACGCTCGAGCGGCGGTTTCCCTACTCGAGCGGATATCAAATTTTCTGGGTTTTCCAGCTAAGTTCTCGAGCTCAAATCCAGCACTCAAACCGATCCAACTTACAATTTACGGCTCAAACTTCAAATATATTTATGCTATCATGATACAAACACCCATTTACATCAATATGGAGCTCAATTTCATAAATCAAACACATGCATGTCCCAATTGACACCAAACTCATTTTCAACATGGAAATTCATACATTCAAAGCTTCTATTCCTATAGTTTGTACATGCATGTGATGTATTACCCTTATTCTCAACCTGGATGATGCAAATGGTGATTTCAAACATGGGTTTTAACCAAAACTCTACATGAATCATATATTTCAAGCCCAAACATGCAAATTCAAAGCAATGACACACATGCATGCATATATTGACCTTCAATCCAACATGATAAACTCAATTCCATTTCAATTCTTACTCTTGATTACCCAACTAGATTGAATACATACTTTACAACATTAAACTCATGAATTACTCACCAAGGAGCTTTAATCTTCACAAACTAAGGTTAATTCTTGAGCTAGCCTTCAATTTACTCAAGCTTCTTGAGCAAATCTTCAAATGTTTCTCTCTCTCTCTCTCTAGCTGGCCCTCTCTCTATTTTAGAGCTCAAGATCAGCCAAAATGCAACAAAGGAGGAGAATTGAGGGTGTAGTGCCCTTTTACAACAAATCCCACTAATTCAATTTAATAATAATAACTAATCGGGCACTAATTCAGTAGTTTAATCAATTTAATCTGGTCCGAATCCATTTTTCAATTAAACTTCACCGTAGGCTCTAAAAATTATGCCAATCACAATGGCGCGACCAATTTCGGTTTCGGTTTCGGTGGCCGATAGGGCCTTCAATTTAATTTCCAAAGCAGACAATCAAACAGATATTCTTACGGTGAACAGATAGAAATTCAAAACTACATATTTTCACATAATGGCACACAAAATCATATTAAACACATAATCATATTCAAAATAAGGACCAATTAGCACAATACAGAACAGGGTTATCACACTCACCTTTGGGCTGAGATAACTTGGGACCTTCTTTGAGCTCTAGAAGGTGGTTTGAGCTTTGATTATTGGCTATTTTGTGCTTTGCTTCAAAGATATAGCACTTGCCTTGTTTCTACTTGCTTTATATACTTGTTTTGCCATCAGTTTAAATTTTTTAAGGCTGGTTTTGAAGTGTAAAAACCTCTACTTTATGACCTAAAAATGGTAGTTTGAGGCTATTTTGAGTTAAGTGGTTGTCCACCCTTTTTGCTTCTTAGCTTGTTAAGCTTTTGTGCTATTATTCACCACTTTCAAAACAACCTTTTTTCTGACCTTTTAACCAATAAATCTCAAAGGTTTTTTTCAGTGGTAAAAATCAACTTTTGAAGTCAAAAATTGAAGGGGTTAGCCTCCCCTCCTTGTGTCTTGTTTGCATGCCTAGTTAGCCTCACATGCTAGCTTATCATTTTATCTTTTTGTGGCTCAAGTCCAGCATGTTTTAAGCTCTGTTTTGACCTGTTTTGGCTTTGTTTTGGGCTGGTTAATTCATTTGAGCCTTGTATTGCATAGTTGTAGTGTAATTTCCTTCACAAGCATGATGTTTTAATGCTTTAATCATCATTGTTTTGAGTTAATAGCATGTTTTAGTGTTGTTTTACACTTCATTTCAGCACTCAAAATCTCTGCAATCTTCCTCCATTTTTCACTCTTTTGTCTGCTTTGAAAGTGGTTTTAAACCTCTTGTTTGCCTAAGTATGAAATGGAGGTGTTACACCTAATGGTTTAATCCATTATGAGGTTCATTACCAACAGTGTAATGCCTCTTTCATGCCCAAAGCAATTTGTTGTTTGAGCCATCTTTCCATTAGAGGACACTCACCAATGGATAAATCAATTAAAGAATGGTTTTGGTAATTAAAATGAATAAACAAAATCGGACAAGTAAAAGAGGCAAGATAAGCATCTTTTGTGTTGCATTGCATGTGTTCAAATCGGACGTTAATTCGAACATATGGAAAATGGGACATTTCATACTCAAAAGTGATGAAATGTGCCACTTTCCTTGGTCACCATTACCCTTGATCATGCATGATAGGGTGGTGGCCCTTTTGAGTCTCGTTTTGCACTCATTAATTTGTACAAACTTGGTTCCTTAGCCATCATGCATGGAAATTGCTTGATTGATGGTTTGAGGGCTAAGAGTTACACTCCTTTGAACTTGTTTGATGATAAGGCGGGTAACAATACAAACAACCCTTGAGAATATACTGCTTTGCCTCTATTTGCTCTCCGTTGCAGCAAGAGAAAGTTCAGGTCAGCAGTGGCCGACCAACCATCAGCAGTGGCTGACGGACACCAACAGTAGCCGATCGACCATCAATGGTAGCCGACGGCCACCATTTGTAGCCGACTGGCCATCAATGAAATTTGCACAGCATGTTAGTAAGGTGGAGCAGAGGTATTCTAGAAGTTAGCAGCATTGTTGGTGTTCAAATGTGCAAACAGAGGGGTTCAGTGGCAAGGCGGTGGCTTTTCAGGTGGAGAAGTTGAGCATGCATGCATCTCTCACTTCCTGAGGCCGTTTCGTTAACTTGTCTAGTTAATTAGTTGATTAATTCGTGTTGTAATTAATTAGCTTAATTGTGTTGTAATATTTAATTAGCTTAGAGTAGTTAGTTAAATATTGTGTTGTAATAATTGGCTTAGCTTAATTAGCGTAGCTAGTTAGTTAGCTTATTCATTCGGATCCTCCTTCGTGAGGGCGTAATGTTGTAATAAGTGTGCGTGCTTGTGTGTATGTCTTGCAACCCCACGTCTTTCTCCCTTTCATTTAATCGCTTTTGATGGTTAGATTAGGGACATTTTCAATTAGCATACCTTATGCTTGCATGCTTGTATCCATTCATTTGTATTGCATGCACCGAGGCTCAGCGCATCATTCAACCTACATGGCAATTTCAATATCTTCTTTGAATACGTGTTTTAATCGTATGTTGTTCAAATTGATTCATATGCCATATAGTAGTCGAGCCTATTAATTGCATATTGCATGTGTTGCATTAGGCATCTTGTATAGTTAGGATCATGCATCTTTCTAACTAGTTTTTGTTTTGGCTTGGAGTACTCGGTGAGTTTTATGCTTTACCATACTTGCATGAGTGTGATTGCCATGTTGCCATGATTAGCATGCTTGCTATGAGGCTATGTGCTTAAATGCTAAACTACATGAATGCCTGTGGATGAAGGCTTGTTGTTTGAATTGGAACGGTTCAACGAATGTGTGTTTCAAGCCCACTTTGTTGAGTGGCAAATCTTGTTTTAAACCCACTAAGTTTGGTGGCAAAACCTGCATCTTTCAACCATTTTCGTAAATTCAAACTAGTCTATACTTGAGGTGGCAAATTCAAACCATTTTCGCAAACAAACATGAGTTGAATTGTTCCAAGTCTTGCAAACTAGTCTATACTTGCATCTGTGCATCACATAGTAAAGCTAGTTTAATAATCAGAACAAGAACACATAATGTTTATAAAAAATCATATCATGATTAGTAGAGGCCGATCTTTGATCGGGCGAGCGGGGTTGCTCATTTCAGGACCTTCCCCTCTCGTACCTAAGTTCCCGAGCCGAGGCAACTTTGGTGATGACGGACACGTGGCCTTTGGCACGA
Organism: Camellia japonica; assembly: GCA_030407325.1. NCBI lineage: Eukaryota > Viridiplantae > Streptophyta > Magnoliopsida > Ericales > Theaceae > Camellia > Camellia japonica. The sequence continues at coordinate 23,622,436 of JAPPVO010000014.1, forward strand.
GTCAGGGTTTCCTAAATTTTGCCGAAAATAAAATATTTAGGTGGCGACTCTGTATCTGGCAAAGCAATCCAATTTTGGCATTATTTGATTTAAAATCAATTTTCCAAAAAGGTTTGCCAGATTTGGACTCTTTGGTGATTATCAGTTTCACATTGCACTTTGTGAGATTAGATTCAGAATCACAGGAGTCCGAACTATGAGGCCTTATTTTCGAACCCTTTCCGAAAGGTGGGGCGCAGAAAACGGCGAGTCCACAGAAGTGAGAAACACATATTAGAAAGGGTGGGAAACATTACCTGAAGAAGTAGTGGACTCCTTGCGAATCTGTCTGTCTCTCGCTGATGGAATGCGTCTAAGCCCATCAAAGTCTCGGCCAACACTAAGCCAATACAACTCTTGCCTTCTTTCAAACCTTGGGCCACTTCAATTAGCCGAATGCTAGACCCGCCAAAACTAGAGGCAAGAAGGAAACGTGCTAGCATACACAAACAAAGGGCGTGTTGCTGAAAACCCCGCCAAAGAAGATTACTTCGTTTGCCAACTTCAGAAAATTGACGGATTAGGCTGGGAATATCCAGCACTCCGTTGTGAACCAAAGATCGAGCCACATGAAGAGAGAGCCCACACATCCATTCCAAAGCTTGGATGTGGCCAAAGCGGGGTTGAGGTATGATTTCCTCATCGCGCTGGGATTCCATTAGCACTTGAAATTCTTCGATTGTCGAGCATATCTCTTGTCCTCCGAAACTAAAGACGTGTGTAATCTGGTTCTAATATCTAGCCGCAGTATGAAGGAATGGAAAACAAAGCAGAGAACGACTCAGCGGGAAAAGTGCATTTATGCCGAAGCCCCGGAAATTCACCTTTTCCGAGCCATACAAAATCGCAATCCAATTCGATCCATTTGTGAAGAATTTGCAGCTGAAATGAAGAAGTTACAAAGCTTAACCTTTTGTAGAAGATAAGGCAGTGAGTGGAAGCCAAGTGTTAACAATTTGGAGGTCCTGCACATTGATGGCTGAAAAGGCTCATTGATGGCTGGCAAGATGCATTGATGGCCGGCACATGGCCGACAACCACCACTCATGGCCGACAGTCTCTCACTCTGACCTTCTGTCCTTTTTTATGCTGAACAGTGCTGGAAACATGTGTTTTGTTTTGCTTTTAGTCCATTTTAGAGTCTTGTTTTGAGTCCCTTTGGGCTTTGGCAAGTTTGTTGAGTTCTATTCATTTTGCTTTGCTTATTAAGTTTTTTGTTGTTTTGTTTATCGAGTTGTCATCATTTTGTTTATCAAGTTGTTGTTGTGTTGTTTATCAAGTTGTATATTGCTTTTTATTTCAATTGTTGGTCGGTTCGTTACCCGATTAAGAATGTTGTGCCAATACAAGTGTTTAGTCTTCATTATCAAATTCAATCTCATTTTCATGCTTAGTGGTGCTCACGATGCAAAATACTACACTTTTTAAAGAAAAATTGGTTTTCATTCCAATCATGATTGTCTTTACAAAAGTGCAGTACAAAAGCAAATAAAATGTGTCTGAAGCTGTACAATGTGCTAAAACTATAAACAAAAAGAAACTAAGCAAAAGTACAAAAATCAGCACTGGTCGCCTCAGGGTCATGAAGCCCTCTTCGTCCTCTTCCTTGGAGGAGAGGACTTCGGGGCACAGTCTCCGTCGGCATCGCTGTCTGACTCTCCCTCTGAACCAGAGCCATCTCCGTTCTCCGCCTTGGAGCTCTCTTCGGCATCGCCCTCGCTTTTGAAACCTGAGCTGGCGTCATTATCTTCACTCTCAGATGACTCTGAATGCCGACTCGTTGCCTCCTCAGAGTCACTTATCTCAGCATCATCATCACTCAGAATGGGCTTTGAAGGTCCGCTCCCATCTCGGGCGCCTCTAGCTCTGCCTCGGCCGCTTGCCGGAACTTGTCTCTCTCTCCTCCCTACTGCTAGAGGAGGTACTACTGGTGCGGGTGCTGTAGCTGCCGCTGCTGCTATCGGTATGCGTGAAATCTGAAAAGAACAGTTGTTGCATATCAGTTATAGCATGTGTATCAGATACAAGCATAGTATGCATAATAATTATATGCAGAAATTTGATACAGCATATGAATACAGTATGCAAGCATAGTGTATCAAATGTGGTCTATCGATGTAATGTATCAGTGCAGTTTGGGAAGTTTTCAATTGAAACGCCAGTGTCAGTGCGTCAGTGGAAATTTGATGCTTGGAATATAAAACTGAAGCAACTACCTGAACATAGTAGAGGCCGAGCAACACCCCTCTCTGTAGACACCCCATTTTTGACCGACTTTAAGACTCAGACGTCATCGATTGAGCGCTCAGTGATGGTGCATGTTGTGCTCGTTTGGAGGTTTCAGAGTCTTGGCTGAGAGCCTTGCCTCCGGGCCTCTGAACTCTTTTGTGCTTCGGCTCAGTTTGTGGACCGAATCTCGTTTCTCTTCTCGGAGGGAGGGAGAGGTCTTGCAGACCATATCTTTGTGGTCATAGACCACTTTTCGTGGTTGTAGACCACTTTTCCCGTTTGGAGACTAGTTTCCGGTTTTTGGAGCCTTCGGCCGCGCGCTTTGTCTCGCGACTGCTTAACGTTCTCCATTTGGCGTGGTTTTTGAACCACACCTTGTTGCCTCTGCGTAGAGGGACACTGTGGTCCGGAAGACCACTTTTGGTGCTCGTCAGCTAGTTTTCGGGGCTTTCGGCCGCGTGCTTTGCCTCCCGATCTCTCGTCTTGCGTCCGCCTTGATTTGTTTTTGATACAAACCATGTTTTCCTTGTTTGGAAGGTGGTCCAAGGTTGGGAGACGAGTATTTCTCCTGGCCGACCACTTCTTCCTCTGCTAGCCAGTTTTCTGTTCGGACAACTGCCTTTCTTGGTCTTTGGGCCATCTTTTCTGGTCGGCCACCACACCACTACATTGTTTTCATGCCCTGGACTCTCTCCCACCATGGCCGACTAGTTTTTGCTCTCAGAGGCCACTTGAAGTGGTCGGCCGACCACTTTAAGTAGCACGCCGACCACTTCAAGTGGTCGGCTGCTTTTTGACACCTTTTGGAGTTATTTTCCTCTAGTTGGAGGACATTAGGGCCATCCTCCATACACGTGTATGGAGGGATTGCCTTGGTGCTTAGCTTCTCCTAGAAGCTTTGCCTTTCCTCTTCTATAAGAGGGAAGCTCCCCCTCCCTCCTCTAGGTTCAAAAAATTGCCCTTAGTGATATACATATAGTTTTGTATCTATCTTGCTTGGTTCTTCATTTTTGTGCTTCAAAAGTGTAGATTTGTCTTGCTTTTACACACAAACACAAACTCGAACAGCATCCTTGGGTAGTTGAGGTGCTAAGGAGTTGTTTTTGGTGTTCTTGGACTGATTTAAGCTCAAAGAGGTGGCTGTAGTTGTAGAAGTGAAGAAGGTCTTCAGGAGTGAGCCTTTGACCTTTAAATCCACCTCTTTTGCTTAAGCTTTTGGACCCTTTTGCACTTGTTTTTAAGCTTAACTCTTAACTAGAAAAAGTTCTTTTTTTGCATGCTTAAAATAGTTATTTAAGGTCCCTTTTTCGTTTGGGGTGATTTACCCCCTCTTAGGCCTTCTTAGGCCTTATTTTGAGCCATCCCTTTAGGCTCTTGTTGAAGCCGTTGCATGACCTTTCTACCACTGAAATCCAGAGGATTTTCAGTGGTGGAAAGGTGGTTTTGGTGTCCTAAATAGGAGAGGGTCTTGTTTACTAGCTTCATATGCCTCATGTTTGAGCACTTTTGTTAAGCTTATGTTGGCCATATCTTAGTTTGTATTCGTGATAATTTTGCTGGGGCATACCACTATTTTTGCTTGGTTTGGTCATTCCATGCATGCCTAATACACTTGTAGGGTAAATCCCTTAAACTAGCTTTGTATGCTTCATGAAGTAGCATGCCATTCTAGCTTGTTTTCTTTCCATTTCAGCATGTTTTTGGTGATGTTTTACCATGTCATACCTCTGTTTAGGTTTGGTTTGTTTGGCCCTTGCATGCTACATGCACTTGTAGTGCATTTCCATGATTTAGCCTAACATGCCTCATGCCTTGACATGTCATTTTAGCATGCTTTTGGCTTAGCTCTGAGAAGACTTTGTTCGTGTTTTAGCATGTTTAAGGTCTGATTTGTGTTGTATTGGTCATCCATGACTTGGTTTGTATAACCTTGGTTCAATCTAGCTTGTTAGCTTTGTGTATTGAATCTTCTAGCACGCATTACTTGGCTTATTTCAATGATTTGGAATCATTAGTTATGTTATTTCAGTCCATGTAGTGTGGCCATACACTTGCATTTGTCACTCATTCAATGCGTTGGAGGGTTGGCCCCTTTATGCCTTAACATGAACCATTGTGTCTGCCTTCCTGCCATAGCTCGCGAGCCATCATTTTAGTGTTCATTTGGGGTTATTATGCCATGATATAATAGGTGTAGTGTAATCCACCTTATTTGCCTTGCAGTCACCATGCCTTATGCCCTTTATGCTATCATATTTTGGCCTACTTCCATGCATGTTTTAGACTCATTTTAACATGTACTAGGACTGTTTTGGGTTGCCTTGGTCGCATGCTTCATGTTTTGTATACTTGTAGTACAAATGCTCTTGTTTGCCTCAGGCTTTGAGCACCATTGCATGCTTCATTTGTGTTGTGTACATGATTTGTCATTACTTAACATGACATTTCAGAGCATTTAGCATTGCCATGTTCCTACTTCATTCACCCTTTCAGTGCCTCTAAGGGTTGTGCATTGTTGCCTTACTTGTAGCCTAGCTTGTATGCTTGCATGCCTCGGTATTTGACCTCTCATCTCAGCATGTTTAGGTCCTTGTTTTGACTTAATGAAGCTCTGTCCATGCTTAGTTCATGCATATGTTCCATGTACTGCATGCCTCCTTTGTAGTCCTCTTTGATAGCTTCATGCTTTAAGGACCATTGCATGTTTTACTCGCATTGATTAAATGATTTGGGATCATTTCTTGTCTAATTTCAGTACCCTTAGTGTTGTTACACTTCCATGTTCTTCACTTTTTAAGTGTTCTTGAGAGTTGCACCTTAGTGCCTTAATTGGTGAGCCAATTGGCATGCATGCTCGTATGTGTTTTCAGTGCCTTCGTTTTGTCACCAATGGCCACTGTTTTGGCATGACCAAGGTCTGTCCATTTCGGTTTAAGTCCATTGAGTATATGGCTTGCATGTTGTTGCATGTTTGGTGTATTGCACATTGTTGCCCTTGTTGCATTGCATTGTGCATGCATGGATCACATTGTGTTAAGAACCCTATGATTGCCTTGCATTGAGTATGCCATCTAGTTCTTAGCATCTAGCATTGTATATGCCTTATACCTTGCGTTGTGTATGCTTAGGTTACATCATTGCATTGTGCATGCTAATTGATATTTGCATTGTGTATGCTAGTTGTCGCATGCATTAGCATTGTGCATGCCATTAGCCTTGTTAGGTTGTTCATGTTGCCTTGCATGTTTGTATGCTTAAGTCATATCGCATATTTGCATGCTTGAGTTGCATTCCATGCTTGCATGCTTGAGTCGCATTGTGTATGCCATGCTTGTTGTTGCATTGTGTTTGGAATATGTGTTAGTCTAAACATGGGAAACGAGGGGCGTTTCATATTTAAAGTGATGAAACATGCCTTAATTCCCGGTCGCCGACGCTCTTGATCACACATGATAGAGTTTTAGGCCTTATGTGTTTACTTGTGCATTCATTTTCATATTGAATTGTGCAACTTCGCCTCTCGGCCATCATGCATTGAAATGCGCGATTGGTGGCCCGAGGGTCGAGAACCACACCCCTCTTGAGTTCATGACATGATAGGGAGGGTGGTTGTGCACACATATCTTGCAAATACAGTGCCATGCCCTTTCTTGCTCTCTGTTGCAGCAAATTGCAGTTCAGCAGCAACAACTGGTCAGCCAGCCAGCCAGAAAAAGTAGCTAGTCGACCACTTTACTGGTTTTTCAACAACCAAAAGTGGTCGGCAAGTGTCTGGAGAGACCAAAAGTGGTTGGCCACCCTCCCACAGGATTCCTAAGGTGGAGTTTCATCTTTCTGGAGCTTGGTGCAGAGTTTTGAGGACAGATGAAAACAGAGGCAAATCGGGGCATCGCATTGGATTTCCGAATGAGGCGACCGGGCTTGCATGCATTCCTCTCCCCCTGAGGCTCCTGATTTACTGCTTTCCTTAGCTGCCATGCTTAGATAGCTTGCTTTTGCTTTGGTTTGTACTTTAATTAGTTAATGCGTTAGCTATTCAATTTGTTTTGTAATAATTAGTTAACTAGGATTAGTTAATTAATTTGTTGTGTAATAAATTGGTTTAATTAGCTTAGATTAGCTAGTTAGCTTCTTATTCGGTCCCTCTTTCGAGAGGGCGTATTGTTGTAATAAGCGTGCATGTGTGTGATGCATGTCTTCCAACCTCCATTTCTTTTTCCCTTTTACTTAACCGCTTACGATTGTTAGTTTTAGGGCATATTTTGTTTAGCATACCTTATGCTTGCATGCGTGCATCCATTCATCTGTATTGCATGCACCGGGCTCGGCACATCATACTAATTGCATTGTATGTCGATTCCTATTTGAATACATGTATCAAATCGCATTTCACATGACATTCTAGAATAGCCGAGCCTATTTTAGTTGCATTTTCGCATGTGTTGCATTAGCCATTTTAACATGAACTAGGATCATGCATGATTTCTAACTAGTTCTTTGTTTTGGCTCGGAGTACACTGTGAGTGTTTACGCTTTAGCATACTGTATGTGTGTTAATGTTGCCATGAAAGCATGTTTACCATGAGGCTAACTGCTTAGTTGATTAACTACCTGAATGCTGTGGGTGAAGGTTGGATTACTTGAATTGGAACAATTCATTGAAATCCGTATTTTAGCCTAGTTGCGAGTAGCAAACTTCAAACCATTTTCCAAACAAATGGATATGCGATGCTTTGTTCCAAATTAGGCGATCTAGTCTATACTTGTTTGTTGTGCACATCACATAGTAAGATTAGCTAATTAACCAGAATAAGAACACATGTGTTTTCAAAAACAACATATCATGCTTAGTATAGGCCGATCTTTGATCGGGCGAGCGGGGGTGCTCATAGATGATCTTCCCCAATCGTACCCAAGTTCCCGAGCCGAGGCAACTTTGGTGATGACGGACATGTGGCCTTAGGCACGAGTCGGGGTTTCCTAAATTCCCCCAAAAATAAAATATTTAGGTGGCGACTCTGTATCTGGCAAAGCAGTCCATGTTTGGCACTTCTTTATTAAAAATCAGTTTTCGAAAACGATTTGCCGAATTTTGACTCTTTGGTGATTCATCGGTCTCACATCGCATATTGTGAGATTAGATTCAGAACCGTGACATTTGAGTCCGAACTGTAGTAGCTCAGAACAAAACGAGATTCTGCGCCCTCGTCACACGCGGATATCGGAGAGTTCCCAGGAGCGTGTCTACAGTTTCTGGCGACTCTGCTGGGGATTTAGAGAACTTGACTCGAACTCATGATATCTTGTTTTGACTACACTTATGTGTCTCTTTGCATTGCATTTGCATTGGTGTGCCTAGGACACCGTGTTTGCCATATGCTATTCCTGAACGGTTTGCCAGAGGCTTGCTTTGAGAAGCGTGCCATAAGGCTGACCGGTTACGGGCTCTGCCACGACGGGAACACAAACCTTGGTTTTTACCGGGGCACCCTTGTTGACCATTCGATCTAGTGCATATCGGAATCCATAGTGACTATTTCAAACTAGGACAGGTTGCTTACCCGATTATAGGTTGTTTGAAACCGCTGTGTGCGTAGTGAAACCCTAGCTCCTGACAAAATAGGATAGGGAAACCCTACCCCAACATAGGGGTGTTTTTGGCTCTCATTTGCTTGCAATGTGCTTTTGGAGAGTGTGTCTCTACAGGGTTGCGTATATGAGTTTGCAAGTCTGGGTATCAGGCCTGCGGGCATCAATATTTGGAGAATCAGTTTTACTTGAGGGTATCAGATTCAGTTTTGGGACCGTAATTTGGGGCACAGTGATCAGAGTTAAGGACAGTGTGTTCAGCTTACAAATACCGACTGTCTGTTGTTATGCCGACTGTGTCTTGTCAGGCCAACTGTGTGTTGCCTTTAATTTATTCAGTTCATAACATAGCACACTGCGCATTTTGGTTGTTTATTTCCTTATTATGCTTTATTTATCTTTTTGCAAGGTAGTTTAGCACAATTGCATCCGACCAGGCAGATATCCCTCAAGCACTCTGGGTCAGAGGTTGAAGACTTAATCGATCCGGGGATCTGATAGACGGACAAGCAGTGTTTCTTTCTTTACCCTCGATTACTAGGCAGAGATCAAAAAGGCGCAGTGTATCAGTACAGAGGTCGCTAGATCAGTGGTCCTTGAATAGTCAGGCTGAGGTCTCAGTTCCTATTGCAGAGGCAGATATACCGGTTGTTCAGATAGACCAGCACAATATGGCAGACTTGGAAGAGATGATGCGTCAGCTCCAGGAAAGTATGAAAACCATGCAGCTGGATGCTGCCCGCCAGGCAGAAGTGGCTGCACGTCAAGCAGAGGTAGTCAACCAACAGGCATAGTTGATTACCAGACTACGGTAGCAAACCGGAGTGTCTGCTTCACACACACCTCCTCCTTCACCAAGAGTTCAAATACGTGGGGAGACGCCTAACGTCCAGGAAAATACGGACGTTCCAACAGAGCCAGCTCTGCCCCCAATCCTACCTCAGCTATCCAAAGCGCCCACCAATCTAGTTGATTCGCCGTTTGAGTTTGAAGTGGACCCCACGGCACTAAAAGTGAGCAAGCTTGAAAAGCTTTTCAAGAAGTCTCAAGGCGTAAAATCCATTCCGGATATTGAGGATGGGTACACTGACTCGGCCGTGACTCTGCTAGACCGGTTTAAGATACCGCACATAGACCGCTTTGTTGGGTTTGGGGATCCTATGGTGCACCTGCGGCTGTTTTTAGACATCTTAAGGCCGATGGGCCTCTCCAGATTACAGAAGCTTTCTCTGTTTGGCCGGACCCTGTCGGGTGTAGCGGCTATTTGGTATGCAAAATTGGAGGACTCCGTTAAAAGGAATTGGGAGGAGATGGCTGAGGCCTTCACAGCTCAATACTCCTATACACACGCAGATCGAGGTCACAACTCGTGATCTCGAGACAACCAGAAAAGAACCAAAGGAGAGCTTCTCCAACTTCGTAACCTGTTGGAGGGCCAAAGCCTCGATGATGACCATCAGGCCTGTGGACAAAGATCAGATAAGGATGGTTGTGCGCAACCTCTAGCCCAAGCTCATGCAGAAGATGATCGTCCTCCCCTTACCCACCTTTGCAAATCTACATGAGATTGGGGTGCAAATAGAGGACGCCATGAAACAAGGCCTCATTGATAATGAGAGAGAGCAGCCCAAAAGGGCATTCAACCGTGGTACAAATGCAGACACAAGTAGTGCTGCACCTGGCAGAACTTCAGATATCGGAATGGTCACCACCACCACTCCAAAAACCCTCACAGCTACCCCATTCACTAGTGCATCCGATAGTAGCTCACAACCAGCTAGATATGCGCCGAGAGGCTAAAGAACCTTCACCCCACTATACATGCCCCTATCCAAAGCTTTGGGGGTTTTGATCAAGAAAGGGCACTTGAAGCCCCTAGAGCCACGGCCCTTGCCAGAAAAACTTACTCCCTCTCATAACCCAGCTAAGTACTGCGCCTATCACCAACAGCATGGTCACGACACCAACCAGTGCTTTAGACTGCGTCACGACATCCAAGATCTCATTGACAATAAGGTGATCGCACCTCCGGAAAAACCAAATGTCATAACCAACCCACTCCCACCACATAACCAAGCTCCACCTCCCAAACGCATCAACTTCATCCAAACTGGGGTTGTGTCATACGACCCTACCATATATATCACCCCTTCTCACCTACCTAAGCCAGAGGTGTTCATTCTAGAAAGCACAGATTTGTGCATACTGGACATCTCCCAAACCCAACTTGAGCCAGTGGTGGTGACTATCGAAGATAGAACCGGGATGGTTGCGGGAGCAGATGGAAATGATTATTCAAAGCCTGAGGGGTCTACGAGCGTTGAGTACAAGCCAAGTGGTTACATTACACTAACAGGGCAGATTAAGCCAAGGGTGGAACTACCGGCTGGGGCGGAGATTTGTGTCGTTCGAGAGGATGGACCTAATCAGGGGCTAGATGACCTAGCAGAATTGGAAGAGGACATAGCCAACCTTCAATTCTTCAATGAACAGGATCCGGGGGACGTAACTGTCAACTGGTTTGATTTAGATGGGTCAGCGGGAGCTATCGGCTAGCTCAGTGACGAGCCGGATGCTATTGAAGAACTTCAGCCAGACCAGGAGCAATCAGGGGTTGGAACATCATCAGCAGTGGCCGGAATGGCTGGGAATCAAGAGCAACCGCCGGAGAGCACCGGTGATAAGAATCTTGCTTAGGATTAGAACAGTTTGAGTACAGAAGATGCTGAACAACAGGCTATGCTGAAGCAGTTTGAGAACGGGATGTGCTGTGCGCACATGAACAGTTACAACAATACCAGATAGTTGTTTGTCGATGGCCGACGGGATGTGGCGAGAAGATGATGACCTATGTCTTGCCCACACAGACGAGGATTGGGGGAATAACCGACCGGATGATACCTGGTATATTGGAGAGGTTGACCACATGACTAGAAGTGGGCAGTATTTCAAACCCCCACACCTAGATCAACTAGAGGCGTCCGGAAAGGACACAGAGGCAGAGAGGCAGAAAGAAAAGTTACTCGAAGAGGAGGCTATTTTGAAACAGCTTAAGAAGATACAGGCAGACATCTCCATCTGGGGACTGCTTATGGCTTCAAGGGTACATAGACAAGCAGTCCTTTATGTAATGGACAGGGCTAAACTTTCAATCGACACCACGCCTGAGCAGCTGGTAGGATTGGTATTTCCGGGAGAAGCTTCCCCAACGTTGACCTTCACTGATAAGGAGTTGCCGCCTGAGGGCTCAAACCATAACAAACCACTCTACATCTCCGAGGAATGTAAAGACAAATGGATACCAGTGGTTCTTGTCGATACAGGATCCGCCATTAACGTATGTCCGTCGAGGACGACATATGCAATCGGGTTGAAGCCCGTGGACTTTGTACCTACTGCCCAGGTAATTCGGGCATATGACAATACTAGCAGAGAAGTAATGGGGACTGTGCAGATCCAGACTAAGGTCGGTCCAGGACAACACGATATTGACTTTCACGTCTTGGACGTTCCCGCGACCTTCAATCTACTACTGGGGCAGCCGGGGTTGCACCAGGTAAAGGCAGTCTCTTCCACCCTCCACCAGATGTTGAATTCTTCAATCCATCCGCCGCCAGAGGTGTCTACACCGGTTTTGGAAATCGAGCATGGCGCAGAGGATGTGTTCCTATCGGGATTTAGCATAGTCGAGGCCCGGGTCGTTCAGAACATTTTAGTTATCGACGAGGGGTTATATGTCAGTGCACAATCGGTGTACCTCATGAACAAACTCCAGCACATCCCCGGGATGGGATTAGGGAAAAGTGGCCGGAATGGCATTGCAGCATCGGCCGAAGTGCCGCATAACCCACATACCTTTGGTTTAGGTTACCTGCCTACCAAGGAGGATTGGGTGAGGAAAGGCAAAGAAATGGCCGGAAGGGCCAGAGCTAAGCAGGCGGGCAAGCATTTTGAGTTAATGCACCGACCTATTCAGGGTACCCTGAACGGACGCTTTGTCAGGGAGGGGGAGAACTTCCCATTTTGCGGCTTCCCAGAGCCATGGTTGAATGCAGAGAGGAGACACTTGCCGGGGTTCGAGATCTTCTTTGATTTGCAATTGTTTGAGGATGATGTTGCCGAGGAGCAAACAGACCCGATAACTGAGGCTAAATAGTATAAATAGGAGGTTTCCGAGGGCGCAGAGATTGAAATGGGGGCAGCACTGGCTTGTCTACTTTCAGATCCTCCGATCGTACATGAGTGCTTGGGGGATGACCTCTCAGTGTCCATGATTAGGAATGAAATAGCTGCAGACCCACCTTCAAACATTTTGGCATCCATTGCACCCTCCCTCGTTTGGCAATACGAGGAAGGCTTCTTATCGAGCAGCACCGGGTCAGATAGTGAGCCGGAATCTGATTCCACTGAGTCTTGTGAGTCAGAATCTGGTTCTAGCTCGTCTGAGTCTGAGTCTGAGTCCGGTATTCCTGGGAGTGATAACCCAGATGCCACAGTCCTGTCTAGGTCATCTTTTTCTTTTTTCTTTGAGTCTGTTGTAACAGAGGAATCGAGCGACTTGGAAGTACTTAATGAGAATTGTGCGGCTGTGGCCTTCGATTGCTTTTCTGTGCCCTTAATTTATTGCATGAATCAGGATTTTCAAAATTTTGATGAAAACGACGAGGAAGAAATTCCTCCAGTTTTGCAATATTTGCTTGATCAAGAGCAAGAGAGGTTTGTTAAACCCTTGGTTGATGAAATCACCCAAATTAATGTTGGTACTAAGAAGGACCCGCGGCTGGTCCAGATCGGGTCCACGTTGTCTTCGGAGGAGCGCGAGCGCTTAGTCACTTTGTTAAAAGGTTTCAAAGATGTTTTCGCGTGGTCCTACGAAGACATGCCTGGAATCGATCTTGAGATTGTACAGCACCGGATCCCTCTTGACCCAGAGGCCCGACCTGTCAAGCAGAAGCTCAGAAGGATCCGTCCAGACTGGGCCCTCAAGATCAAAGAAAAGGTCACCAAGCAAATTGACACGGAGTTCCTGCTGGTATCCGAATACCCAACTTGGTTGGCCAATATTGTTCCAGTGCCGAAGAAAGACGGCAAGATTCGGGTATGTGTGGATTTTAGGGATTTGAACAAAGCCAGTCCGAAGGATGACTTTCCTCTACCGCATATCGATGAGTTAGTGGACTTCACTGCTGGGCACGCGTTGCTCTCGTTCATGGATGGGTTTTCTGGCTACAATCAGATATTGATGGCACCCGAAGACCGGGAGAAGACTGCTTTTACCACCATGTGGGGAACCTATTGTTATAGGGTGATGCCATTTGGGCTGAAGAATGCTAGGGCTACGTATCAACGGGCTGCGACCACGATATTGCACGACATGATCCACAAGGACGTTGAGGTGTACGTGGATGACATGATTGTCAAGTCTAAAGGAAGAGAGGGCCACTACACCACCTTGCAAAAATTCTTTCAACGGATCAGAGAGTATAGGCTGCGGCTGAATCCTCAGAAGTGTACATTCGGTGTTACAACAAGGAAAATGTTGGGGTTCTTGATCACACAAAGGGGCATCGAAGTCGACCCTTCCAAAATCAAGGCCATCTTAGAAATGCCACCACCAAGGACTGAAAAGGAGGTGCGAGGCTTTCTGGTAAAGTGCAATTCATAAGACGGTTTATTTCAAAATTAACCTTGACTTGTGAACCACTCTTTGGTCTGTTGAAGAAAGGAAAGAAATTCCAATGGGATGGCCGATGCCAAGCAACTTTCGAGCAGATCAAACAATATTTACAAAACCCACCTGTGTTGTCGCCGCCTGAGCCGGGGAAACCATTGATTCTGTATCTTTCAGTGACTGAAACTACAATGGGCTGCATGCTCACACAAGAGTTTGAGGACAAAGTGGAGAAAGCTATCTTCTACCTGAGTAAGAAAATGCTGGAGTACGAGACCCGCTACACTCCGCTGGAGATGGCTTGTTTAGCCTTGGTATGGGCTACCAGGAAGCTGCGGCACTACCTGTTAGCTCACTCCGTAATACTGGTTTCGAGATTAGATCCCATCAAATATCTCTTCGAGAAACCGGCACTTACGGGTAGGCTAGCCCGTTGGTTGCTTCTGCTTTCCGAATTCGATCTGAAATATGTGACGCACAAGTCAGTAAAAGGGAGAGCGGTAGCAGAGTTCTTAGTCGATCACCCAGTTGAAGGGGATGAAGCAGTTGAGTACCTATTCCCAGATGAGGCCATTCTGCATATCGAAGACGAAACTTGGGCGATGTACTTTGACGGAGCGTCAAACCAATACGGGTATGGGATAGGGGTATTGCTGATAGCACCCGACAATTCCCGTATACCTTTAGCATTCAAACTCCGGTTCAAAGTCTCGAACAATGAGGCAGAGTATGAGGCATGCATTGCCGGTTTAGAAGCCGCTCTAGAACTAGGGGCAAAGCGGTTGGACGTCATCGGGGGCTCGAACCTTGTTGTATCTCAAGCTAAAGGAGATTGGAAAGTCAAAGAAGAAAAGATGAGAATCTACCACCAGACCTTGGACTTGCTGATTCCTCGATTTGAGAGGCTGAATTTCGCTTATTTGTTAAGAGAGAACAACAGGTTCGCAAATTCACTAGCAACTCTATCATCCATGATAGACATCCCTTTTGGAGTCCGGATGCATCCGATCATCATCGAACAAAAATTTGTGCTGGCCTACGACCTGATTGCTGCCATAGATGAGGTACAAGATTAGAACCCCTGGTATTACGATGTCTGGAACTTCTTGGAAAAAGAGGCGTATCCACCAGGGGCAAATGCCAAAGACAAGAGGGCAATTAGAAGAATGGCTGCTCAGTTCATCGTCTGCGGGGGTAAACTGTACAAGAGAGGTCATTTGGGGATGCATAAACTGTGTGTTGATGCTGAAGAATCGAAGCGCCTAATGGAGGCCATCCATGGAGGAGAGTGCGGAGCGCACATGAACGGGGTAATGCTAGCCCGGAAGATCCTTAGACAGGGTTACTACTGGTCCACCATGGAGGAGGATTGCATTGGCTTTGTCCGGCAATGCCACAAATGCCAGATCCATGCAAACCGCATGAACATTCCGCCGTCGAAGCTATACAACATGACTTTGCCATGGCCGTTTTCAGTCTGGGGGATTGATGTGATTGGAGCTGTCACTCCAAAGGGGTCCAACGGGCATGAGTACATTTTGGTAGCGATAGACTACTTCACTAAGTGGGTTGAGGCCCAATATTATGCGGTGCTGAAGGCTTCGCATGTCGCTAACTTCATCAGGAACAACATCATCTGTCGCTACAGGGTCCCGAACGAGATCATTTCAAATAATGGTTCCCACTTCAAGAAGGAGGAGATCGACTTGCTGGATAAGTATAACGTGGCTTTTCACAAGTCATCTACATATCGGCTGCAGACCAACGGAGCAGTTGAGGCCGCCAACAAGAACATCAAGCACATTCTGCAGAAGATGGTGGAAACCTACCGGGACTGGCCAGATAAGTTGCCATTTGCTCTGTGGGGCTACCGGACTTCAATTAGAACTTCTACTGGAGCGACTTCGTATTCCTTGGTCTATGGGATGGAGGCTGTTTTGCCTATCGAAATTGAGGTTCCGTCATTACGGGTATTGGCTGAATGTCAGATAGCTGAGGTAGATTGGCAACAGAGTAGGTTCGAAGAACTCATGTTGTTTGACGAGAGAAGGCTGAAAGCACTGTATCATGTTCAGGGTCATCAGCGCAGAATTGCCAGGGCTTTCAACAAGAAGGTTAAGTCTAGGAATTTGAAGGAAGGGGATCTTGTGCTCAAAGACAACCGAGCTCTCATTCACGACCCTAGGGGCAAGTTCAGACCCAATTGGACTAGCCCTTACATCATCAAGGCTATCTGGTCGGGCGGAGCTGTCGTTCTGATGGACCTAGATGGCTAAGAGTTCTCCCAACCGATCAACATGGACAAGTTGAAGAAATATTTTCCCTGAGAGGCTCGCTAGGCCAAAAACCCAAAAGGGTGACCTAGGCAAAAGTTAGAGCATGAAAATTTTGAAATTATAAAAACTGAGCTCGCAAGGTTAAAAACCCACAAAGGGTGGCCTTGGCAAAAGTTAGAGTGCAAAAAGAGAGTGTTAATACACGAGTGAACCCGAGCCGAACTACATAAGGCTTGATTCCCATCTTTGGGATACATAGGCAACTTCATTCTGAAGTCCAGCCATAAACACTTCCGCGATCAACTTTGTCCACGTGATCATGTTTGGTCATCTTTGTCTATTCTGCATTCAAAAGCTTGATTATGATCTCCGGTGCAGTGCTATTCAGACTAGGGGCAACTTTCCAGTTGCTGGAATCCGGGGTTGTGCATCCCAGTGACAGATCTCAGGCGTGTCCAGTTCTGATCCATATCGAAAATGGTTTTGAAAAGTTTTAATAAAAGTTGATTTTGTTCAAATTAATCTTTTTACAACTTAGACCATTTTGGACCAAACGGAAAATTTTCAGTACCCACAACCTTCAATTTCATTGATTTCAATACAGAGTTCTCCTACTCTTGAATACAAATTGAAGTTGCTTTTTTATTACATTCATAAAGAAAACTTGAAAGGATTGATAAAGCAATAAATTTGGGGCACGGATAAGTCAGGTGTTCCTGCGCCCCCTCCCAGAGCTGGTCGAAGCCTCTGATGCTAGAGTAGGCCCAATCTGCGCCTCCTCAAAAAGCCAAGCTATACACTTGTTAGAGAGAGTACAACTGCAAGTGGGAGCGGGGGCCAGAAACTCTCTAGTCCTCCATGCCGTGGCATACCGAGCCAGTTGCGTACCTCGGACCGAAAATGCAGCAGGGTACTCTATCCCTTCTGCTGGGCAAGTCTGATCATGTCCGAACTGACGCCGGAATTGGAAAGGAAAATAGAACACACAGTGTGTCATGCCAACCAACTGAATCCCTGGCTGACGAGTCATGCTGTAGCTCATTGCTGGCAGATTGAGCCAAGGACAGCGCTAAGCAATGTGGTCCGCGGACAAACTGCAGATCCAGTTGCACCACCATCCCTCGTCAGGGGCATCGACCAGACATCATCGGAAGAAATAGCTACGAGCGGAATATACCGGACATGAGTCCACCACTCTCAACTTGTCCATCAACCATACCTAGGGGAGGGATGAAAAAAATGAGAGATTAAAGAATAGAGAGGTGTACGTTGAGAGAAAAAGTGAGAAAATGGTTTTGAGAGAAAAACTGAGCCTGAGGGCTGAGTGATGTGAGAAATATATGTGAGATGGGATGGGAAACATTACCTGCAATAGTAGTGGACTCCCCGCCAAGCTAGCCGTCTCCCGGCGATGAAAAGCGTCCAAGCTTATCAATGTCTCAGCTAATGTCATGGCGATGCAGCTCATGCCCTTTCTTAAGTCTTGGGCGACTTCAATCAAATGAGCGCTAAACCCACCAGAGCCTGGGCCAAGCAAGAAATGAGACAACATGCACAAGCAAAGTGCATGTTGCCAATAACCCTGCCAGTCAAGATCGCCGCGGTCACCGGCATCAGAAAATTGACGAATCAAACTGGGGATATCAGGCGCTCCATTGCGAATCAATGACCAAGTGTCATGCAAAGTGAGCCCACATATCCATCCTAAGGCTTGGACGTGGCCAAAGCAAAATTGTGCCAAAATTTCTTCCTCACGATCGGACTCCATCAAAACTTGGAAGTCTTCGAATGTGGGACACATCTCTTGTCTGCCAAAGCTAAAGACGTGTGTTACTGGGTTTCAAAACCTTGCTGCAGCATGAAGAAACATAAAACACAGCAGGGTGCTGCTCAACGTGAATAGTGCATTTATGCCAAAGCCTCGGAAATTCACCTTTTCCGAGCCATCCAAAGAAGCAATCCAATTTATGAGATTTTGGATGAGAAATGCCTCCATTTTGGTGCAAAACTGAGTTGGAATGAGGTAACTACGAAGCTGGAACCTTTATAAAGGATAAGACACTGTTTGGAGGACAAGTGTCAGAAAACTGGAGATTCCCGGGATAAGTGGTCGGCCGACCACTTTTTTTGGTCGGCCAGCTACTTTTTTGGGCTGCAGGCCGAAAAACTGGTCGGCAGGCTCCTATGGTGGTCGCCCATGAGTAAGAAAGTGGTTTACACCTGTTTCTTGCCTCCAGGAGTGAGTCTCTAACTTCCCCGTGTGCTGGGAGTGCTGAAGGTTTGAGTTTACCTCTGTTTCGGATGCATTCCGTCACTTTGTTCGTCTAAAATGCTCATTTGCTTATCAAGTTGTTGCTCATTTGTTTATCGAGTTGTTGCCCATTTGTTTATCGAGTTGTTGCTCATTTGTTTATCGAGTTGTTGCTTATTTGTTTATGGAGTTGTTAATTCGTTTAACGATTTGTTTTTGAGTTGAGTTGTTTAGTTTGTTGCGTCTGTTCACTACCTGACTTGGCAATACACGTTGTTCTATCTTCATTCAAATTTCATTTTTGTGAAAAAGGGTGCAATGCGATGCTCAGAATACAAGTACAACACTCTTTGAACGAAAAGCCGTTTTTATTTCATCATAGCTTCTTTTTTACAACATTTTACAAAAGGGTACAAGTTTTGGAAGAAAAATAAAACTGCCTAAGCGGTACAATGTGCTACAACTACATGTAAAAAGGAAAATAAAGCAGGAACATCTGCATCAATGCCATCAAGCTCAAGGCCAAGAGGCCCTCTTCACCCTCTTCGGCTAAGCAGCCTCTGCGCCACCACCGCTAGTATCTCCGTCTGAATCGGAGTCACTACCCTCGCAAGCCTCCTCGGTGTCGCCTCCGTCCTCCGAACCAGAACCTGAGTCATCGTCCCTACCTACAGATGTCTCAGACTGAGGATGTGCTGACTCCTCCTCCTCGCTAGACTCCTCGTCGTCCTGTCTGACAGGTGCCCTACACCTCCCCCGGCCTCGTGCTGAGACTCCTCTCCTAGCTGCTCGAGAAGGCGGGACCTGAAAAGGACAGTTTGAATGCGTTAGCCAGTATGTATATCAGATACAGATGCAAGAATTACATAGAGTGGGTGCATGCAGATATAGTGTGTGAATGCGATGTGTCAAATGTGCTCTACACATATGATGAATCAATACAGTGAAATGTTCAGTTTCCATATGTCGTCAGAAGCATGATGAATGCGAGGAAATTGAAAAGTACCTGAAAGCCAGAGGCACAAAGCATCATCTCCCTCCGCAGAACCATGCCCTCGAGTGAAGCCACCACTCCGAGTAACCCCTCAGTATACTCCCTGGGAGGCTGTACACACAAGTTCAAATCATCAGTGAATGAATGAATGCCTAAATATCTGAGTGATAAATGAAAACTGTAAAACATACTGGTGGTGAGTCCGGGTCACTGACGTATCGATGGTTGGGCATCGGAGGCTCCAGTGGGATCGGGTAAGAAGTCCCATACTGCCAGCCCGTCAGCTCGGTCGGAAGATCTGGCCATCCAACATACTGGTGAGTTGAGGACATCCATCCGGTCCCGCCCCTCGATGAGCCTGCCTCGCTGGTCGAAGGAATGCCTCCAGCTCGGGCGCGACTCGAGGAAGGCATGTCAGTAGCTCTCCTCCTGGGGATACGGACACCTGACAGTGGAGACATCAGGTACGTATGGCGATATGTCGCGTAATCCCCCTCCTCCAGAAAAAGGACTGCATCAATACCCAGCATGAGATCCTCCGTCTTTCGGGGCATAAGATCCCCTGCAGACCACATCTCTGGTGGAGGCAATGAGGGAACGTCCTGATCGGAGTTGCCCATCGTTTGGCGCATGAAGTGCTCTCCGAGGAACCAGGCTCTGCCGACCGGTCCCTCAAGCAGAACCCTGTATCGCGAAGTGCCCCATGCCCCAGGGAACAGGAATCAAGGATTCCCTAGCATGGCTATCCAAGGCTGCCAAGTCACCTGCGGGTAGCAAGTGCATAAATTGATTAGATGTCATAAATATGCAAGATAAATCAAAGCTGAAAGCATGAAGAACTGAGAGTTCTGGATTACCTACGTCGCCCGTACAGTATCGAAGAACTGACGGAGAAAGGGCAAAGTCTCCCAGGGCCTGGGCCAACACCGACCCTCAAATCTGCGCGAGTAAGGGATCTCAAGGGGTGCCTTGACCTCTCGCTCAGGGGCCAGCGTCGGGAAGTACGCATAAACCCACATCTGTGAAAGACAAGACAACGACTGTCAAAATACAGAATGCTGAGTGTAGAATGCAGTGTTCAGTGTACAATATACATAATGTATAGCAAATACAGAATGCTGAGTGCAGAAAGCAGTGTGCAGTGTACAATATACAGAATGTACAACGAATACAAAATGCTGAGTGCATAATGCAGAGTGCAGAATGCTGTGTGCAGTGTGCAATATATAGAAAATACAAGAGATGCAGAATGCTGAGTGCAGAATGTAGAATACAAAATGTGATGTGTGCAGTATGCAGTGTACAGATAATGAAAAACAGAACTATAAATCAAGAGGCCAGAATGTACCTCCCAGGCTCGCCAGTAGCCTCCAACTACGGTTCCCCGCTCACGAGAGGTTGCGCTTATGTAGCAGTAAAGGGTAGCGAGGGCAGCACCACCCCAATCAAAGAGCCGGACCCATGATAGGTCCACCAGAGCACTGAGCAGATAAAGCCCAACTGTGTTCCCCCTGTCAGAGAACAGTGTGGTCCCGAGAAGGAACATCAAAAATCCCCGGGCGTACTGCTATATGGTTTAATGGTTTGGGGCGAAGTCCTCCTGTACCGCTTGGAGAACCAGGTGTACCTGACCCTGCCTGATGATCTGTCGATCGGCGGACGGGCTCCGAGCAAATAAATCCAAGTGGCCTCCCACTCATCCATATCTACGTCGTATGGGATCGGCCGGCCTCCCATTTCAAGGCCCGTCAGCATGGAGAAGTCGTATGGGGTCATCGTCATATCCCCGGTGGCCGAGAAATGGAAGGAGTTGGTGGTGTCTCACCATCTCTCCACAAGTGCGCCCAGGAGGGTCCTACTTGCTGGATGACGTGACAATCTTGCACAGAATAGGCCAAACCCTGCCTCGTCCACTATATGTCGGACAGCTTCTGGGAGCTCCATGTACCACTCCCTCGCGAGGATGGACCCATAACCCCGTGTGAAACGGGAAGATACCTGCATTAAGAATGAACAGATGTAATCAGTTTCAGAAGGAAATCTATGAGCTATGTGTTCAAAGAGAAAGTATGAGCTGTGTGTTCAGAAGCAAAAGTATGGGCTACATATTCACATTCAAATGTGTGAGCTGCGTGTTCAAATTCAAATATGTGGGCTGCGTGTTCAAATTCAAAAGTATGAGCTGCGTGTTCAAATTCAAATGTATGAGCTGCGTGTTCAAATTCAAATATGTGAGCTGCGTGTTCAAATTCAAATATGTGAGCTGCGTGTTCAAATTCAAAAATGTGAGCTGCATGTTCAAATTCAAATGTGTGAGCTACGTGTTCAAAGTGAAAAATGAGCTGTGCGTTCATAATGTGTTGTATGAGCTGCGTGTTCAAAATGAAAAAGTGTACTACGTTATGGACTGCGTGTTCAGACTGAGCAGTGTGCTAAAAAACCGAATACCGTGTTATGGACTGCGTGTTTAGATTAAGCGGTGTGTTATGTTATGAAAAAGTGTACTGCGTTATGGACTGCGTGTTCAGATTAAGCAGTGTGCTAAAAAAACCGAATACCGTGTTATGGACTGTATGTTCAGATTGAGCGGTATGCTATGTTATGAAAAAGGTGTACTGCGTTATGGACTGTGTGTTCAGATTGAGCAGTGTGCTAAAAAATGAATACCGTGTTATGGACTACGTGTTCAGATTGAGCGGTGTGCTATGTTATGAAAAAGTGTACTGCGTTATGGACTGTGTGTTCAGATTGAGTAGTGTGCTGAAAAACTGAATGCTGTGTTATGGACTGCGTGTTCAGATTAAGCAGTGTTATGAGCTATGTGCCATCTAATTGAATGCTGTGTTATGGACTGCGTGTTCAGATTGAGCAGTGTTATAAGCTGTGTGCCATCTAATTGAATGCTGTGTTATGGACTGCGTGTTCAGATTGAGCAGTGTTATGAGCTGTGTGCCATCTAATCTAATGCTGTGTTATGAACTGCGTGTTCAGATTGAGCAGTGTTATGAGCTGTGTGCCATCTAATTGAATGTTGT
This sequence comes from Camellia japonica, assembly GCA_030407325.1. Classification (NCBI taxonomy): domain Eukaryota; kingdom Viridiplantae; phylum Streptophyta; class Magnoliopsida; order Ericales; family Theaceae; genus Camellia; species Camellia japonica. Next base: position 23,644,520 of record JAPPVO010000014.1, read on the forward strand.
GTTATGGACTACGTATTCAGATTGAGCAGTGTTATGAGCTGTGTGCCATCTAATTGAATGATGTGTTATGGACTGCGTGTTCAGATTGAGCAGTGTTATGAGTTGTGTGCCATCTAATTGAATGTTGTGTTATGGACTGCGTGTTCAGATTGAGCAGTGCTATGAGCTGTGTGCTAACTAAACAGAATGTTGTGTTATGAACTGCGTGTTCAGATTGAGCAGTGTTGTATGCTGTGTGCCCAAATGTGTTGTGTGCCCAAATGAGCCACGTGCCAAGTTAGCAGAGTGCTGCGTATGAACTATGTGTTCAGAACGAGTGAAGTGCTGTGTATGTGAATATGTTCAAAACGAGCAAATGTGATACATAGCGAAAACATGGAATGTGCAAGAAATGCAAGAGTAAAGTATGTACCCCATGTGCGTGATGAGATAAATGGGACTCTGGCTCCCGTAGCAGCAGGTCTGCAGGTGCCCGCTGCGCGAAGTCTATGAAGTGGTAGAAGGTGCTAGGAGGGAGGATGTGCTCCTCCGGCTCGTACTCTTCTGGGTCAAATAGCCGTATCCTCGGAGGCAACGATATGATATCAAGCTCGTCCTCTGCATATGGAGAACCTCCGTCATACGGGATATCATCAGTCATCTGAAGAAATCTGCAAAAGATGCAAAAACGAGCGAAATGAGCCAAAATTGACAAAAAGTCAACAAAAGTCAACTCTCGGGAAGAGAAAAAGTCAACAACAGTCAACGCCCGAGAAAAGGTGCTAAACTTTGAGACAAACATACCTCAAGTGGTGAAAATGGAGAAAGAAGCTCCGAAAACACATTTTAATCGGTTCAAAATGAAGAGAATCGAACGTTTTCGCGAAACAATTTCGCGTGGGGCATTGGAAAACGCATATAAAGTGCAGATCTGAGAGAGAAAAAGGTCTAGGAGCAAAGGAGAATGTATTTTGGCCTTGGAGGTGTGATACAAACTGATTTGGAGTTGCATACTTAAAGAACTGAAGCTAAAAGACCAAACTGCCCAGAAATTCTGTAAATTGGTCGGCCCGCCAGTTTTTCTGGTCAGCCTACCACTTTTGTGGGCAACAACTCGTCGGCCACTGATATAACTGGTCGGCCACCCTCCTGGATGATCTTCAGTGCTCCATTGTTCTCCTTATGCATTTTGGTGATGATTGGAGTCCTTGGCTCTCGAGAAACTACAAGAAAAGTACACTTTTCGACTCAAAAAATATCCCCGCGGGAACTTCAATTCAAGTCTTCGATGCGTAGCTCATCGTTTACTCGTCAAGAGCAAGGTGTATCCTTTTTGAGTACGTTGTGATCCCTCTAAGAGGTAAATCGGAGGCTATGTTTGAATTGCGCTTCTTTATTCAACATTTCCTTTCAAACACACATTTGAACTTGCGCATTTCTTTCGCATTACCTTGCACTTTCCACACGCGTTGTCGCACACGTTTCACCTACATTGTTATGCACACTACTTGTTGCATTGTTATGGACTCACTACTTTTGTTTCCACGCTCGTTTTGCTTACATCATTATACGCACTCTTGTTACATTGTTATGCATGCACACTTCACTTGCATTGTTTTGCACCCCTTCCGCATTGTTATGCGTCACACTTAGGTTGCATTGTCATGCACCTCTCCACTTGCATTGTTACGCACTTTTCACTTGCGTTGCTATGCATGTTTCTAACAATATTGTACCTGTTGAGTTTCTTCCTTTTGCAGGCACGATATTGTATGTACGGTTCATTTGAAGCTGGCGAGACCAGACGAACCAGACGGTATTGTATTTTCTCCGCGTGAGACGTAGTGAGAATTGTATAATTCTCTTACATCCTTTCTGCATGTAATGTAGTTTGGCTCATTTTCGCTTGCTTAAACTGTTGCATTTATTGTGTATATTTGCCTCGTCACAGCTTTCTTTGCATGATCATAAGTTATGTTCGGCTTTGTGCATGTCATTTGCATCTTGTCCCAGCCTGTGGGCGCATCTCTTTATTATCTTGCATGTTTGTCTTAGTCTTCGGCCTTGTCAAAAATGGGTCATCTCTGGGCTTTGACATTCACTCCCGTCACTTGTGACTTTCAAGTTCTGTCAAAGAGAGGCAACTATAGACACCCCATTTTTGACCGACCTTAAGACTCAGACGTCATCGATTGAGCGCTCGGTGATGGTGCATGTTATGCTCGTTTGGAGGTTTCAGGGTCTTGGCTTAAAGCCTTGCCTCCGGGCCTTTGAACTCTTTTGTGCTTCAGCTCGGTTTGTGGACCAAATCTTGTTTCTCTTCCCGGACGGAGGGAGAGGTCTTGTAGACCATCTCTTCGTGGTCGTAGACCACTTTTCCCGTTTGGAGACTAGTTTATGGTTTTTGGAGCCTTCGGCCGTGCGCTTTGTCTCGGGACCGCTTAACGTTCTCCGTTTGGCGTGATTTTTTAACCACACCTTGTTGGCTCTGCCTAGAGGGACACTGTGGTCCGAGAGACCACTTTTGTGGTCGCATACCACTTTTGGTGCTCGTCAGCTAGTTTTCAGGGCTTTCGGCCGCGTGCTTTGCCTCCCGATCTCTCGTCTTGCATCCGCTTTGGTTTATTTTTGGTACAAACCTTGTTTTCCTTGTTTGGAAGGTGGTCCAAGGGTGGGAGACTAGTATTTCTCCTGGCCGACCACTTCTTCCTCTACCAACCAGTTTTCTATTTGGACAACTGGCTTTCTTGGTCTTTGGGCCATCTTTTCTGGTCGGCCACCACACCACTGCATTGTTTTCATGCCCTGGACTCTCTCCCACCATGGCCGACCAGTTTTTGCTCTCAGAGGCCACTTGAAGTGGTCGGCCAGCCACTTTAAGTAGCAGGCCGACCACTTCAGGTGGTCGGCTGCTTTTTGACACCTTTTTGGAGATATTTTCCTCCAGCTGCAGCTGGAGGACATTAGGGCCATCCTCCATACACGTGTATGGAGGGATTGCCTTGGTGCTTAGCTTCTCCTAGAAGCTTTGCCTTTCCTCTTCTATAAGAGGGAAGCTCCTCCTCCCTCCTCTAGGTTCAGAAAATTGCCCTTAGAGAGATACATATTGTTTTGTATCTATCTTGCTTGGTTCTTCATTTTTGTGCTTCAAAAGTGTAGATTTGTCTTGCTTTTACACACAAACACACACTCAAACACCATCCTTGGGTAGCTGAGGTGCTAAGGAGTTGTTTTTGGTGTTCTTGGACTGATTTAAGCTCAAAGAGGTGGCTGGAGTTGCAGAAGTGAAGGTCTTCAAGGGTGAGCCTTTGACCTTTAAATCCCCCTTTTTTGCTTAAGCTTTTGGACCCTTTTGCATCTGTTTTTAAGCTTAACTCTTAACTAGAAAAAGTTCTGTTTTTGCATGCTTAAAATAGTTGTTTAAGGTCGCTTTTTCGTTTGGGGTGATTTACCCCCTCTTAGGCCTTGTTAGTTCTTATTTTGAGCCATCCCTTTAGGCTCTTGTTGAAGCCTTTGCATGACCTTTCTACCACTGAAATCCAGAGGATTTTTAGTGGTGGAAAGGTGGTTTTGGTGTCCTAAAGAGGAGAGGGTCGTCCCCTCTCCTTTGTGTCTTGTTTACTAGCTTCATATGCCTCATGTTTGAGCACTTTTGTTAAGCTTATGTTGGCCATATCTTAGCTTGTATTCATGATTATTTTGCTGGGGCATACCACTATTTTTGCTTGGTTTGGTCATTCCATGCATGCCTAATACACTTGTAGGGTAAATCCCTTAAACTAGCTTTGTATGCCTCATGAAGTAGCATGCCATTCTAGCTTGTTTTCTTTCCATTTCAGCATGTTTTTGGTGATGTTTTACCATGTCATACCTCTGTTTAGGTTTGGTTTGGTTGGCCCTTGCATGCTCCATGCACTTGTAGTGCATTTCCAAGATTTAGCCTAACATGCCTCATGCCTTGACATGTCATTTTAGCATGCTTTTGGCTTAGCTCTGAGAAGACTTTGTTCATGTTTTAGCATGTTTAAGGTCTAATTTGTGTTGTATTGGTCATCCATGACTTGCTTTGTATAGCCTTGGTTCAATCTAGCTTGTTAGCTTTGTGCATTGAATCTTCTAGCATGCATTACTTGGCTTATTTCAATGATTTGGAATCATTAGTTATGTTATTTCAGTCCATGTAGTGTGGCCATACACTTGCATTTGTCACTCATTCAATGCGTTGGAGGGTTGGCCCCTTTATGCCTTAACATGAACCATTGTGTATGCCTTCATGCCATAGCTCGCGAGCCATCATTTCAGTGTTTATTTGGGGTTATTATGCCGTGATATAACTTTGATTTTTGTTGCTTAAGTCATCCCATGCTTGGTCTTAATAGGTGTAGTGTAATACACCTTATTTGCCTTGCATTCACCATGCTTCATGCCCTTTATGCTAGCATATTTTGGCCTACTTCCATGCATGTTTTAGACTCATTTTAACATGTACTAGGACTGTTTTGGGTTGCCTTGGTCACATGCTTCATGTTTTGTATACTTGTAGTACAAATGCTCTTGCTTGCCTCAAGCTTTGAGCACCATTGCATGCTTCATTTGTGTTATGTACATGATTTGGCATTACTTAACATGACATTTCAGAGCACTTAGCATTGCCATGTTCCTACTTCATTCACCCTTTGAGTGCCTCTAAGGGTTGTGCATTGTTGCCTTGTAGCCTAGCTTGTATGCTTGCATGCCTAGGTGTTTGAGCTCTCATCTCAGCATGTTTAGGTCCTTGTTTTGACTTAATTAAGCTCTATCCATGCTTAGTTCATGCATATTTGCCTTGTATTGCATGCCTCCTTTGTAGTCCTCTTTACCATTGCATGTTTTACTCGCTTTGATTAAATGATTTGGGATCATTTCTTATCTAATTTCAGTGCCCTTAGTGTTGTTACACTTCCATGTTCTTCACTCTTTAAGTGTTCTTGAGAGTTGCACCTTAGTGCCTTAATTGGTGAGCCAATTGGCATGAATGCTCATATGTGTTTTCGGGGCCTTCGTTTTATCACCAATGGCCACTGTTTTGGCATGACCAAGGTCTGTCCATTTCAGTTTAAGTCCATTGAGTATATGGCTTGCATGTTGTTGCATGTTTGTTGTATTGCACATTGTTGCCCTTGTTGCATTGCATTGTGCATGCATGCATCACATTGTGTTAAGAACCCTATGATTGCCTTGCATTGAGTATGCCATCTAGTTCTTAGCATCTAGCATTGTATATGCCTTATACCTTGCATTGTGTACGCTTAGGTTACATCATTGCATTGTGCATGCTAATTGATATTTGCATTGCGTATGCTAGTGGTCGCATGCATTAGCATTGTGCATGCCAGTAGCCTTGTTAGGTTGTTCATGTTGCCTTGCATGTTTGTATGCTTAAGTCATATCACATATTTGCATGCTTGAGTTGCATTCCATGCTTGCATGCTCGAGTTGCATTGTGTATGCCATGCTTGTTGTTGCATTGTGTTTGGAATAGGTGTTAGTCCAAACACGGGAAACGAGGGGCGTTTCATACTTAACGTGATGAAACGTGCCTTAATTCCCGGTCGCCGACGCTCTTGATCACACATGATAGAGTTTTAGGCCTTATGTGTTTACTTGTGCATCATTTTCATATTGAATTGTGCAACTTCGCCTCTTGGCCATCATGCATTGAAATGCGCGATTGGTGGCCCGAGGGTCGAGAACGACACCCTCTTGAGTTCATGACATGATAGAGAGGGTGGTTGTGCACACATATCTTGCAAATACATTGCCATGCCCTTTCTTGCTCTCTGTTGCAGCAAATTGCAGTTCAGCACCAACAACTTGTCAGCCAGCCTGAAAAAGTAGCTGGCCGACCACTTTTCTGGTTTTTCAACAACCAAAAGTGTTCGGCAGGTGTCTGGAGAGACCAAAAGTGGTCGGCCACCCTCCCACAGGATTCCTAAGGTGGAGTTTCATCTTTCTGGAGCTTGGTGCAGAGTTCTGAGGATAGATGAAAACAGAGGCAAATCGGGGCATCGCATTGGATTTCCGAACAAGGCGACCGGGCTTGCATGCATTCCTCTCCCCTAGAGGCTCCTGATTTACTGCTTTCCTTAGTTGCCATGTGTAGACGCGCCCTGGACGTCCCGGGAGGGAATCCCGTTTTGTTCATTAGGCTCACTACAGTTCAGGACTCAATGTCACGGTCATGTATCTAATCTCGCAGAGTGCAATGCAAGACAAATGAATCATCAAAGAGTCCAAATCCGGCAAATCGTTTTTGAAAACAGATTTTTTTGAAAGAAGTGCCAAACATGGACTGCTTTGCCAGATACAGAGTCGCCACCTAAATATTTTATTTTGGGGGACTTTAGGAAACCCTGACTCGGTGCCAAAGGCCACGTGTCCGTCATCACCAAAGTTGCCTCGGCTCGGGAACTTGGGTACGATTGGGGAAGGTCAGCTATGAGCACCCCCTCTCGCCCGATCAAAGATCGGCCTCTACTAACCGTGATATCTTGTTTTGAAAACATTATATGCTCTTATTCCGGTTATTAGCCTAGAATTACTATGTTATGCGTGCAGCAAACAAGTATAGACCAAATCGCCTAAATTGGAACAAAACATTTCATGTTTGTTTTGAAAATGGTTTGCTACTCGCAAGTAGGCTAAAAATGCAGATTTTTGCCACCCTCAAGTAGGCTTAAAACTCGCAGTTTTAATGCATCATTCCAATTTAGGTAATTCAACCTCCATCCACAGGCATTCAAGCAGTTATATCACATAAGCAACTAGCCTCATGGTATTCATGCTGTCATGGCAACACTCACACGCGTGCAACGATGCTAAAGCAAAAGAACTTCCAGAGTACTCCAAGCCAAAACAAGAGCTATGTTAGAAATCTATGCATGATCCTAACTATACAGAAATGCCTAATGCAACGCATGCAGGAATGCAACTATAATAGGCTCGGCTATCCTAGAATGACATGTGAAATGCTACAGCTAATCATGTATTCATTTTGGAATTGAAATACAAATGCAGTTAGAATGATGCGCCGAGCCCAGTGCATGCAAAACAAATGAATGAATGCAAACATGCTATCATACTGTATGCTAATTAAAACATGCCCTAATCTAACCATTGAAAGCTAGCAAATAAAAGGGAAGAAAGACGTGGGGTTGGAAGACATACACACACTCACGCACACTTATTACACAGTTGCCCTCGCTCAGAGGGTCCGAATAAATATTACAAAACAAATGAATACTGCTAAATTAATTATTACAGAACTTCTAATTAATTAACAAATTAAATGCAGAATTAAAGTGGCCACAGCCCCCGCCTCAAAATGTTTGGATGATGCATGCTTGACTCGTACTGCCCGGAAACTCGCTGCCATAGCATTGCTGCCTCTGTTTACACTGCCTAGCTCCTCTGAAGACTGCACAAGTCTTGGGTTAGGTTCTCTGCACACTGTGGAGCACCACCGGCTAGCAGGAATGGCCACCGGCTATGGGAAATGGTCACCGGCCGCTGATGAAGTTATCGGCCATTTATGGATGGCTGGTCGGCACTAGAGATGGCCGGCCGGCCAAAGCTTCCTGCAGAAACTGGTTTTGACAGCAACAGAGGGCATGCAGTGTATGGCATGGAATTTTTAAGCAAATGTAAGCATGGTCACACTCCCTATCATGCAATGGACTCAAGGGAACATGACCCTCGACCATCGGGCCATCAATTATGCATTTCGATGCATGATGGCCTAAGAGGCCAAGTTTGCAACTTGATATCAAATGAAATGCAAGCACAAAACACATCAAAGGGCCCCAACCCCTATCATGATTGATCAATAGGCAAGGGATGCATGCTCAATGAAATGCAACCTAGGCATGGAGGCTAAGTATGCAACATGAACATGCAAATGAGCAATGTAGACTAGGCACGCAACCTAAACATGTAAGCAAACATGGCATGCAACAACATACGATGATGGACTTCAACTAACATGGATAGCTCGCAAGCATGCCAAAATCAGTGGCCATGTGATGAAAATGAGGCAACCAAGATGCATGCAAACATGCACAATGCAATGGGCCCGAGTCTAAGGCACAAAACACAACTCCACAAAGGCATTGAAAGGATGAATTATGGCATACAATGGCATATGTTCCAGGACTGAAGTATGATGCTCAATGGCCTCGAAACATACAAATATGCCACCCAATACATGAAATAGCCCCCGAAACTCAAAACTAGGCACATGTATTGAACTATAACCACAAGTATACAAAGAAACATTATTTGATCATGAAGTCTAAAGACAGAGCCAAGGCAGTCCCAAAACATGCACATTTCTAGTTTAAGGCATGGCCAAAAGATGCTAACATGATGGACTAAAATAGCATGCAACATTGGCTAGCAAACATGGTTTACATGGCATGTATATGAAGCGTATGAGAACTCATCAAACCAGCCAAAAATAGTGAATAAAACATGTCAAAATATGCCCAAATAATCACTGAAATGCAGCCAATGCATGCAAAAATGATGAGCTCCTTTAGAGGGCCATACAAGGGGTTATTAAGCACATACAAGGTAGACATGTAACATGGCAAAACCACCTCTGGAAATGGATTATGACAGCCCTAAACCTCACCAAATTGGCCCTGAAATCAGTCTCGGAAACATGCAAAGAAAGGCCTCCTTGGAAGGCCTTGAATGGGATTTCTCTACACATGCAACATAGACATAAAATATGGCCAAAAGGGCCTCGGACAGAGCCAAGGCAGACCTCAAAACTCACATAATAGGGCCTGGAAAGTGACTTCAAAGCATGCAAGATGGAGCCTCTTTTGAAGGCCAATAAGGCCAACAAACAAATCAAGGAGAGAGGGGGTCACCCCCCTCTAATTTGGGCTCTCAAAACAGATTTCAGTGGCTAAGAGCCAAACCAAGCATGCAACAAAAGCTTAGATGCAAGGCTCAAAACAAAAGGCAATCAAGCATACAAGGAAGCATATGACCTCAAACAGAAAAATGCCCTTAAACAAACATCAAGAGGGTCTCAAAATAAGACTTTTTCCAGTTTATAGAAAATCTCGAAAATGTTCACAAGTAAGGCTAAAATAGGATGCAAAAATAGCCCTAAAAGAGAGATTGAACAAACAAGGAAGTAGATGACTTTAAACAGAAAAGTTTCCTTAATAAAAGTTGAAGAGGAGCTCAAAATAAGACACTTTTAAGTTTGGGTCGGAACCCAGAAATGCATGTAAGTAAGGCTAATCAATGGAGCAAAAAAATGCAAGTTTAAGGGAAATAGGTGCTTACCCTTGAAGAGCGACAAAGCTGGAGCTTTTGGACCAAGTTGGTGAACCTTCAACCCTTTCAAATCAGTCCCAAAGTGCTGGAATGGATGGTGGCGGTGTGGTGCTAAGGGTTGTAGTGCAAATGGTCCTAGAAAACTAGGGTTTGAAGGCTCAAGTGTAGAGATATAGAGAGAGAGAGAGTTGTAAGCCTCTGGAATTTTTAGAACCATGGCAAAGGAGAGGGGAGCCTTCCTTTATAGAGCCAAGAGACTAAAGCTTCTCTTAGAAGCTTCAAACCAAGAGCAAAGATCCTCCATACGTGTATGGAGGATCCAGTCTGTGCCCTCCAGCTGGCACAGCTGGCATCCACTCAATCTGTAGAATACACCGGAAGGTCGTCGGCTAGCAAAATTGGTCGGCCGGCTACTTTAACTGGTCGGTCGGCCATCTATTTGGTCGGTCGGCCATCTGTTCTGGTCGGTCGGTAGGAAAAATCTACTCTGCAGGTCCAACTTCAAACGGGCATAACTTCTTTATATGAACTCCTTTTCAGGTCATTCTTGTGTCAAAATTGAAGCCCCGGAAGTAAGCTTTCCAATGGCACCAGCCTTGCATCAAAATTCCAACTGTGAAAAAGGTTATGCTTGTTTTGGTGAAGGCTGCTCAGTTTCAGTCCAACCGGGATGATGCCCAACTTCAACCAATCATATCTCTGCCCTCCGGACTCGGATTTAAGAGATTTTTGAATGAAAAATGAAGGCCCGGAAGTCTTCTTTCCAACGGTAGTGGCCTCATAGCTTAATTCCAAGTGCATAGACAGATAAGCCTGATTTAGCGAGGACCACTCGACTTTCTCTTAGCGATTCATACCCAACTTCTTCCCCAGCTAGGTTTCTTCTCTCTTCTCCTCTTTTCTTCAACTCTAAACCCCTAAACAAGGTGTTTTGAAAGATTTTTCAAAGATTTCATCTCTCTTTCATTCATTTCCACTTTGTCCTTGCTCGGTTTATCGAAAAGCGCATCATTTGACAAAATGTGGGCCTCGGAACATTGTAGAAACTTTATTTCAAAAATGTTTTGAAAGAGAGGGTTTTAAGGTCTAAAAACCATCCAAAATAACTTTGGTCCAAAATGGGGTGTGAAGCTGAGATTTGTCTCTCTCCTTGCCGAAGAAATTGAACATTTGCCCTGCACACCTTTCTCCACCAAGTAAACCATCAGTAACGCCCAAGTCTTAAGGGCGGTCAAAAATGGGGTGTCTACACCATGCTTAGATAGCTTGCGTTTTCTTTGGTTTGTACTTTAATTAGTTAATGCGTTAGCTATTCAATTTGTTTTGTAATAATTAGTTAACTAAGATTAGTTAATTAATTTGTTGTGTAATAAATTGGTTTAATTAGCTTAGATTAGCTAGTTAGCTTCTTATTCGGTCCCTCTTTCGAGAGGGCGTATTGTTGTAATAAGCATGCGTGTGCGTGATGCATGTCTTCCAACCTCCATTTCTTTCTCCCTTTTACTTAACCGCTTACGATGGTTAGTTTTAGGGCATATTTTGTTTAGCATACCTTATGCTTGCATGCATGCATCCATTCATCTGTATTGCATGCACCGGGCTCGGCGCATCATACTAACTGCATTGTATTTCAATTCCTATTTGAATACATGTATCAAATCGCATTTCACATGACATTCTAGAATAGCCGAGCCTATATTTAGTTGCATTTTCGCATGGGTTGCATTAGCCATTTTAACATGAACTAGGATCATGCATGATTTCTAACTAGTTCTTTGTTTTGGCTCGGAGTACACTGTGAGTGTTTACACTTTAGCATACTGCATGTGTGTTAATGTTGCCATGAAAGCATGTTTACCATGAGGCTAACTGCTTAGTTGATTAACTGCCTGAATGCCTGTGGGTGAAGATTGGCATACTTGAATTGGAACAATTCATTGAAATCCGCATTTTAGCCTACTTGCGAGTAGCAAACTTCAAACCATTTTCCAAACAAACGGATATGCGATGCTTTGTTCCAAATTAGGCGATCTAGTCTATACTTGTTTGCTGTGCGCATCACATAGTAAGATTAGCTAATTAACCGGAATAAGAACACATGTGCTTTCAAAAACAACATATCATGCTTAGTACAGGCCAATCTTCGATCGGGCGAGCGAGGGTGCTCATAGATGACCTTCCCCAATCGTACCCAAGTTTCCGAGCCGAGGCAACTTTGGTGATGACAGACACGTGGCCTTAGGCACGAGTCGGGGTTTCCTAAATTCCCCCAAAAATAAAATGTTTAGGTGGCGACTCTGTATCTGGCAAAGCAGTCCATGTTTGGCACTTCCTTATTAAAAATCAGTTTTCCAAAACAATTTACCAGATTTTGACTCTTTGGTGATGTGTTGGTCTCACGTCGCACATTGTGAGATTAGATTCAGAACCGTGACATTTGAGTCCAAACTGTAGTTGCTCAGAACAAAATGAGATTCCGCGCCCTCGTCGTGCGCGGATATTGGAGAGTTCACGGGAGCGCGTCTACAATCTCCTTTGTACCATCTCTATCAGTGAGGCTATCAGCGAGAGGGCGCCTCCTGTATACTCGATCGATGCCTATAAGTGCAGTTTTAATGATAAGTATTTGCAAATGAATATATCTGAAATGACATATGGAGTGCAAGTGCCAAAGTGTAGTTCATACCGGAGTCGGGCCTCAGATCCCGACAAGCTCATGACCAGCTGCTGCAGGCTCAATCAGAACCTGGTAGGCATCCCCGGTGTGCTGCTAGTAAGTCAGCGTGGTGGGAAGCTCTGGCCAATCATCCCTCTACCTCGCTTAGGAAGCCCCTCTGCCACGGCCTCTGCTCGTGCAGGTCACTTTACGCCTCCCTCTTCTGGTAGGAGCGCTCGCCTCCTTATTTCCAAGAATGCCGGTCAGGGGCGGCATCAAGTGTGTCTGGATGAAAGCCGCATAGCCGCCCTCTGCTCGGAAGAAGTTGACGTCAAGGCCCACCATGAACTGGATGACTTCCTTAACAGATAGGCTCTCTGTAGACCGCATGGACTCTGGTGGAGCCATCGAGACGATCGGGTCTGGCAGGCCCATAATCTGGCGCACGAAGCTGTGATAACCCTGTTCCGTATTATGCTAATCGGTCTTTATTATAAATGTGATTATGTGTTCGATATGATTTTGTGTGCCATTTATGTGAAAATATGTGGTTTTGAATTTCTATCTGTTTACCAAGGAATATCTGTTTGATTATCTGCTTTGGAATTTAAATTGAAGGCCCTATCGGCCGCAGAACCCGAAATTGACTACGCCATTGTGATGAGCGTAATTTTTAGAGCCTACGGTGAAATTTAATTGGAAATTGATTCGGGTCAAATTAAATAGATTAAATTGATGGAATGGTGACCAATTATTTTATATTAAAGAAATGTATTTGAGGGAAATTGTATAAGTGGGGCACTATGCACTCAATTCTCCTCTTTAGCTTCAACTTGGCTGATTTAGCTCTATAAAAAGAGAGGGAGGTTCGTCTAGAGAGAGAGAGAGTGCAAGAGATTGGAAGTTTGATCTTGAAGCTTGATAAATTGGAAGACCAACTCATAGTTTGGCCTTAAATTGGGAAGATTGAAGCTCCTAGGTGAGTAATCAACCCTTAGCTCATGAATTTGAGTTGTGATTCTATGAATTGAAGATTGAATAGTGATCTAGAACATGAGATGAGTTGGTTTTGATGAGTTTGAAGTCATGGAATGCATGCATGCGTATAATTGCCATGAATTTGTGTAGTTGAGTATGAAAAATATGATCCATGTAGGATTTTGGTTAGAACTCATGCTTGTAATCACCATTTGCACCATTTAAGTTGAAAATGGGAGTTATATTCCATATGCATGTACAATTTATGAGAAAATGAGTTTGAAATACATGGGAGTGTTATGATGGAAACAAGTTTGGTGTAATTTGGAACATGCATGTAGGTAATTCAAGGAATTGAGCTTCATTATGTTGTAATTTGGTGTTTGTACCATGTGAGTACATGTATATATGAAGTTTGAGCCATAATGTGCAAGATATGTTGGCTGGAATGATGAATTTGAGCTCAAGAACATTGCTGGAAAACCTAGAAATTTTGATGTCCGCTCGAGCGGGGGAACCGCCGCTCGAGCGGGAAATGCGGGCTCCCAGTATTTCCTGCAGACATGATGTCCGCTCGAGCGGGGAAGTTCATGCTCAAGCGGGGAGCCAGGTAGTGAGGCCTTTAGCTCAAGCGCCCGACTTCACGCTCGAGCGTAAATATGACAAAACCAGTACTTTTGCAGGCCTCATGGGTCCACTCGAGCGGGGAAGTCCACGCTTGAGCGAGGACCCTTGTTTCTGAAATTTTGAAAATGCATTCTGTATTTCGTTTTCCGTTCTCTTTCACTTCTGAGTACTCTTAGGCATGCATCGAGCATTGTAAATGAGTTAAGAAGATAAGAATAGAGCCTAAAGAGGATTATGTGAATTAAGAACGAATTGAATTGTTTGTGACCTATTGTGTTCATGAAATGTGTAGGGTCGAGCTCCAGGGCAAATCATTCAGCCGATCACTGTGAGTAATATCTTAGTAAAGATATCTGAAGTATGTTATTTGTCCAATTGACTACCTTCATATAAGACTTGTAAGTCTGTTGCATTGAATTGGGGACAAATAATTGTTATGCCATATGAATGGGCCAAAGGCTGTTGGGTACAATTGACTGGGCCGAAGGCCGTCTGACACAAATGAAAGTCTGACACGAATAATAATCAGACACGAATGATAGTCTGATACGAATGATAGTTGACACGAATGATAATCTGACACGAATGATAGTCTGATACGAATGATAGTCTGACACGAATGAAAGTATAAATGGACCGAAGGCCAGTTTGATACGAAAGTATAAATGGGGCCGAAGGCCGGTTTGATACAAAAGTATAAATGGGCCGAAGGCTTGTCTGATACGAATCAATAAATGGGCCGAAGGCCAGTCTGATACGAATGAATAAACGGGCAGAAGGCCAGTTTGACATGATTGAAAGTATGAATGGGCCAAAGGCCAGTCTGACATGATTGAAAGTATGAAATGGCCAAAGGCCAGTTTGACATGATTGAAAGTATGAATGGGCCAAAGGCCAGTTTGACATAAATGAATGAATGGGCCAAAGGCCAGTTTGACATGAATGAACAAATGGGCCAAAGTCCAGTTTGACATGAAAGAATGAATGGGCCGAAGGCCAGTCTGACATAAATGGATGAATGGGCCAGAGGCCAGTATGATATGAAAGATAGAATGAATGGGCCAGAGGCCAGTATGATCTGAATGAAAGAATGAATGGGCCAGAGGCCAGTCTGACATGAATGAAAGACAAATGAGCCAAAGGCCAGTTTGACATGAATGGATTGGGCCCGAGGCCGTCCGAAGTGTTTGGAACTGAAGTCACTTGATCTATAGCTATTTATATACTAGATAGAAATATGAATTGGGCCTAAGGTTGTCCGATGTATATTGTTCCAATGCATGTTCTTCAATCGATTTTATTCACTGGGCTTTCGCTCACGCTGATTCATGTGTTTGTAGGTGAGCCAAGAGAGGTCCAGACCTAATCTCAGTGAAGTTTGTGTGGAACAACCAAGGTTTTGGAGAGTCAGCCTTGCGTCTCACGCACGAGACTTGTCTTCGCCTTTTGTTATGTATTTACATTTTGTCATGTTGGCGAAGACTTTGAGTCTGTTGTATATAGTTTTCATGGGTTGACTTAGACTTAAATGATCCTTTCTGTACAGAACTCTATGCTACTGTATTGTCTGATGTGAGTTATTAATATCTTTATGTATGGTTTGTTATGATGTGCCATGTAAGCACAGCTCTACGGACAAAGTTTTAAATTCTGCTTCCGTTTGGCCCCTTTACTCTGATGAGTTATGTCCGATTTGGTTTGAGGCCATAGGTAATCTGATGATTACTGGCCGGTTATGTCCTTAACCCTTGGGGGCGGGTTTGGGTCATGACAGAGTGGTATCAGAGCACAAGTTAATAACTCACACACTTGTCCAAAAGAGCAATAAGTGTCTAAAAGAGATCTAGGATGCATTCATATGATAAGTATGAATCTGAAAGCATCAAGAATATGCTTAAATGTTTAATGTGAACGATTATGTGTTATAAGTTTGTGATTCGCTTGCATTACAAATTATTTGAATACATATGCTCTTTAGTATATGCATACCTGTGAATCTTTTGTATAAAGTATAATGCAAGCTTAATCAGATGGTGAGAACATATGATTATGTGAGATATGAATTGTTGCACTAATGTGTACAACAAGTTTGTTTTGTTATAATGCACATACATGAACATATGAATCATGAAAAGTTGCATATGTGCATTCGATTATGCAAATGGGTGTTTATGTGGAATATGATTTAAGTATATAATTACTAAGTAAATGTTCAGCATGCGGTATCTGATAGTTATGCAATCATCTGTTACGTATGTGATTAATTGTGTCTTAACGCTACGTAAAATGAGAATATAACGATGTGTCGATATGCGAATGTGCCTATATGTATCTGTGTTTATTCCCGTATTGAGCATTCCTGTATTTGGCATGGCTTAATAAGAGTTTGTGTAGAACATGGATAAAGTAAGGGCATACAAGTCGGCAGAGATCTTAAGACAACAACGTCAGTTGCCGCTACAGCAAGAACCTTTGCCACCACCAGTGTAAGAAACACCGAGGAGTTTGTTATCAGATTTCTAGGGCTTGTTATAGGTGTGGTAAAATGGACCGTATGGTAAGGAACTGTCCCCGAACTGAACAAAATGTGAACAAATCTTCTGCCTCAGCTAGATTCGTACCGATGGTAGGAATTACTAATCAGGATAGAGTAATTACACTAATCCCAGAAAAGCACTCAGAATACTACGACCGCTATCCCAGATATCTATACTGTTTATAAACGAATGCTTATGTGTTGATTGATTCTGAATTAGTACATGTGTATATCTTTGCTTGGGATATTATTTGATTCGGGTCGGCATCTTCTTCCATATCTGTTGCATGTGTATCTAGATTGGTTAGACCCACAAGATCGAGACCGTATTCATTGAATATATATGTTCCATTTGGGAAATTTGTGAAATATGTGTTGGGATATCGATTAACTCTGCACATGCACATGTACATCTAAACCTATGCTCAGGGTGATTTGTTATATTATTGCCTTCATTGACTAAACCACTAGAATTATGACTCTGTGACTAATTTGGGACTTTTGCGTAACAGACCCCATCTTAGGTGCAACGAGGAACTTTGTTTAATGTGTTACGGTGCACCATGTGCTTGTATATAAGACTTATTTGGGAACTACTGTATTGGTTATGATACATACCTCCTGATATGAACAACTGCATACATATGCAACTACCCCCGAATTTATGTAGACAATGCCATATTGTACATGACTTGAAATACTTCGACATGAATAGTTGTGATGAATGACTCTGATATGACTTTGAGAACTGATGAACTTAGGACAGTTGTGAAACTATCAACCATATACCTAGGCAACGAAGTATGTCATACAGAACCAAATGTACCCTATTTGAGAAAACTTTTATCTGATTCGATCTGATGGAACTTATGTTTGATTTGGCCTGATAGAACCCTCATTGGATGTGATTTGATGAGACCTTTGCTTGGATTGATTTGATAAGACCCTCTATCTAATTTGATTTTGTAAAAGGGGATTAAGAATTGTTTATAAATAAATAGCCAGATTATTCTTGGTAGAAAAACTGATAGACCCAACACCTGAATCCGTTTGGAGTACTTGACTTATTTAAAAAGACCTTTTGTGGGCTATCAACAGATTGATTTGATTGTAAACAGTACTGAATATTTATCCTCGACTTATCAGAATAGGCTCCGTATGTCTGCTTCAGTGTTGTCGGATCTTGGGAAATCAGGTTTTGGTAAGTGGTATTGTGTTTGTTTTGATGACATTCTTCAGACATCCCGTCGTGCTAGGGGACGTTAAGCCTATGTAGCACCTTTGTTGAGATATCTCTTTTGCCACCGACGGTTTTGTACGGGTGGGTTTGTCTAATCGATCTCGGGTCGGCCATCGACGGTCGTGAACGGGTGTGCTTTGATTCCGAGACGATTATTCCCTTGTTTGTCTGGAATGTCATCTTTTGGTATTATGTAGATGTTGCTGACATCCATGAAGCTTTGAAAAACCTTGATTATCCGTAAGTATGTGGATTCTATATGCCTTGTAAATAACTGCTCAGTGTCATTATATTCTGTAATTGGGGCTCTGGGGATGTGTAAATTGTGCTTAACGTGTGATTGACTCCTTTGATACTGTCTTTGACGACATGGGGATTTATATACGAATTGCCTTATGCTTTTGACGACTATCAGATAATGTGGAAAGACTCGATGGAACAGGGGATTGAATATTGAACCGAATTGTAAACCGTAAACTGTTGAAGGAATTGAGGACACGTGTATTGTGTTAGAAATTGACTGCGTCGATGTTATTGTACTTTACAACCAGTATTATGGGGATATGTGGACTATGTGCATTGTATGAGTAATTGCTTTGATGCTACCTTTGTTGATTCGGGAATCGGTATCTGGATCCACTTTATATTCCTGAAGACTTTTGATTAACCTTAGATAACTGTGATGAGTCACTAAACTAAGTACTGAATTGGGTTGTGAATTGTGGAATTATTAAAGAATGAATTGAACTTCTGGGACAAGAAATGGACCAAACTTCTATGGTAAAGTTAGTTGGCATTTGTAATAAATATGTTGGCGACCTATTGTGAAGAAGGAAATTGTTGAATTTGTGTCTAAATGTTTTCGGTGCCAACAAGTCAAAGTTGAATAACAGGTATTGGCGGAACTATTGCAACATCTCTCTATTTCGGTATGGAAATGGGAATATGTGACTACGACTTTCATTGTGGGACTACCTCGGACGCCCAAGGTATAAGTCCCGTTTGGATTACTGTATGTAAAATCATTAAGTTTGCTCATTTCCTACCTATGAGATTTTCGTATGATGTTTATAGACTAGCCGCTGTTTACATCAATAGGATTGCTTGTTTGCATGGGGTCCCAGTATCCATTGTTTTAGACAGGAACCTTAAAATGTGTCTGAATTCTAACAAGCCTTCAAGAGGCAATGGGGACTGAATTGTGATTCGGCGCTGCTTTCCATCCGAAAATTGATGTATAATTAGAAAGAACTTTTGGGAGAAATGTTCCAAATATGTGCAGTAGATTTTTCGGGGAATTTGGAAGATCTATCCATTGTTGATAGACTTTGCTTACAACCACAGCTTACACTCTAGTTTTGGTGTGTCACCATACAAGCCTTGTATGGAAGAAAAGTTGAGTCTTTGACTGATTGAGAACGGAGTGTTGCTTGATTTAGAGACTGAGAAAATGACTATCAAAAGAATTGGAACCATTGAATAAAGAGTATTCTGAATTGTTTTCGGCTAAAGGTAAAATAAGTTTGGAGGACCAAACTTCCTAAAGGGGGGAAGACTGTATTATGCTAATTGGTCCTTATTATAAATGTCATTATGTGTTCGATATGATTTTGTGTGCCATTTATGTGAAAATATGTGGTTTTGAATTTCTATCTGTTCACCATAGGAATATCTGTTTGATTATCAGCTTTGGAATTTAAATTGAAGGCCCTATCGGCCGCAGAACCCGAAATTGACTACGCCATTGTGATGAGCATAATTTTTAGAGCCTACGGTGAAATTTAATTGGAAATTGATTCGGGTCAAATTAAATAG
The DNA here is from genome assembly GCA_030407325.1 of Camellia japonica. Taxonomy (NCBI): domain Eukaryota; kingdom Viridiplantae; phylum Streptophyta; class Magnoliopsida; order Ericales; family Theaceae; genus Camellia; species Camellia japonica. The sequence goes on from JAPPVO010000014.1 coordinate 23,663,684, forward strand.
ATTAAATTGATGGAATGGTGACCAATTATTTTATATTAAAGAAATGTATTTGAGGGAAATTGTATAAGTGGGGCACTATGCACTCAATTCTCCTCTTTAGCTTCAACTTGGCTAATTTAGTTCTAAGAAAAGAGAGGGAGGTTCGGCTAGAGAGAGAGTGTGTACGAGATTGGAAGTTTGATCTTGAAGCTTGATAAATTGGAAGACCAACTCACGGTTTGGCCTTAAATTGGGAAGATTGAAGCTCCTAGGTGAGTAATCAACCCTTAGCTCATGAATTTGAGTTGTGATTCTATGAATTAAAGATTGAATAGTGATCTAGAACATGAGATGAGTTGGTTTTGATGAGTTTGAAGTCATGGAATGCATGCATGTGTATAATTGCCATGAATTTGTGTAGTTGAGTATGAAAAATATGATCCATGTAGGATTTTGGTTAGAACTCATGCTTGTAATCACCATTTGCACCATTTAAGTTGAAAATGGGAGTTATATTCCACATGCATGTACAATTTATGAGAAAATGAGTTCGAAATACATGGGAGTGTTATGATGGAAACAAGTTTGGTGTAATTTGGAACATGCATGTAGGTAATTCAAGGAATTGAGCTTCATTATGTTGTAATTTGGTGTTTGTACCATGTGAGTACATGTATATATGAAGTTTGAGCCATAATGTGCAAGATATGTTGGCTGGAATGATGAATTTGAGCTCAAGAACATTGTTGGAAAACCTAGAAATTTTGATATCCGCTTGAGCGGGGGAACCGCCACTCGAGCGGGAAATGCGGGCTCCCAGTATTTCCTGCAGACATGATGTCTGCTCGAGCGGGGAGCCAGGTAGTGAGGCCTTCAGCTCAAGCGCCCGACTTCACGCTCGAGCGTAAATATGACATAACCAGTACTTTTGGAGGCCTCATGGGTCCGCTCGAGCGGGGACCCTTGTTTCTGAAATTTTGAAAATGCATTTTGTATTTCGTTTTCCGTTCTCTTTCACTTCTAAGTACTCTTAGGCATGCATCGAGCATTGTAAATGAGTTAAGAAGATAAGAATAGAGCCTAAAGAGGATTGTGTGAATTAAGAATGGATTAAATTGTTTGTGACCCATTGTGTTCATGAAATGTGTAGGGTCGAGCTCCAGGGCAAATCATTCAGCCGATCACTGTGAGTAATATCTTAGTAAAGATATCTGACGTATGTTATTTGTCCAATTGACTACCTTCATATAAGACTTGTAAGTCTATTGCATTGAATTGGGGAGAAATAATTGTTATGCCATATGAATGGGCCAAAGGCCGTTGGGTACAATTGACTGGGCCAAAGGCTGTCTGACACGAATGAAAGTTTGACACGAATAATAATCAGACACGAATGATAGTCTGATACGAATGATAGTCTGACACGAATGATAATCTGACACGAATGATAGTCTGATACGAATGATAGTCTAACACGAATGAAAGTATAAATGGGCCGAAGGCCAATTTGATATGAAAGCACAAATGGGTCGAAGGCCGGTTTGATACGAAAGTATAAATGGGCCGAAGGCCGGTTTGATACGAAAGTATAAATGGGCCGAAGGCCGGTTTGATACGATTAAATAAATGGGCCGAAGTCCAGTCTGATACGAATGAATAAATGAGCCGAAGGCCAGTCTAATACGAATGAATAAACGGGCCGAAGGCCAGTCTGACAAGATTGAAAGTATGAAATGGCCAAAGGCCAGTCTGACATGATTGAAAGTATGAATGGGCCAAAGGCTAGTTTGGCATGAATGAATGAATGGGCCAAAAGCCAGTTTGACATGAATGAACAAATGGGCCAAAGTCCAGTTTGACATGAAAGAATGAATGGGCCGAAGGCCAGTCTGACATAAATGGATGAATGGGCTAAAGGCCAGTATGATCTGAAAGATATAATGAATGGGCTAGAGGCCAGTATGATCTGAATGAAAGAATGAATGGGCCAGAGGCCAGTCTGACATGAATGAAAGACAAATGACCCAAAGGCCAGTTTGACATGAATGGATTGGGCCCGAGGCTGTCTGAAGTGTTTGGAACTGAAGTCACTTGATCTATAGCTATTTATATACTAGATAGAAATATGAATTGGGCCTAAGGCCATCCGATGTATATTGTTCCAATGCATCTTCTTCAGTCGATATTATTCACTAGGCTTTCGCTCACCCTCATTCATGTGCTTGTAGGTGAGCCAAGAGAGGTCCAGACCCAGCCTCAGTGAAGTTTGTGTGGAACAACCAAGGTTTTGGAGAGTCAGCCTTGCGTCTCACGCACGAGACTTGTCTTCATCTTTTGTTATGTATTTACATTTTTTTATGTTGGCGAAGACTTTGAGTCTGTTGTATATAGTTTTCATGGGTTGACTTAGACTTAAATGATCCTGTCTGTACAGAACTTTATGCTACTGTATTGTCTGATGTGAGTTATTAATATCTTTATGTATGGTTTGTTATGATGTGCCATGTAAGCACAGCTCTACGGACAAAGTTTTAAATTCTGCTTCCGTTTGGCCCCTTTACTCTGATGAGTTATGTCCGATTTGGTTTGAGGCCATAGGTAATCTCAAGATTACTGGCTGGTTATGTCCTTAACCTTTGGGGGCGAGTTTGGGTCATGACAGAAGCGCTTGCCCAAGAAACAGGCCCAACAGATCGGCCTCTCAAGCAAAATGCGTTAGCGGGAAACAGCCCAAGTGCCGGCGAACTGGTCCTGAATCCCCCCTGGCATCAAGGCCCATGGCTGCCATGTGATCTGCAAACAGGAGTTGTACAGATTATTAGTTGTTCTCAGTTGCTAAATGTGTGAAGCAGAACAGTTTCAAAGAAAAAATGACTGTATTTCGGATTACCTCATGGGCAGCTATTGTGTCGAAGTACTGCCTGAAAAATGTGAAAGGCTCATGGGTCCTACGGTGAAGCTAACCGTCGTATATTCTCGAATAGGGCATTGTCAATGGAAGTTCCTTTGCAGGCTCTGCGGCAAGAGTCGGAAAGTATGCATAGACCCATAGTTGCAGGGAAAATGCAGCGATATGTGATCAGTATAGCATCGAGCAGATGTAGAAAGTGCAAAACAAAAAGCACAGTGTATGAACAGTGTTTGAGCATATACAATAATGTGAAGCAGAAAGCATGTATTGAAATAGATGTAAAGTAGAAATTGTAAAGAAAATATAAAGTATAAAGAGGGAACTGAGATGTGTACCTCCCAAGCTCGCTAGTAGCCTCCAATCGAGTCTCTCCGCAGACAGGAGATAGAGCTCATATATCCATACAGCGTGGTGAGGCCAGCTCCGCCCCAGTCGTAGAAACGAACCAGAGGAAGGGTCACCAGGGCACTCAACAAATATAGGCCAACGGTATTCCACCTGTTCGAAAACAAGGTGGTACCAAAGACGAACATCAGGAAGCCCCAGGCGTACTGCTCTGTCTTCTCTATCATCTCGGGCTCAGCCTTTCTGAATCGCTCAGCGAACCAAGTGTACCTGACCATCCCCGTCTGGTCTATGGGTGGGTATGCCCCCAGCAGCTCAAACCAGGCTACCTCTCACTCCTCCATATTTGTATCAATAGGGATCGGATCGCCCCCTGTAGACACCCCATTTTTTACCATCCTTAAGACTTGGGCGTTACTGATGGTTTACTTGGTGGAGAAAGATGTGTAGGGCCAAGGTTTAGTTTCTTCAGCAAGGAGAGAGACAAATATCAACTTCACACCTCATTTTGGACCAAAACTATTTTGAATGGTTTTTAGACCTTAAAACCCTCTCTTTCAAAACATTTTTTTGAAATAAAGTTCCTACGATGCTCCGACGCTCGCATTTCGGTAAATGTTGTGCTTTTCAGTAAACCGAGCAAGGACAAAGTGGAGATGAATGAAAGAGAGATGAAATCTTTGAAAAATCTTTCAAAACACTTTGTTCAGGGGTTTAGAGTTGAAGGAAAGAGGAGAAGAGAGAAGAAACCTCGCTGGGGAAGAAGTTGGGTATGAATCCCTAAGAGAGAGTCGAGTGGTCCTCGCTAAATCAGGATTATCGATCTATGCACTTGGAGTTAAGCTATGAGTCCACCACCGTTGGAAAGAAGACTTCCGGGGCTTCATTTTTACTCAAGAATCTCCTAAAGCCGAGTCCGGATGGGGGAGATATGATTGGTTGAAGTTGGGCATCATCCCGGTTGGACCGAAACTGAGCAACCTTTACCAAAACAAGCATAACGTTTTGCACAGTTGGAATTTTCCTGCAAGGTTTGCGCCATTGGAAATCTAACTTCTGGGGCTTCAATTTGGACATAAGAATGACTTGAAAAGGGGTTCACATGAAGGAGTTATGTCCATTTGAAGTTGGACCTTCAGAGCAGATTTTCTTTCTTGCCACCGGCCTTTGGTGGTCGGCCTTGGAGGTCGGTCGGCACCTTTGGTGGTCGGCCTTGGTGGTCGGTCGGCACCTTTGGTGGTCGGCCTTGGAGGTCGGTCGGCACCTTTGGTGGTCGGCCTTGGAGGTCGGTCGGCACCCTTGGTGGTCGGTCAGCATGGTCGGTCGGTCGGCCATCAAAACAAATTTTTTTTTTTTTTTTTTTTTTTTTTTTCGGCTGAAGCTTCTCCAAGAAGCTTGAACCCTTTGTTTTAGCTTCTTGAGGAAGCTTGAATCTTTTATTTTAGCTTCTTGAAGAAGCTTGATCCTTTTGTTTTAGCTTCTTGAAGAAGCTTGATCCTTTTGCTCTAGCTTCTCCAAGAAGCTTGAGCCTTTTCCTTAAGCTTCTTTGAGAAGCTTTGACCCTTTCTTGTGGCTTCTCCAAGAAGCCTCACCTCTCTCCTTCTATAAAACCAACCCTTGAGCTCCATTTGCAGGGGTTAGAAAAAAAAAAATAGCTGGAGCATTTGCATACAATCCTCCATATCTCTCTCATCCAAGCCTCAAAACACCCTCGTTCTTGCACCATTTACACACCACCACCTAGCACCATACTTCCAACCTCCATCCCAGCCACTTGGAGCTATCTTCCAGAGGTTAAAAGTTTCCAAACTTGGTCCAAAGGTTGCTAAAGTCTTGGTCTACAAGGGTAAGTCCCTTCCTCCTCTTTTCTTGCATTTTTTTGATCTATATCTCATCTCTTTGTGCTTGCATATTTGGGCTCCGACCCTAACTAGAAGTAGGCTTATTTTGAGCCATTTTGCATATTTGATTAAGGGCCTCTCACTATTTGAGGCCTCCTCTTTGCACTTGCTTCATTACCTCTCTTGTATGCCTATTTCTTGTGAAGTATTTTTGGCCTATATGTAAACTGTTTTGAGGCATGTTATAAACTGTAAAATAGCTTATTTTGAGCCCTTATTCAACATTGTTGAAGGGCTCATCACTGTTTGGGGCCTCATTTTGTTACTTGCCTTTGTATCCATCTTTTGGTCCCATTTTTGCATGATTTATTAGCCTATTTTTCTTCTGTTTTTGGACCTTGGTCCGAACTGAAAATGGCCTTTTTTTGACCCCCTCTCCATGTTTCATTAAGGGTCTTTTTCTTTTTGATGAATATTTTGTATACTTTGTGTTATAGCCTCTTTTGAGCCTCATCTTGCATGACATTTTGAGTGTGTTTGTATACTGTTTTGGGTGCTGCCATAAACTGTAAGTAGTCATATTTTTGGTCCCTATTCAGTGTTGTAGAAGGGTCTTTTTCTGTTTGGGCTTTGAATCTACCACTTGCTTCATTGCCTCCCTTGCGGAGCCATTTTTGTATGCTAATTTAGTTCCACTTGTGCTTACTGTTTGGCCATGCTTTGAACTATAAAAATGCTTATTTTGGGGCTTCATTGCTTCTGTATTTTCATTCCATGTACCAATTATGCATGATTTGTATAGCTGTAAGCCATTTCATGTACCTAGTCTTGCATTTCGGGAGAGATTCCATGCATCGGGTGTCATTTCGCCTTGTTTCGGGGCTGTTTTGCATCTCATTTTGCCACTGATTTTTGCATGTTTGCATACCATATTCCATGTCTTGCATTGTCTTGTTAGAGTGGCATTTCGGTGCCTGAGGGTCGGTCCTCGGTTTGCGTGCACGCGTGCACGCATTTCGAGTTGTCTTGTTTTCATCTGATGGCCTCTTATGTGAGTGTGGCTGAGGTCCACTCATGTTAGTGTAAGTCCATTATGCATTGTGTATGCCATTGCATTCCATTGCATTGTGTATGCTAGGTTGTATATTAGCGCATTGTGCATGCCATCTCACTTCATGCATCGTGTATGCCATTTCATAACATTGTGTATGTTAGGGTTGTATCTTAGTTTGCATTCATGCATGTCATGCATATTGCATTGTGTTCGGGGTAGGAGTTAGCCCGGGCACAGGAAACGAGGTATGTTCCGTACTCCGAGTGACGGAACGTATCTCAATCCCCCAGTCACCGACACTCCGGATTATCCATGATGGAGTCTTGGTCTTGTTGTGTTTATATGTGCATTCATTTCATATCGAGATGTGCAATTCGGCTCCTCGGCCATCATGCATCGAGATGCGTGATTGGTGGCACGAGGATCGAGACATGCATACATTTGTGAAAATACATTGCCATGCCCTTTTCTTGCTCTCTGTTGCAGCAAAATCAAGAATCAGCAACTTTTCGGAGTTTGGCACGCATTTCAAGAACAGGTGCAAACAGAGGCTAATTGGGGCATCGTCATGGATTTCCGCGCAAGGTAGCCTAAACATGCATCATTCATCACTCGGAGCGGAATCAAGGCAGTCCCTGGCTTGCATGCCAGTTTTACAGTTTTCTTAGTAAATTTGTTAATTAATTAGGAATTTGTACATTATTTGGACTGTATTATTTGGACTGTAATATTCTTTTATTTGGGACTGTATATTTATTCGGACCCTCCGCACGAGGGCAATGTTGTAATAAGTGTGCGTGAGTGTGATGTATGTCTTCCAACCCCACGTCTTTCTTCCCTTTTATTTACCTGCTTATGATGGTTAGATTAGGGCATATTTCAATTAGCATACAGTATGATAGCATGTTTGCATTCATTCATCTGTCTTGCATGCACCGGGCTCGGCGCACCATACTAACTGCATTGTACTTCAATTCCAAATTGAATACGTGTTAGTTGTAGCATTCCATATGCCATGTTTAGAATAGCCGAGCCTGCTATAGTTCGCATTTTTGCATGTGTTGCATTAGGCATTTCAACATATTTAGGATCATGCATGATTTCTAATGAGCTTTTGTTTTGGCTTGGAGTACTCGGTGAGTTTTATGCTTTAGCATCCTTGCATGCGTGTGAGTGACTGCCATGAATAGCATGCTTACCATGAGGCTATATGCTTATGTGATATACTTGCCGTGAATGCCTGTGGGTGGAGGTTGGGTTATTTGGATTGGAACAATTCATCAAGTGTTTTAAGCCCACCCGAGGGTGGCAAAATCTGCATTTTAAGCCTACCTGCGGGTAGCAAACCATCTTTCACAAACAAACACGAAGTGTTTTGTTCCAATTCAGACGACTCAGTCTATACTTGTATGTTGTGCGCATCACATAGTAACCTAGGCTAATAACCGAATAAGAATCACCATATTTTCAAAAACAGATATCATGGTTAGTAGAGGCCGGTCTTTGACCGGGCGAGCGGGGGTGCTCACGAAGTGACCTTCCCCAATCGTACCCAAGTTCCCGAGCCGAGGCAACTTTGGTGATGACGGACACGTGGCCTTTGGCACCGAGTCAGGGTTTCCTAAATTTCCCATTAAAAAACATTTAGGTGGCGACTCTGTATCTGGCAAAGCAGTCCATGTTGGCACTTCTTTTCAAAAAAATCTGTTTTCAAAATTGATTTACCGGATTTGGACTCTTTGGTTCAAGATTAAGAACCGTGACATTTGAGTCCTTGAACTGTAGTGACCCCAATATGAACGGAACGGGACTTAACCCTCCCGGGGCGTTCAGGGACGTCTACAGTTTCTGGCGACTCTGCTGGGGATTTAGAGAACTTGACTCGAACTCATGATATCTGGTTTTGACTACACTTGTGTGTTTCTTTGCATTGCATTTGCATTGGTGCGCTTAGGACACCGTGTTTGCCATCTGCTATTCCTGAATGGTTTGCCGGAGGCTTGTCTTGTCAAGGCATGACCATAAGGCTGACCGGTTGTGGGCTCTGCCAGTATGGGAACACAAACCCCGGTTTTACCGGGCACCCTTTTTGACCATTCGACCTAGTGCATATCGAAATCCGTAGTGACCATTCCAAACTAGGACAGGTTGCTACCCGATATAGGTTGTTTGAAACCGCTGCGTGCGTAGTGAAGCCCTAGTTTCCTGACAAATTAGGACAGGGAAACCTACCCCAACATAGGGGTGTTTGGCTCTCACTTATCTGTTATGTGCTTTAGAGTGCGTCTCTACAGGAATGCATGTATCAATGTATGAGTTTGGGCATCAGGCCTGCGGGCATCAGTCGGTATTTGAGAATCAGTTATCTGCGGGTATCCGATTCAGTTTTGGGGACAGTAATTCAGGAATATTGATCAGTGTTGAGGACAGTGTGTATTCAGCTTACCAGCCGTGTGTTGTTATGCCCAGCCGTGTGTGTTGTGTATTTAATTTTAAGTTGTTATGCTGTGTCCGTTTATCTGGTTATTTATTTCCTTTTTGCTTCATTTATCTTTTGCTAGGGCAGTCGTAGCACCATTGCTTCCAACCCAGAAGATATTCCCCAAGCACTTTGGACACGAGGTCGTCGACTCAATCGATCTGAGGATCTGGTTGACGGACATCCAGTGTTCCACTCTCTACCCCCAATTGTTAGAAGAAGGCCAAGGAGGCGCAGTGTGTCAGAGCAGGGATTACCGGGACAGCGGGCTACTTTAGCAGCAAACAGTCAGGTTGGGATTTCTGTTTCCGCCATAGAGATACACTTACTGGTCAGTCAGCTAGACCAACAGAATATGGCCGGGATAGAGGAAATAATGCGTCAAATGCAAGAGAGCATGAGACAGATGCAGGAGGATGCCATCCGCCAAGCGGAATTTTCTAAGCAACAGGCCACAGTCATGGCCCAGCAGGCCGAGCTCATTACTAGGCTGCAACAGCAGAATGCAGCATTAGCTTCACATCAGGTTCCTCCTCCACCAGGGCCCCCATTACCCGAGCAGGCTCCTACTGTTCAGAACGCTCTGCCAAACACCCAAAACACCGGGCCCAATGTCCAGAATATCCAAGAGGACACGAACCTTCCAACGGGGCCGGCTCCGCCCCCACTTCCGCCTCAACTGTCCTAGACCCATACACCTGCCAACCACCCGGACTCTCCCTTTGAGTTCGAAATCGACCATACAGCCCTAAAACTGAGCAAGCTTGAGAAGCTTTTCAAGAAATCACAAGGGGTAAAAGCCATTCCGGACATCGAAGATGGGTACACCGATGTAGCTGTAACATTGCCAGACAGATTTAAGATGCCGCAAATTGACCGCTTTAACGGGTCCGGCGACCCCATGGTCCATCTTCGGCTATTCTCGGACATCCTGCGGCCCATGGGCCTAACCCGACCACAAAAGCTTTCCCTGTTTGGCCGAACTTTGTCGGGTGTGGCAGCCATCTGGTACGCGAAGTTAGAGGATGAGGTGAAAAGAAATTGGGACGAAATGGCTGAGGCCTTTGTTGCACAGTACTCGTACAATACCCAGATCGAGATTACGACTCGTGATCTCGAAACGACGAGGCAGGACCCTAAAGAAACTTTCTCAGATTTCGTAACTCGATGGAGAGCGAAGGCATCGATGATGACTCTGAGGCCTACAGACAAAGATCAAATCAGGATGATTGTGCGCAATCTCCAACCGAAATTGATGCAGAAGATGATTGTACTCCCCTTTCCAACTTTCTCAGATTTACACGAGATGCGGGTACAGATCGAGGATGCCATGAAACAGGGTCTGATCGACCAGGATAGAGAGCAACCTAGGAGGACTTTCAACCGTAACAACAACGCAGGCCCGAGTGGCGCTGCAACTGCACGAGCTTCAGAAGTGAGCATGGTCACCACCACTCCCCCTCCCCCAAGACCCACGACAGCCACGCCTTTCTCTGGCGCATCTGGAAGCAATACCCAAAACACCAAATATCAACCCAGAGGCCAAAGAACCTTCACCCCCCTATATATGCCCCTGTCCAAAGCTCTGGGGGTACTAATCAGGAAGAAGCATTTGACGCCCCTAGAGCCGAGGCCACTACCAAATCCACTCCCTCCCTCTCATGACCCAGCAAAATACTGCGCGTATCACCAACAGCACGGTCATGACACTGACCGTTGCTTTAGATTGCGTCATGAGATCCAGGATCTTATTGACAAGCAGGTGATCGCGCCTCCCGACAAACCCAACGTCACAACAAATCCCCTCCCACCACATAACCAAGCCCCTCCTCCAAACAGAATCAACTTCATCCAAACTGGGGTCGTGTCTTACGATCCTAGTATCTATATCACCCCATCCCACCTACCTAAGCCGGAGGTGATCCTTCCTGTCTGCACTGACTTGTGCATGATGGACATCTCCACGACCCAATCTAAGCCGATGGTGGTGACCACCGAAGATGGGACAGGGCAGATTTCAGAAGAAAGTGGGGTTGCTGAGTCTGAGATTGAACAGTCTGGGAACCATACTGAAGGAGCCTATGATCCGAGTGAATACATCCAGTCAGTGGGCCAGTCTGAGCTGAGTATAGGGCTGCCAGAAAGAGCAGAGTTATGTGTGATTCAGGGGGACAGATTTGAATGGGGAACAGATGATCTAACAGCTGTGGGAGAGGACTTTGCCAACCTCCAGTTCTTCAGTGACCAAGAATCGGGGGATGCAGCAATCAACTGGTTCGAATATGAGGAGTCGGCAGAAGTTACCGGATGGTTAGATGATCAACCAGACGTCGTAGAATATCAACCAGAACGTGGCCCGACAGGGGCGAGAGTATCAATGGTGGCCGGAAGGGCCGAGAGTCAGAATACACCGCCGGAGAGCGCCGGCACTAAGAATTTCGCTCAAAGCTTGGGGATTGTAAATGCAGGGAGTATTGAACCACCAGCTGTACTGACGCAGTTGGAACAACAAAGATTTGAGGATTCCGAGAGAATCAGAAAAGCTAAGGCCCATGTGGGGGTCGAGAGTGCTGTGTGCACGGGAATAGGAAATGCTGCGGGCATAAAGACTGAAGGTACTGCGAGTACGATCACACCGGAGCCGGACAGGTGTTTGTCGGCTGCCGACGGAATGTGGTGGGAAGACGATGACTTGTGTCTTGCCCACACAGATGAAGACTGGGGAGGAAACCAACCAGATGATACCTGGTATATTGACGAGGTCGCTCATATGACAAGAAGTGGGCGGTACTTCAAGCCCCAACACTTAGACCAACCTGAGGCGTCTGGGAAAGACAAAGAAGCTGAGAAACAGAGAGAGAAACAGATTGAAGAAGAAGCGGTGCTCAAACAATTGAAGAAGATACAAGCAGACATCTCCATCTGGGGACTGCTTATGGCATCGCGGGTGCACAAACAGGCCGTCCTATCTGCCATGGACAAGGCCAAACTCTCTATAGACACTACACCAGAGCAGCTGGTTGGGCTGGTTTTTCCGGGAGAAGGTTCCCCAGCATTAACCTTTTCAGACAAGGAACTACCGCCTGAGGGCACAAATCATAACAAACCCCTCTACGTTTCCGTGGAATGTAGAGACAAGTGGATACCGGTGGTACTTGTTGATACCGGATCCGCCATCAATGTCTGCCCAGCCAGAACAGCGTATGCAATTGGGTTGAAGCCCGCGGACTTCACACCAACTACTCAGGTGATCAGAGCATATGATAATACTAGCAGGGAAGTGATGGGGACTGTCAAGATTCAAACCAAGGTTAGTCCAGGACAACACGACATCGAATTTCATGTCTTGGATGTTCCCGCAACCTTCAACCTACTCTTGGGGCGGCCGTGGTTGCACCAAGTGAAGGCAGTCTCTTCCACTCTACATCAGATGGTGAAATACCCCTATGGAAAGGGAGTAGCCATTGTGTTCGGGAACTCATCAATCCATCCGCCTCCAGAGGTATCTACGCCAGTCCTAGAAATCGAGCATGGCACAGAAGACGTATTCTTATCAGGATTCACTTTGGCTGAGGCCCGGGTAGTACAGAATATTATGGCTGTGAATGAGGGGGTGTACGTCAGTGCTCAATCTGTCTACCTCATGAACAAGCTACAACACATCCCCGGGATGGGATTGGGAAGGAGCGGCCGAAAAGGCGTCGCAGCATTGGCCGAAGTGCCACATAACCCTCATATATTTGGCTTGGGTTATCAGCCCACCAAAGAGGACTGGGTGAGGAAGGGAAAAGAAATGGCCAGAAGAGCCAGAGCAAAGCAGGCTGGGAAGCCTTTTGAATTAATGCATCGGCCCATTCAGGGTACCCTGAACGGACGCTTTGTCCGGAAGGGGGAGGACTTTCCATTTTGCGGCTTCCCAGAGCCATGGATAAACGCGGAGAAGAAGCACGTGCTAGGCTTCGAGATCTTCTTCGACCTGCAACTATCCGGGGATGACGTTGCCACAGAGCAGACAGACCCATCAGCTGAGGCTGAGCAGTGTAAGGCAGTGGATCCTGAGGGCACAGAATTTGAAACGGGGGTAGCGCTGGCATGTCTACTCTCAGATCCTCCGATCGACCATAAGTGCTTGGGGGATAACTTCGCGGTTTCTATGATTGGGGATGAAACGGCTGCGAGCCAACCAGCAGCTATCTTGGATGCATCTATCGCACCCTCTCTCACTTGGCAATACGAGGAGGGATTTTTGTCTAGCAGCACCGAGTCAGGTAGTGAGCTGGAATCTGATTCCACCGAATCTTGTGAGTCGGAATCAGGTTCCAGCTCGACTGAGTCTGAGTCTGGTAATCCTGGGGATGATCACCCGGATACCACAGTCCTGTCTAGGTCGTCTTTTTCCTTTTCATTTGAGTTTGTTGTAAATGAATCGGACGTTTTGGATGTGCTTAATGAGAATCAGGTGACTGTGGTTTCTGAGTACTTTTCTTTGCCCTTGATTTATTGCATTAATTCAGACTTTCAAAACTTTGATGAAAACGACGAAGACGAAGTTCCTCCGGTTTTGCAACGTCTAATTGAGCAAGAGCAAGAGAGATTTGTCAAACCTTTAATGGATGAAATCACTACCGTGAACATTGGTACTGAGGAGGACCCGCGGCTGGTCCAGATCGGGTCCACGTTGTCTTCGGAGGAACGCGAGCGCTTAGTCGCTTTATTAAAAGATTTCAAAGATGTTTTCGCGTGGTCCTACGAAGACATGCCTGGAATCGATCCTGAGATTGTACAGCATCGGATCCCCCTTGACCCCGAAGCCCGACCTGTCAAACAGAAACTCAGGAGGATCCGCCCGGATTGGGCTCTCAAGATCAAGGAAGAGGTCACCAAGCAAATCGACCCAGGCTTCCTGCTGGTATCCGAATACCCGACTTGGTTGGCCAACATTGTTCTAGTGCCGAAGAAAGATGGTAGGATCCGGGTATGTGTGGACTTCAGGGATTTGAACAGAGCTAGTCCGAAGGACGACTTTCCCTTGCCGCATATCGATAAGTTGGTGGATTTCACAGCAAGGCATGCTTTGCTCTCATTCATGGATGGCTTCTCAAGGTATAACCAGATAGTGATGGCGCCGGAAGATCGGGAAAAGACTGCATTCACCACCCCGTGGGGGACATACTGCTATAGAGTCATGCCGTTTGGGTTGAAGAACGCTGGAGCTACTTATCAACGGGCCGCGACCACAATATTACACGACATGATCCACAAAGAGGTTGAGGTGTATGTAGACGACATGATTGTCAAGTCCAAAGAAAGAGAGGGCCACTACACCGCCTTGCAAAAGTTCTTCCAAAGGATCAGGGAATTCCGGTTGCGGCTAAATCCTCAGAAATGCACATTCGGTGTTACAGCGGGAAAAATGCTGGGGTTTCTGATTACACAGAGAGGCATCGAAGTCGACCATTCCAAAATCAAGGCCATCCTAGAAATGCCCCCACCAAGGACTGAAAAGGAGGTGCGAGGCTTTCTGGGTAAAGTGCAATTCATAAGACGGTTTATCTCAAAATTAACCTTAACTTGTGAACCACTTTTTGGTCTCCTGAAGAAAGGCAAGAAATTCCAATGGGACAGCCGATGCCAAGCTGCTTTTGAACAGATTAAAGAATATTTACAGAACCCACCCGTGCTGTCACCGCGAGAACAGGGGAAACCGTTGATTTTGTATCTGTCAGTAACTGAGACTACAATGGGCCGCATGCTTGCGCAAGAATCAGAGGACAAGGTGGAGAGAGCCATCTACTATCTGAGCAAGAAGATGCTAGAGTACGAAACCCGCTACACTCCGCTGGAAAAGGCTTGCTTAGCTTTGGTATGGGCTACCAGGAAGCTGCGGCACTACCTATTAGCTCACTCCGTAATGTTGGTTTCACGACTCGATCCCATCAAATATCTTTTCGAGAAACCAGCACTTACGGGTAGGCTAGCTCGTTGGTTGCTGTTGCTCTCCGAATTTGATTTGAAATATGTAATACGCAAGTCGGTCAAAGGAAGGGCAGTGGCAGAGTTTTTAGCCGACCATCCAGTGGAAGGGGGTGAAGCAGTCGAGTATCTATTCCCAGATGAAGCTATTTTGCATATTGACGATGAAGCTTGGACGATGTACTTTGACGGGGCATCCAATCAATACGGGTATGGGATAGGAGTGTTGCTGATAGCACCCGACAATTCTCGTATCCCTCTAGCCTTCAAACTCCGGTTCAAAGTCTCGAACAATGAAGCAGAATATGAGGCGTGCATTGCTGGTCTAGAAGCGGCCCTGGAACTAGGGGCAAGACGGTTGGACGTCATTAGGGACTCGAACCTTGTTGTGTCTCAAGCTAAAGGAGACTGGAAAGTAAAAGAGGAAAAGATGATGATGTATCACCAGACCTTGGATTTGCTGATTTCTCGGTTTGAGAAGCTAAGTTTTACTCATCTACTAAGAGAGAACAACAGGTTCGCGGATTCTTTAGCAACTCTATCTTCTACGATAGACATCCCGTGTGGAGTCCGGATGCGTCCAGTCATCATTGACCAGAAATTTGCACCTGCCTATGAGTCGATTGCCGCTATAGATGAAGTTCAGGACGAAAACCCCTGGTATTACGACATCTGGAACTTCTTGGAAAAAGAAGCATACCCGCCGGGGGTAAATGCCAAAGACAAAAGGGCAATCAGTAGAATGGCAGTTCAGTTCATCATCTGCGGGGGTAAACTGTATAAAAGGGGTCATCTGGGAATGCATAAACTGTGCGTTGATGCCGAAGAGTCAAAGGGTTTGATGGAAGCCATCCACGGAGGAGAATGTGGTGCTCACATGAATGGGGTAATGTTGGCACGGAAGATCCTCAGACAGGGTTATTACTGGTCCACCATGGAGGAGGATTGTATTGGTTTCGTCCGGCGATGCCACAAATGTCAGATTCATGTAAATCGCATGAACATTCCGCCGTCAAAGCTGTACAACATGACTTCGCCATGGCCATTTTCAGTCTGGGGAATTGATGTAATCGGAGCAGTTACGCCAAAGGGGTCGAATGGGCATGAGTTCATCTTGGTAGCGATAGATTATTTTACAAAGTGGGTTGAGGCCCAATCTTATGCGGTGTTGAAGGCTTCGCACGTCGCAAAATTCATCAGAAACAACATCATCTGTCGCTACGGGGTCCCAAACGAAATAATTTCAGACAATGGTTCCCACTTCAAGAAGGAGGTGATTGATTTGTTGGAGAAATACAATGTGGCTTTTCATAAGTCGTCTACCTATCGGCCGCAAACCAACGGAGCGGTTGAGGCCGCCAACAAGAATATCAAGCACATACTACAGAAGATGGTGGAAACCTACCGGGACTGGCCAGATAAGCTGCCGTTTGCTCTGTGGGGCTACCGGACTTCAATCAGAACTTCTACTGGGACAACTCCGTACTCATTGGTTTATGGGATGGAGGCTGTTCTACCTATCGAGATTAAGGTTCCGTCATTGCGAGTATTGGCTGAGTGTCAAATAGCCGAAGCAGATTGGCAGCAGAGCAGATTTGAGGAACTCATGCTCTTTGATGAGAGAAAGCTGAAAGCACTGTACCATATCCAAGGTTATCAACGCAGAATTGCCCGGGCTTTCAACAAGAAGGTTAAGTCCAGGAATTTAAAAGAAGGAGATTTGGTGCTCAAGGACAACCGAGCTCCCATCCACGACCCAAGGGGCAAGTTCAGACCCAATTGGACCGGTCCCTACATCATCAAGTCAATCTGGTCAGGTGGAGCTGTGGTTCTGATGGATCTAGATGGCTTGGAGTTCTCCCAACCGATCAATATGGACAAGTTGAAGAAATATTACCCATGAGAGGCTTGCTAGGCCGAAAACCCGAAAGGGCGACCTAGGCAAAACTCAGAGCACAAAAAAATTTGAAATTATAAAAACTGAGCTCGCAAGGTTGAAAACCCGCAAAGGGCGGCCTTGGCAAAAGTTAGAGCGCAAAAGGACAGTGAAAATACCTGAGCGAACCTAAGCCTGAACTACGTAAGGCTTGATTCCCATCTTTGGGATACGTAGGCAACTTCATCCTGAAGTTCAGCCATAAACTCTTCCCCGATCAACTTTGTCCATTTTGATCATCTCAGTCATCTTTTTCCATCAGCATTCGCCGTGATCTCCGGTACAGTGCTATTCAGACTAGGGGCAACTTTCCGTTGCCACACAGTGCCGCAGTACCATTCAGACTAGGGGCAACTTTCCAGTTGCTAGGATCCGGGGTTGTGCATCTCAGTGACAGATCTCAGGCGTGTCCAGTTCTGATCCATATCGAAAATAGTTTTGAAAAGTTTTAGTAAGAGTTGACTTTGTTCAAATTAATCTTTTTACAACTAAGACCATTTTTGGACCAAAGCGGAAAATTTTCAGTACCACAACCTTCAATTTCATTGATTTCAATACAGAGTTCTCTTGCTCTTGCATACAATTGAAGTTGCTTTTTATTACACTCATAAAGAAAACTTGAAAGTACTAATAAAGCAATAGATCCGGGGCATAGTCAAGTCAGGTGTCCCTGCGCCCCCTCCCAGAGCTAGTCGAAGCCTCTGATGCCAAGCTAGGCCCAATCTGCGCCTCTTCATTGAGCCAATCCCAACACTCGTCAGACAAAGTGCAACTGAAAGTGGGAGCAGGGGCCAGGAGCTCTCTAGTCCTCCATGCTGTAGCATATCGGGCAAGCTGTGCGCCTCGGACCGGGAATGCGGCAGGATACTCTATCCCCTCTGGCGGGCAAGTCTGATCATGACCGAACTGGCGTTGGAACCGGAACGGAAAGTAGAACACACAATGGGTCAAACCAATCAACTGGATCCCGGTCTGCCGGGACATGCTATAGCTCATCGCCGGGAGATTGAGCCAAGGACAACGCCAAGCAATGCGATCCGCGGACAAATTGCACATCCAGTCGAACCACCATCCCTCATCAAGGGCATCGATTAGGCGTTGTCGAAAGAAGTAGCCGCGAGCTGAGTAGGCTGGGCAAGAGTCCACAACCTGCAATTTATCCATCAACCATACCTGGGGAGGGATGAAGAATGAGAGAATAAAGAATAGAGAGATGTACGATGAGAGAAAAGTGAGCAAAGGGTTTTGTGAGAAAAACCGAGCCTGAGGGCCGAGTGATGTGAGCAATACATACGTGAGATTGGGTGGGAAACATTACCTGCAGCAGTAGTGGACTCCCCGCAAATCTGGTTGTCTCTCGGTGATAAAAGGCATCCAAGCCCATCAATGTTTCAGCCAGAGTCATGGCAATGCAGCTCTTGCCCTCCTTTAAGCCTTGAGCAACCTCGACTAGCCGGACACTAGATCCTCCGGAGCCTGAGGCAAACAAGAAATGAGATAGCATGCACAAACAAAGGGCATGTTGCCGAAAACCTTGCCAATGATGGTCACCACGGTCACCGGCATCAGAAAAACGGCAAATCAAACTCGGGACATCCAGCATTCCGTCACAAATTAAAGATCGAGCATCGTGCATTGTGAGCCCACACATTCGCCCTAAGGCTTGGGCATGGCCAAAGCGAAGCTGAGGCAAGACTTCTTCGTTGCGCTCAGATTCCATCAAAGCTTGGAAATCTTCAAAGGTAGGACATACCTCTTGCCCGCCAAAGCTAAAGACATGTGTTATCGGATTCCAAAACCTTGCCGCGGCATGGAGAAACGGAAAGTGCAGCGGAGTACGACTCAGAGTGAATAGTGCGTTTATATCAAAGCCCCGGAAATTCAGCTTTTCCGAGCCGTCCAAGTTGGAAATCCAAGCTGTGAGATTCTGGGCAAGAAACTCTTCCATTTGGAGCAAATCAGTGTTGGATTGAGAAAAACTACGAAGCTGAGGCTTTTTGTAGGGGATAAGGTGTGAGTAGAGGACAGATGTCAACATTCTGGTGGTTTTTGTAGGGGATAAGGTGTGAGTGGATGACAGATGTCAACATTCTGGTGATTTTTGTAGGGGATAAGGTGTGAGTGGATGACAGATGTCAACATTCTGGTGATTTTTGTAGGGGATAAGGTGTGAGTGGAGGACAGATGTCAACTTTTGGTCGATTGGTCAAATCTGTTGGCCGATGGCCATTTCTCGAGGCCGGTGTCCTTTCCTTATGGCCGAGGGTCTTCCCTCTTGCTCCATCAGCTGTTTAGAAGTTGAACATGCTGAAAACTTGTGGTTGGTACCACTTCTAGTGCCGTCCGGCGATAATTTTGCGGAGTCACGCCCATTTGCTTATCGAGTTGCTGCACAGTTGTTTATCAAGTTGTATGTCACATCCTTTAAGTAGTTGTTTTGCTTATCGAGTTGTTGTTTTGTTTGTCGAGCTGTTTTGTTTATCAAGTCTTGTTTATCGAGTCATCGAGTTTCATGCATTGAGTTGTTACTCTTTGTTTAATCAACTTTGTTGTGTCTTGCTTATTGAGTTGTCAACTTTGTTGTGTTTTGCTTATCGAGTTGTAAACTTACTAAGGTTTTGTTGTTTCTTAGTAAGTTAGGTTGTTTAGTTTGTTGCGTCGGTTCACTACCTGACTTGGCGAATACACAATGCACATTTCCATTCAATCTCATTTTTGGTGCAAAATGATGCGATACGATGCTAAGAATATAAAAATACAACACTTTTTCAAAAGTTGTTTCATTCCATCATGCTTCCTTTGTTACAACATTTTACAATAAGGGTACAAGTTTTACAGAAAATAAAACTCCCTAATAATGTACAATGTGCTACAACTACTAGTAAAAAAGGGCAAATAAAGCAGGAACATTTGTGCTCTCAAGTGCAAGAATAAGAGGCCCTCTTCGTCCTCTTCGGTTGGTGGTGTCCCACCATCTCTCTACAAGGGCACTCATCAACGTCCTACTAGCAGGGTAGCGAGAAATCCCAGTGCAGAAGGGTCCAAACCCTGCCTGGTCAACCCAATCCCGAACAGCCTCCGGGAGCTCTGTATACCACTCCCCCGCGACAATGGAGCCGTATCCCCGTGTAACGCGGGAAGACACCTGCATTCATAATGAACATATCTATTCAGTTTCAGAATAGAATGAATAAGCTGCGTGCAAATGAAATGTATAAGCTGTGTGCAAATCAAATCAAATACAATGCTGTGGACTGCGTGTTCACCTCAGTATGAGCTGCGTGTTCAGAAATTCAATAAGTTTGGGCTGCGTGTTCAACTTTCAATCAGTGTGTGCTGCGTGTTCACAATCAAAAATGGGCTGCGTGTTCATCATCAAAGTTTGGGTTGCGTGTTCAACTTTCAACAAGTGTGTGCTGCGTGTTCACAATCAAATATGGGCTGCGTGTTCATCATCAAAGTTTGGGCTGCGTGTTCAACTTTCAATCAGTGTGCGCTGCGTGTTCACAATCAGATATGGGCTGCGTGTTCATCATCAAAGTTTGGACTGCGTGTTCAACTCACAATCAAGTGTGTGCTGCGTGTTCACAATCAAATATGGGCTGCGTGTTCATCGTCAAAGTTTGGACTGCGTGTTCAACTTTCAACAAGTGTGTGTTGCGTGTTCACAATCAAATATGGGCTGCGTGTTCATCATCAAAGTTTGGGCTGCGTGTTCAACTTTCAATCAGTGTGTGCTGCGTGTTCACAATCAAATATGGGCTGCGTGTTCATCATCAAAGTTTGGACTGCGTGTTCAACTCACAATCAAGTGTGTGCTGTGTGTTCACAATCAAATATGGGCTGCGTGTTCATCATCAGAGTTTGGGCTGCGTGTTCAATTTTCAACAAGTGTGTGCTGCGTGTTCACAATCAAATATGGGCTGCGTGTTCAGAAATTCAAGTGTTTGAGCTTGTGACCCTTCCGGGAGGTAAACCGGAGGTCGCGATTGAGTCGCACTCGTTGAAACTTGCATTTCTTTGCTCGTTGTTTCGTATCAAACACGCATTCGCGTTTGCACTTATCCTGCATTGTTCTACACGTCACTTGCATTCTCATGCCTACCACTTGCATTGTTGTGCACATTTCATAGGTATTGTCATACCCTCACACTTAATTTGCGTTGTGGTGCACGTTTCTTCTTGCATTGCGATGCACTTTCCCATCGGCGCCCTGTTTGTCGGTATTCGATGTAGCATTGAACATGTGTTGCTAACTATGTTGTGCTTGTTAAGTTTCTTTCTTTTACAGGCACGATATTGTATGTACGGTTCATTTGAAACTGATGCGACCAGATGAATCACGCAGGTATTGTATCTTCTCCGTGTGAGACATGGCGAGAATTGAATAATTCTCCGCATTCTTAAACTGCATGAAATGTAGTTGTTGCTTTGCATTATTGCTTAAAACTGTTGCATGTGCGCTTCATTACATCTTGCTGCTTTGCAAGATCATGAGTTACATTCGGCTTTGTGCATATCGTTTTGCATTTTGCCCCCCGCCTGCGGGCATGCCTGCGGGCACATTTCTTTGTTATCTTGTTTGCTTTGTCTAAGTCTTCGGCCTTGTCAAAAATGGGTCGTCTCTGGACTTTGACATTCACTCCCGTCATTGTTATGACTTTCGAGTTCTGTCAAAGAGGGGCAACTGTAGACACCCCATTTTTTACCGTCCTTAAGACTTGGGCGTTACTGATGGTTTACTTGGTGGAGAAAGGTGTGCAGGGCCAAGGTTTAGTTTCTTCAGCAAGGAGAGAGACAAATCTCAACTTCACACCTCATTTTGGACCAAAACTATTTTGAATGGTTTTTAGACCTTAAAACCCTCTCTTTCAAAACATTTTTTTGAAATAAAGTTCCTACAATGCTCCGACGCTCGTATTTCGGTAAATGTTGTGCTTTTCAGTAAACCGAGCAAGGACAAAGTGGAGATGAATGAAAGAGAGATGAAATCTTTGAAAAATCTTTCAAAACACTTTGTTCAGGGGTTTAGAGTTGAAGGAAAGAGGAGAAGAGAGAAGAAACCTAGCTGGGGAAGAAGTTGGGTATGAATCGCTAAAAGAGAGTCGAGTGGTCCTCGCTAAATCAAGCTTATCTATCTATGCACTTGGAGTTAAGCTATGAGTCCACCACCGTTGGAAAGAAGACTTCCGGGGCTTCATTTTTCACCCAAGAATCTCCTAAAGCCGAGTCCGGATGGGGGAGATATGATTGGTTGAAGTTGGGCATCATCCCGGTTGGACCGAAACTGAGAAACCTTTACCAAAACAAGCATAACTTTTTTCACAGTTGGAATTTTGATGTAAGGTTTGCGCCATTGGAAAGCTAACTTCTGGGGCTTCAATTTGGACACAAGAATGACCTGAAAAGGGATTCACATGAAGGAGTTATGTCCGTTTGAAGTTGGACCTTCAAAGCAGATTTTCTTTCTTGCCACCGGCCTTTGGTGGTCGGCCTTGGAGGTCGGTCGGCACCTTTGGTGGTCGGCCTTGGTGGTCGGTCGGCACCTTTGGTGGTCGGCCTTGGAGGTCGGTCGGCACCTTTGGTGGTCGGCCTTGGTGGTCGGTCGGCACCTTTGGTGGTCGGCCTTGGAGGTCGGTCGGCACCTTTGGTGGTCGGCCTTGGTGGTCGGTCGGCGTGGTCGGCCGGCCATCAAAAAAAAAAATTTTTTTTTTTTTTTTTTCGGCTGAAGCTTCTCCAAGAAGCTTGAACCCTTTGTTTTAGCTTCTTGAGGAAGCTTGAATCTTTTATTTTAGCTTCTTGAAGAAGCTTGATCCTTTTGTTTTAGCTTCTTGAAGAAGCTTGATCTTTTTGCTCTAGCTTCTCCAAGAAGCTTGAGCCTTTTGCTTAAGCTTCTTTGAGAAGCTTTGACCCTTTCTTGTGGCTTCTCCAAGAAGCCTCACCTCTCTCCCTCTATAAAACCAACCCTTGAGCTCCATTTGCAGGGGTTAGAAAAAAAAAACAGCTGGAGCATTTGCATACAATCCTCCATATCTCTCTCATCCAAGCCTCAAAACACTCTCGTTCTTGCACCATTTACACACCACCACCTAGCACCATACTTCCAACCTCCATCCCAGCCACTTGGAGCTGTCTTCTAGAGGTTAAAAGTTTCCAAACTTGGTCCAAAGGTTGCTAAAGTCTTGGTCTACAAGGGTAAGTCCCTTCATCCTCTTTTCTTGCATTTTTTTGATCTATATCTCATCTCTTTGTTCTTGCATATTTGGGCTCCGACCCTAACTAGAAGTAGGCTTATTTTGAGCCATTTTGCATATTTGATTAAGGGCCTCTCACTGTTTGAGGCCTCCTCTTTGCACTTGCTTCATTACCTCTCTTGTATGCCTATTTCTTGTGAAGTATTTTTGGCCTATATGTAAACTGTTTTGAGGCATGTTATAAACTGTAAAATAGCTTATTTTGAGCCCTTCTTCAACATTGTTGAAGGGCTCATCACTGTTTGGGGCCTCATTTTGTTACTTGCCTTTGTATCCATCTTTTGGTCCCATTTTTGCATGATTTATTAGCCTATTTTGCTTCTGTTTTTGGACCTTGGTCCGAACTGAAAATGGCCTTTTTTTGACCCCCTCTCCATGTTTCATTAAGGGTCTTTTTCTGTTTGATGAGTATTTTGTATACTTTGTGTTATAGCCTCTTTTGAGCCTCATCTTGCATGACATTTTGAGTGTGTTTGTATACTGTTTTGGGGGCTTACATAAACTGTAAGTAGTCATATTTTTGGTCCCTCTTCAGTGTTGTAGAAGGGTCTTTTTCTGTTTGGGCTTTGAATCTACCACTTGCTTCATTGCCTCCCTTGCGGAGCCATTTTTGTATGCTAATTTAGTCCCACTTGTGCTTACTGTTTGGCCGTGCTTTGAACTGTAAAAATGCTTATTTTGGGGCTTCCTTGCTTCTGTCTTTTCATTCCATGTACCAATTATGCATGATTTGTATAGCTGTAAGCCATTTCATGTACCTAGTCTTGCATTTCGGGAGAGATTCCATGCATCGGGTGTCATTTCACCTTGTTTCGGGGCTTTTTTGCATCTCATTTTGCCACTGATTTTTCCATGTTTGCATACCATAGTCCATGTCTTGCCATGTCTTGTTAGAGTGGCATTTCGGTGCCTGAGGGTCGGTCCTCGGTTTGCGTGCACGCGTGCACGCATTTCGAGTTGTCTTGTTTTCATCTGATGGCCTCTTATGTGAGTGTGGCTGAGGTCCACTCATGTTAGTGTAAGTTCATTATGCATTGTGTATGCCATTGCATTCCATAGCATTGTGTATGCTAGGTTGTATATTAGCGCATTGTGCATGCCATCTCACTTCGTGCATCGTGTATGCCATTTCATAACATTGTGTATGTTAGGGTTGTATCTTAGTTTGCATTCATGCATGTCATGCATATTGCATTGTGTTCGGGGTAGGAGTTAGCCCGGGCACGGGAAACGAGGTATGTTCCGTACTCCGAGTGACGGAACGTATCTCAATCCCCTAGTCACCGACACTCCGGATTATCCATGATGGAGTCTTGGTCTTGTTGTGTTTATATGTGCATTCATTTCATATCGAGATGTGCAATTCGGCTCCTCGGCCATCATGCATCGAGATGCGTGATTGGTGGCACAAGGATCGAGACATGCATACATTTGTGAAAATACATTGCCATGCCCTTTTCTTGCTCTCTGTTGCAGCAAAATCAAGAATCAGCAACTTTTCGGAGTTCGGCACGCATTTCAAGAACAGGTGCAAACAGAGGCTAATTGGGGCATCGTCATGGATTTCCGCGCAAGGTAGCCTAAACATGCATCACTCATCACTCGGAGCGGAATCAAGGCAGTCCCTGGCTTGCATGCCAGTTTTACAGTTTTCTTAGTAAATTTGTTAATTAATTAGGTATTTGTACATTATTTGGACTGTATTATTTGGACTGTACTATTTTTTTATTTGGGACTGTATATTTATTCGGACCCTCCGCGCGAGGGCAATGTTGTAATAAGTGTGCGTGAGTGTGATGTATGTCTTCCAACCCCACGTCTTTCTTCCCTTTTATTTACCTGCTTATGATGGTTAGATTAGGGCATATTTCAATTAGCATACAGTATGATAGCATGTTTGCATTCATTCATCTGTCTTGCATGCACCGGGCTCGGCGCACCATACTAACTGCATTGTACTTCAATTCCAAATTGAATACGTGTTAGTTGTAGCATTTCATATGCCATGTTTAGAATAGCCGAGCCTGCTATAGTTCGCATTTTTGCATGTGTTGCATTAGGCATTTCAGCATATTTAGGATCATGCATGATTTCTAATGAGCTTTTGTTTTGGCTTGGAGTACTCGGTGAGTTTTATGCTTTAGCATCCTTGCATGCGTGTGAGTGACTGCCATGAATAGCATGCTTACCATGAGGCTATATGCTTATGTGATATACCTGCCGTGAATGCCTGTGGGTGGAGGTTGGGTTATTTGGATTGGAACAATTCATCAAGTGTTTTAAGCCCACTCGAGGGTGGCAAAATCTGCATTTTAAGCCTACCTGCGGGTAGCAAACCATCTTTCACAAACAAACACGAAGTGTTTTGTTCCAATTCAGACGACTCAGTCTATACTTGTATGCTGTGCGCATCACATAGTAACCTAGGCTAATAACCGGAATAAGAACACACAATGTTTTCAAAAACAGATATCATGGTTAGTAGAGGCCGGTCTTTGACCGGGCGAGCGGGGGTGCTCACGAAGTGACCTTCCCCAATCGTACCCAAGTTCCCGAGCCGAGGCAACTTTGGTGATGACGGACACGTGGCCTTTGGCACCGAGTCAGGGTTTCCTAAATTTCCCATTAAAAAACATTTAGGTGGCGACTCTGTATCTGGCAAAGCAGTCCATGTTTGGCACTTCTTTTCAAAAAAATCTGTTTTCAAAATTGATTTACCGAATTTGGACTCTTTGGTTCAAGATTAAGAACCGTGACATTTGAGTCCTTGAACTGTAGTGACCCCAATATGAACGGAACGGGACTTAACCCTCCCGCGGTGTTCGGGGACGTCTACACCCCCTAGATCTAAGCCGGTGATCATGGCAAAGTCGTAAGGAGTCATCGTTATCTCCCCTATAGTGGAAAAATGGAAGGAGTTGGTGGTATCGCACCACCTCTCCACAAGTGCTCCCAGGAGGGGACGTCTCGCGGTGACTCGGGTCAAGATAGAGTAGAAAAAGTCGAAGCCCACCTCGTCGATGATGTCACGAACTCCAGTTGGGAGCTCGTCATACCAATCTCGGGCAGTCGTAGCACCGTAGCCTCCGAAGGCGCGAGACTCGCCCTGTGGCAGAGAACAAATGCAATCAGATGAGGACAGTGCATGAAATGCATTAGATGAGGACAGTGTATGAAATGCAGCCAGATATAAGACAGTGCATGGTCAGATATAAGGCAGTGTATGAAATGCAATCAAGTGAATCTGATACCAGGCAGTGCAGGAATTGCAAGTAACTAAAGGCAGAAATACATGAAAACAGGGTGCTGACCTCAACGGCAATGGCCGACAAATGAGAATCTGGCTCCTTCAGCAAAAGGTCCTCCGGTGCACTACGGGCGAACTCGGTAAAGTGTTTGATGCCTCTGAAAGTGGGCAATATATATGTCTGTGGGTGATATCTCGCCGGATCGAAAGTTCGTACCCTTACTGGTAGCGGCTCTGGCTCGGCCTCGGGCTCGAACTCTGCCTCTAAGTCAGCCTCAAGGTCAACTATCGGCTCATCTACCTCCGGCATAGGTGGAACTACTAGGGAAATCTCTAGAGGAGCCCCTTCATGAGAAACCTTATCCACCATCTAAAAATAGGCGCGAGATGGGTGAAAAGTGAAGAAAAATGATAAACTTGGAAAAAAACAAACCCTAGGAGAGAGAAAATAGAGGGAAAAGTCAAAGGAGGGAAAAGTGCACACAACTCGAGAGAAACTCGAGGAAAATGGGCCTTGAATGGTGGAAGTGAGGAAGGAAGCACCGAAATCAAGTTTCAATCGGTTCAAAGTGAAGGAAATAAAGAGGGTTTAGCGAATCAACTTCACGTGGGGTGTTGAAAAACATGTAGAAAGCGCAAATCTAGAGAGAATGAGTGTCTAGAGAGAGAGGGAGATGATTTTGGGCATGAGGAAATGAGGAAATGAAGTGTGGAGGTCAATACTTAAAGACCCGAGGCTAATTGACCAAAAACCCTCGATCTACCATCGATGGCCGGCAAGGCTTACCAATGGCCGGCACCTGGCCGGCGGCCTTCCCTCATGGCTGGCAGGTGGCCGGTAGCTTTCCTTAGGGCCCTGATGCTATTTTGTGTCCTTGGTTTCCAAGAATTGAAAGGATTGTTCATTGTTGAGTTCAAAATGTCTCTACGGAAGCTCAAAACTGTGTTTTCAATGCGCGATGTTCGTCACTTGTCAACATGAACAAGGTGTACCCTTTAAATACATTGTAACTCTTCCGAGAGGTAAATTGGAAGTTTTTATCAAATCATGCATTGTACATACATTTCATGTTGTTGCATGAATATGCATTTCATGCTATTACACGTATATGCATTTCACGTTATTGCATGGAATATGCATTCGTTTTGAATCATGCATGAAATATGCATTCATTTTGAGAATATGTATTCATTTTGAATCATGCATGGAATATGCATTCGCTCTTGAATCATTCATGGAATATGCATTCGCTTTCACGTATAGAATATGCCCCCGTTACGACTCATGCATAGAATATGCTTACGCTTTTGTTTCTCGCATAGAACATGCCATTAACATTGTATTTCGGTTGTTTGTTTTGCATAGAACATGCATCCCTATTGAATTGCACTTGTTAGGTTTCTTTCTTGGAAATGCACGATATTGTATGTACGGTTCATTCATGGACGATATTGTATATATGGTTCATTCAGAGGATTTACAGGTAAAATCATTCGTGCCCTTCGAATAGCTTCCTTCCACCTTTCTCCTCTCGCATGAGACGTGTTAGGATTGTCCCCTTCGGTTAAAAACATTCGGGTGTGTCCCGGTGTTCACACCATCCCTTCGGTTAAAAATATTCGGGTGTGTCCCAGTGTTCACACCATCCCTTCGGTTAAAAACATTTGAGTGCGTCCCAGTGTTAACACCAACTCCTTTGGTTAAAAACATTCGGGTGCGTCTTGGTCTTCACACCACCCCTTCGGTTAAAAACATTTGGGTGTGTCCCGGTGTTCACACCACTCCTTCGGTTAAAAACATTCGGGTGCGTCCCAGTGTTCACACCAACTTTTTCGTTAAAAACATTCAGGTGCATCCCGATGTTCATACCACCCCCTCCTCCTCTCGCGTGAGACGCATTAGGATTGTCCCCATCAGTTAAAAATATTCGGTTGCGTCTCGGTGTTCACACCAACTCATTCGGTTAAAAATAATTGGGTACGTCTCGATGTTCACACCATCCCTTCGGTTAAAAACATTCAGGTGCGTCCCGGTGTTCACACCAACTCCTTCGGTTAAAAACATTCAGGTGCGTCCTCATATTCATACCACTTCATTCAGTTAAAAACATTTGGGTGTGTCCCGGTGTTCACAACCCATTTTTTACGGCCTTTTAAGACTTGGATTTTCTTACAGGTACATCCGATAACGAGTTTGATTGCTCGCCGAGCGCTCGAAGTCCTCAGCGAAATGCCACAGCTTTGAGCCTTTTAAACCCTGCATCCTTTTTGTCTCATTTTTGGATCATGCTTTGGTCTTTCCATCCTGCAATCTCTGGTGGCTTGCCGGCCATCCTTGGAGGCTGTTGGCCATCATTGATGTGCCTTGCTAGCCATCACTGATGGTCGGCCGGCCACCAGTGTTTTCTGCAGATATTTTATGCCAGCTGTTTGCACAGATGCTTGCATCTGTCCACACGTGGAGGGCTGAATCTCCCAGTATAGATTTCATGTTTTCTATATATAGAGACCCCCTCTCTCATGTGTTGGGATTAGAAGATTTCAAACTCAAAAATTCTCTCTCTCTCTCTCTCTCTCTCTCCCCCTCTCTAGATTTCTCTCTCTCTTGTAATTTTGTGCACACTTGCCTAGTTATATCACTCTTTTGCATACACATCCTTAACCAAAATTGATCACCTTTAAGCTGAGGTCCCTTAAGGTCTTGTTGGAGCTCTTGAAAGTGGTTTTGACTTGTATTTGTGCCTAAAGTTGTGCTTTGCTTCAAAAAGTATAACACTTGTCTTTTAACTTGTTTAAGTACACTTGTTTCTCTATCTTTTCCCACTGTTTTTAAGCCATTTTTGAGCTGTAAAAATCTCTGTTTTAATGGGCTTAAATTTGTGTTTTAAGCCATTTAAGGTTAGGGAAGTGTCTCACCCTTCTTTATTCCTTGCTTCTAAGGCTTTTGCACCTTTGTTTCCCACTTTCAAACCAACCTTTTTTGGGCCATTAACCACTGAATTTTAGAGTATTTTCAGTGGCAAAAAACATGTTTTGAAGTCCAAAATTGGAGGGGTTAGTCTCCTCTCCTTGTGTCTTGTTTGCTAGCCTAGTTAATTCAATATGTTAGCATGATTTTTTAGCTTTTTGTAGCTATATTCCAGCATGTTTTTGCCTTTGTTTTAGACTGCTTTAGCTCTGTTTTGGGCTGTTTGGATCAGTTGAGTCTTGTTTTGCATGGTTGTAGTGTAAAGGTCCACACAAGAATGGTGTTTTAGGCCATTTCGCACCTCTTGTTTGAGTTGATTGCATGCTTTGGTGTTGTTTTTGCATTTCATTTCAGCACTTATAAGCTCTGCAACCTCCCTCATTTCTTGACTTTTTTAATTTGCTTTGAGGGTTGTTTCAAACTTGGGATTCTTTAAGGTTGATATTGAGGTTCATGCTTAATGGTTTAATCCTCTTTTGAGGGTTCATTACCAGCGGCATGAAACTTCTCTCATGCGTTAAACTACCCCTTGTTTGACACTTCCTTCCCTTTAGAGGACCTTAATTCACCTTTTGGACTTAATTGGATTAAGGAATGGTTGGTAAAGTTAAAATGAGCAATTGGAAGTAAAAGTGAGCGAAGATAATAACTTGGTTGTGTTTTCGATGTGTTCAATCGGACGTTAATTAAACACATGGAACTTGGACCATTTCATATTTGTTAGTGATGAAATGATCCAAGTCTCTAAGATCAACTTCTTCCCTTGATCTTTCTTAAAATGGAGGAGGTTTGTGTCTTATTTTGCATTTATTGAACTTGCACCTCTTGAGTCACAAGCCATAATGCAATGAAATT
Source organism: Camellia japonica (assembly GCA_030407325.1). Taxonomy (NCBI): domain Eukaryota; kingdom Viridiplantae; phylum Streptophyta; class Magnoliopsida; order Ericales; family Theaceae; genus Camellia; species Camellia japonica. Next base: position 23,693,526 of record JAPPVO010000014.1, read on the forward strand.
GCTTGAATTGGTGGTTTATGGCTTAAGTACACCTTTCCTTGGATTTGCTCATGAAAAGGAGGGGCTGTGAGAATGCCTTCCTTTTGCTCTGTTTGTCCGCTGTTGTAGCAGGTGAAACAATGCATCAGTGGCCGGCAGGCCACCATCTATGGCCGGCCGGTGGCCGGCAGGGCACCATTGATGGTTGGCAGGCCACTTGCATGGCCAGCACCTAGCCAGTAGTCTCTACCAGTGGCCGGCTGGCCACTAATGCAAACCTCAGCAAAATGTTGGTAAGGTGGAGCAAAAATGGTTCTAGAAGTGTTCAACTCTGCAAACAGAGGCTTTCGAGAGCGAAACGGAGGTCTTTTCGGGTGGTATCCGAGCATGTGCATCTTCCATTTCTTGAGGCGGAGTAATGGCAGCATAGTTAGAGACTTTAATTACATAGTTTGCTCACATTTGTGTTGTAACTTAATTACTTAGCTTACTAATTAATTCATTCAAGTGATGTAATAATTAGTTAATTAGTTTAGCTATTTATTTCATTTTCGTTTGTAATAATTAGTCTCATTAGCCTAATTAGCTTAATTAGCTTAGCCCTAATTAGTTGCTAGTTAGTTTTGCTTTTATTCATTCGAACTCTCCTTTGTGAGAGCAAAATGTAATAATGTTTATGTCTTCCCACCCCACGTCTTTCTCCTTTTTATTTAATCGCTTTTGATGGTTAGATTAGGGACATGTTTCAATTAGCATACCTTATGTTTGCATCCACTCATCTTGTCTTGCATGCACCGAGGCTCGGCACATCATTCAAACTACATTGTCATTTCAATAAATCTTTGAATATGTGTTTAACCGCATGTTATTTAATTGATTCACATGACATATTAGTAGCCGAGCCTAATAATTGCATATTGCATGCGCTGCATTAGACATTTAGCATAGTTAGGGATCATGCATATTTTTCTAACTCATATCTTCTTAGCTTGGAGTTCCAGGTGAGTTTTTAGTGCTTTAGCATACTTGCACGAGTGTGAGTGATTGCCATGTCTAGCATGCTTATCAAGAGGCTAAATGCTTACTTGTTAAACTGCTTGAATGCCTGTGGATGAAGGCTTGTTGCTTGAATTGGAATGATTCAACGAATGTACGTTTTAAGCACACTTTGTTGAGTGGCAAATCAGTTTTAAGCCCACTTTGTTGAGTGCCAAATTCGCAAACTTTAAGCCCACTTGACGTGGCAAAATTCAAACCCTTTTCGCAAAACAAACATGAAGTTGAATTGTTCCAACTTGAGCAAACTAGTTTATACTTGCTTGTGTGCATCACATAGTAAAGCTAGCTTAATAACCGGAACAAAAGCACATAATGTTTATAAAAAAATATATCATGATTAGTAGAGGCCGATCTTTGATCTGGTTAGCGGGGGTGCTCAATTCATGACCTTTCCCTCTCGTACCTAAGTTACCAAGCCAAGGCAACTTTGGTGATGATAGACACTCACGAGTCATGGGTTTCCTAAATTTCCCCCAAAAAAAAATAAAAAAATATTTAGGTGGCGAATCTGTATCTGGCAAAGCAGTCCAATTTTGGCATTTTTGATTCAAAATCGATTTTCCAAGAGATTTGCCAAATTTGGACTCTTTGGTGTTTATCAATTTCATATTGCACTTGTGAGATTAGATTCAAAACTGCAAGGGTCCAAACTATAGGGATTCTTTTCGAGTTTCCAAAAAGGGGGCGCGAAAAAGCCGAGCTACATCTTCTTGCTGCATTTGAGCGATACAAGGCTCAGCTTCTACTTGCTGCCTTCTCCTTCTTGCCTTTCAATGTTCTTGGGGGCAAGATTCCTCTCAAGAACTTCCAATGGGCCTGTGATGTTATGACTCGGGGTCATGTTCTCAACTCCATTTCCTAGATAGAGCTTCAAGCTTTTTAGGATCAACTTCCACTCTTTCTTTATTGGTACAAAATTTCTTTGGCTACCAGTAACTCTTTTGATGAAATCACAGCCAATCAAATTCAGACTCGGTACGAAGCAGACAACCTTATTGAAGAATATGATGACTTCAAGAATAAAGATTCAGTGTACTGTGATGATTTAAATATGGATGAAATAGATCAAGGCTTCAAAGAGACAGAGTTCGAGGTGAAAGCTGAACAACCTTTTCACCAAATAAGAGCATACTAGTTGCAAGAACCTAGCTTTGATAATATAGAAAATAGAATAAAGAAGGAACATAAGTTCATTGAACACCGTTGGGTTAAATTTAATGAACATGTTACTTTTTATATTCCTTATTATTGTGAAATCGAATTCGTAGCCAAGTAGGCTTTTCTAATGTAATTACTTACATATCAATAAAACTAGGGGTTTTCTTCTCCTATTTGGCATGATCTGGATTTATGTTCCAATTGCAAGCTTGTGACCACTTTATTCACACAATTCACATAAAATTACAACTTCGAATTAACCAAGTTTTTGTTTCGAAGCCTGGTTTGAACATCTCCAAAGTATGGAATACTTGAAGCCTTGTTTGAATATCTCCAAAGTATGGAATACATATGACAATTTTGCCTTAAGTCTTCTCATTCCAATCGTATGGTAAACATAATCTAACAGCTTTGAATTAACCAACCTTTGTTTCAAAGTAACTTTTAAGTGCTTCGAAGTATGGAACTACTTTTAAAAGTAACAATGCTGCTTCCCAAAAAAGGATTTATTTTGACAAAAAATCCCAAAAGGAATTTTTCTTGTTCAGGTAAGTCTTTTTGGATTTTGATCCTTTACTTGACTTGGTACTGGCTTTGCAACTTTGAAGTCTAGAACATTAAATAAGAATCAAATTCTAGCTACAGAGTACTTCAAAGTTCACTTTGAAGATTTTATCTTTTACAAAAAACCTAAGTGCAAGTCCCTAATCCCTTCGAAGCAGATCAACCATAAACATTCTTGCATTCTTAGGCATAAAATGTGCTTCGAAGTCAACTACCTGCTCTCAAAGCCCTAGCTGGACGTTTGACATCTGGCTTTGGAGCCAAATCCTGGCTTTGAAGCCAAATATTTGTTTTTGAAGCTAATCTGAGTGTTTGAGATACGTTTCCCTCCCAAACAACCACACTTCAGAGAAACTTTCCATGTTGTACTTTTAGGACTCCTTTGAATTTTAAGACAAAGGCTTAAACTCATATGGGTTCCAAAATCAATCAAACAATTATCTCGAGTCTTTTTATCCATTTAGACTAATTGGGCATCTTTCAGACAAAAAGGTTTAAAAAACCTTTCTCTTCGCGCTTTTAACTTACTTGCTAGCCAAAACACAAACCCTTCATTTCTATTGCTCTCTCCTCCTCTTTACTCTTTTTCGCGGCTTCTTCCCCCAAAAACTTCCGCTAATGGCTTCTTTCTCCTTGAAAGTACCAATTGTAGAACTTGTGAGCCCATCTGTAGCTTTGAAGAGGAATATCGCTGAAGAATGTGAGAAGTACAAAGCTGGCAAAGAAAGTTCTATCGATGGGTACATTTTCATTCCTTATTGTCATGAGCAACAAGAATATGTGCTTGGGCCCATTTTTAAGGAGGCCCCTGTCCAGCTTACTGTGTTATACCCGTGTTTGGAGGATCACTGCCTCCTCTACGAAGGTGGTCTTGATTGGGGAAGCTGGAGGATGAACCAACCCTATCGCTGCTAGCCCACAGTAAGGCCAGAATGGAAGGAATGGTACAATCTAGTTATTCCCACCAGGTCATTGGATCTCCAGGAACTTTGCCTCTTCGACGTCTCTCAACTATCCAGTATTTTGAAGAATCCATTTTTAATACCTGTTGCTCTTTGTTTTTGGAACTCTACTTTTAATTTCTTCTAATTTAGATGTGGTACGATGGCCCCTACTGTCCTTGACATTTGCCATCTTTTAGGGTTATCCCCTATTAGCACTCCCTTTGGTCCAAATTATCCTGACCTTAACGTCTCTTTTTCTATTCCTCCTCTAAACTCATCCTATAGTGACTTTGTCAAATCTAAGAACAAAAGGGAAGGTCGTGTAACTGATAGGGAACTCTTTTCTTTTTTATTATATTGGCTTTGTAAATTCCTTTTTTGTACCTCTTCTTAGAGGATTATGCCTGAGTTTGCCCATCTCGCCAAAGCTTTTGTTTTGCATAAAAAGGTAGCTTTAGCTCCATATGTTTTGGGTCATGTCTACAAAACTTGCTCCCAATTTTGTGAAAAACCCGTGGATGCCAATCAAGGAGGCCCATTTTTGCTACTCCAACTCTGGCTTTTTGCATACTTCATTGACTCGCACTCTAAATGTCTAAGATTTCTATCACTAGACCCTACCTCTTATGGCATGATGTTTGCAAGGGTCTCTCTTTACCCTTCCAATTTTTCCTTCTACTTTTCTTTTTTCATCAACTTCCAGCTTTCCTTTCTAGCCTCTTTTTTTTGTCCCTTCGAAGCCAACATTGGACCAGCCTGGCTGAGGGTCATTTTGGGTGACAAGTCCCGCTCTAGGCCTTAACACAAAGATGTGTGGGCTTCCATCCTAATTCTGAGGGGGCTTTTCATTGGCAATCTAAATCCTAGAGCTTATAAGTGTATTTCCAAGCCCTACTGCCCCGCCTAATTTGCTAGGCAATTTGGATTCACTCAGGGGATCCCTATCCCTCTCTGGAGCCAATCCAACTCAAATCTTGTAAGCAGAGTACTGAAGGTTCCAAGGTCCAAACTGGAGGAAGCAACCTCCAAGTTAATCCAAGACTTAATTGATTTTGAATACTTACCCTTCATCCTTCAAGGCAAGACAATGAAAAGATACCAGAATTTGTGGATAGCCAATATGGAGGTGCACTTGGCCATCCCTCCTCAGGATTTGTTAATGGGACTAGATGTGCCTTAGGCCAAGTCCAGGGGACTGGGATCATCACTTCCTCTATTGCCCCTACTATCCCAGCTCCTACTCCCACTACCGCAAGGACTATTCCTGTTGCCCCATCTCCTCCTCCTAGAGTTACTAGAGCTGCTTTGAAGAAAGGTGTGCACAGTTGCTTCCCTTTTGTTTTTTTCTTTTCTTTTCTCTTTATGATGCCTTGCTTAGTTATTTATAGCCTCTCTTTGGTGCAGGAACCTCATAGGAGGACTTTTCTCAGAGAGTTCAAGCTTTGAATATCCTTAAAGACAAGCAGCAATAACAGAGGAAGAGAAAACTGCTGCATGATCTTGAAGAGGAGACATCTGAGGCTCCTATAGAAGAGGAAGAAGCAGAGAAAGAAAGAAACACCATTGAAGAGGAGGAAGAAAATAATAATTTCTCCTTCTGACCTTGTTGGTGATCCTATTCACAAGGCAACTGCTAAGGCCGTGGAAGAATAACATTCCAAAGAAATTACAGTATTTTGGAGGTTTAAAAAAAGGAGGCAGCAACAAATACTAAAGGATGAAGCTGCTGCAGCTAATGCACTACAAAGGGAGACTACAAGGAAAAACAGACTGCTGAGCTCTATGCCCTTCGCAGCTCTCCAATCATTACCACTAAAACCTCTTAGGCTGGTAATTTCTCTCTTAACTCCTTTCGATTCCCTCTAAAGACTTAACAAAAAGAATTAACATTTTCTTTCTATTTTCTATTTATGCAACAACAGTCATTCCTCCTCCGACATTAGCCTCTTTGGTCTCAAAAGGAACAAGGAAGGCTTATACTGAAGTGCCAATGATTATAGAGCCTACTCAAATGGTACATCCACTTCCCAGCTCTATATCCTCCATGCCTTCCTTTTTAAAACAAAGCATTCCACCTTCCTTATGCCCAGGCTTAACACCATACATGCCCCATCTATCTTTCCTCTTCTCTCATTTTACTTCTCCTATAATCATGGCTGCTCCTGTATCACCTAAGAGAATTCCAGTGGTCACTTCATCTTTAGTGATAACTGGTACTCACAAGGAAGATACTAGTGGCTCAGTAATTTCCTTTCAACCATCCAGATCCAGTCCCTCTTCTTTAGACTTGCTGGTAGTCGGGACTATTGACTCTGCGAGGGGAATTTCTACCAATTCACCTATTCCAATGCTTCCATCTCTTCCTTCAACCTGCAATCCCTCTGTACTGATAATGTTAGAGGAGGAGACAGACATCTGCGAAGCTCAGCTAGCCAGCTTATTTGGCATCTCTTCACCAGCTTAGGTACCAAGTAGTGAGACTGAGCCATTGACCCTTACTAATTGCTTACTAGAGATTTTTAAGAGCTCCTCCACTCCTATTGAAGCCTCTTCACCTCAAGCGGACTTCGGCACTTGCTTCGATTTACTGCAAACATTTTTGAGGATTCCATTTGAAACTTTGTAGAGACCTATCATCAAGGATGGTTTCCTTAAATGTTGCCAGGCCTTCGAGCAATCTGATCTAGCCTTTTCAAGCCACCTATCTCAGGCAGCAGCCACCATAAACTTTTACATCAATATCTACCAAATGGCTAAGGCTGCAAAAGAAAAACTGATAAAGGATAAGGAGTTTGTATCCCACACCCATGCCGAAGTGTTTTAATTGAAGGGACAACACTCCTATGCATCCCAGTTTCGATCCCAACTATTGGAGAAAAAAGCTCAACTGGAAAATGAGCTAGCAGCAGTCAACCTAGCCTTGGATCGAAATGCCAAGAAGCTGCAAATTACTAACCAAGGGCTGGCTGATAAAAAACAAGACATGGCTACAGCCATTTAGTTGTTCCCATCCCTTAGAAGTAGAGAATCAATTGTAAGGGAACAATTGAAACGCTGTATTGATTTCTAGGCTAATTTGTGGCTACATGTATTTAATTCTTTATAGAATAAAAAACCTTTTATTATCTATGTAGGTATATCATGCTCTATCATTTTATCATTTAGCACTTTCTACACTCCTTGTGTTTCCCACACAGATGGATATTAAGGCTTCAAGTACCTACCATTAATTTTCTTGGGATCAACATATCCATTCAAATTTCTCAGATGGTATGCTCCCCCAGGTAAGACTTTATGAATTTGACATGGTCCTTCCCAATTAGGTGACCATTTGCCAAACTTATGGCTTTTAATTCCTATTGGAAGTATTGTCTTCCATACCAATCACCTTCATCAAAACTAATGTGTCTGGCTTTTTTATTATAGTTTTTGGCTGCCTTGTTCTTTTGGAAAAGAATACTATTTAATGCCAAAATTCTAGCTTTATCCACACTTTCTAATTCCAAGAACCTGCTTTCATAGTACTACTCAAAAGTTAACAGGTCCTGCCATTTTACCCTCAAGGATTTAATATTAATTTCCACAAGCAACACTGCATCATATCCATATACTAAGGCATAAGGAGTGATTCCTATACTTGACCTTGGAGAAGTTCTATAGGCCCATAACACATCTAACAACAAGTTATGCCAATCCATAGGATTGTCTTCCAAATTCTTTGTATTCCTTTTTTTAAGGATTTATTAGATGATTCAGCCTGGCCATTCGCCTGTGCATAATAAGGGGTGGAATTAACAAGGCTAATTCCAAACTCTGTTGTGGAAGATTTTACCATCTTTCCATCAAATACAGCCTTATTATCTATAGTTGTGGTTTGTGGGATGCCAAACCTATGGATCAATTCCTTGATAAATCCAATAACTTCAGTCTAATCCACAGCCTTATAAGGCTTAGCTTCGACTCATTTAGTGAAGTAATCTATAGCCACTAGAATGAAACAATGTTGATTCGAAGAAGGTGGATATATTTTCCCTATCATATCCATTGCCCATCCTCTAAATGGCCATGGCTTCACTACTGCATGCAAATTAGTTATCGGAACATGCCTTATCATGCCATGCTTCTAGTAGGCCTGACATCCTTTTGTATACTCTATGCAATCCTTTAGGATGGTTGGCCAATAGTAGGAATGCCTTCGAAACAACCATCTCATCTTCACACCAAGCTGATGGGCTCCGGAAATACCTTCATGCACCTCAGCCATAGCAGTCAATGATTCTTGCGGGCCTAAACATTCCAACAACAACCCATCTGCTCTCCTTTTGTAAAGAGCATTGTTATACACTATATATTGCATAGACTGCAGTTTAATTTTCCTCCTGGCCTTCGACGATGGGCCAGTTAAATATTGAATGATTGGATGTCTCCAATCATGCTCTTATAAGTTATTCTAGTTAAACTTCTACCATGATACCCCTTTTAGCCAAAGGTGGTATTAACTTCTGGTATGTTGTTTGACTTATGTCCACTTGGACACTCCCCTTTCTTTTGAAATTCGAAGCCTTTTGGGCCACATCTTTGGCCTTATGGTTTATGAATCTTGAGATATAAGTCACATTGGCTATCTGAAATTGAGAAAGCAAATGTAGTGCAGCAACATAATATGGTAACATGCTTGCACTTTGACACTTGAAGATTCCTTTTACTTAGTTTATTACCAACTGGGAATCTCCAAATATATCAACTGCATGAGCTTGTAATCCAATAAGTACCTCAAGTCCCATTATTAAAGCTTCATATTCAGCTTGATTATTGGAACAAGTAGTTTCATCAACTTTGAAACCATGTGTTGTTTTTACCCCCTGTGGTGATTTAATTATAACACCAATTCCAACCAAACCACTGGCTTTTCATCCATCGAACCACATTTGCCATGGCTCAACATTGACCATACCACGGTCCATTATCTCTTGGCTTTCTGTTTGACATGGATGATCTGCCAAGAAGTTAGCCAAAACTTGTCATTTTACTGCCTTTCGGGAGACATATTCAAGATGAAATTCTGATAAAGCTAATATCCATTTGCCAATACTTCCTCTCAACATAGGTCCAGATAACATGTACTTAACCAAGTCCATGGTTGCAATTACCAAGACAACAGTAGGCAAAAGAAAATATCTTAATTTCATTACTGCAAACTATAACGCAAGGTACAATTTTTCTACAGTTGAGTATTTACATTCACAAGAATTTAAAAATCTACTAAGGTAATAAACTGCTTGCCCCTTGCCTTCTTCATTGTCTTGGGCTAGGAAAATTCCCAATGAATCTTTCGCTGCAGCAATGTATAACTTCAAGGGCTTGTCGCTCCTTGGAGGCATCAACACTGGAGGCTTGGCCAAGTAGGCTTTAATTCCTTCGAAAGTAGCTTGATGCTCTGCTGTCTACACAAACTCCTCGTCATCTTTCAACTTTAACAAAGAAGAAAATACTTTAGTTTTCCCTGTAGTGTTAGAAATAAATCTTCGAAGAAAATTACCCTGACCAAGGAACTTTTGTACTTCTTTCTTACTTAATGGAGGTTTGGCCTCAATAATGGCTTTGGCTTTATTCTGATCAATCTGTATTTCCTTCTTGTGCACTACATACCTCAAGAAGTTTCCAGCTGATACACCAAAAGCACATTTGAAAGGATTAGGCTTTAACTTGAACTTTCTCATTTTTTATAAAGCTACTACCTAGTGAACCAAGTGTTCCTCCATAGACTAAGACTTTACAACAATATCATCAATGTAACACTCTAGGTATCCTCCAATAAGATCATGAACGATAGTATTCATTTCCCTCTAATATGTTGCCCTAGCATTCTTTAGACCAAATGGCATTTTTACCCATTCTAAGGTGCCAATACTCCCAGGACACCTGAATGTTGTCTTCTAGACATCCTCCTCTGCAATGCAGATCTGGTTGTAACCAGAATGCCCATCCATCATAGACAAAATCATGTGCCTTGCTAAACTATCTACCAATAGATCCACTATAGGCATGGGGTATTCATCTTTTGGAGTTGCTAAATTTGGATTTCTAAAATCGATGCATACCCTCATCTTGCCATTCTTTTTAACCACAGGCACAATGTTAGACAACCATTCAACATACCTGGTTGTTCTAATGAAACCTACTTTAAGGGGCCTGAGAATTTCCTCTTTCACTTTCTGAACCACTTTAGGGCTCATCCGTCTTGGTATCTGCTTGTGTGGTTTGAAGTTATAGGGAGCCTATGTTCCACTAATGACATATCCAATCCTGGCAGTTCATTATACAACCACGCAAAACAATCCTTATATTTCTTTAGATTACCAACAACCGGTTCCTGTCAATAGAACTTAACCAAGCACTGATATAAGTGGGTTGCTGTGCAGAACCTTTCCCTAAATTGACTTCTTCCAAGGGTTCTTGTACTTGAGCACTTACTAATGCTTCTCTTTTGACTTATTCTACCTTCGAAGCAACTTTTTTGTTTTGTTTTGCTCCCACCTTCTCTGGTTTCACATCTTTGCCTTGTTCCTCATAGACAAAACCTGTCCATAAGGCTTCTTCTTCCTATATTTCCTGGACTTTTGTTTTGATGTCCAATGCACTGTACTTATCAAGCGCCAAAGGCCTGACCTTTTGTTGCTCCTGATTATAGCCAACCACCATGGCTTCCTTCTCATATTCCTGAACCTTCTAAACTATTGACATTATGTCCAATGCTAAACTTGACTAAGGCCAAGGGTCTGGCTTCTTAGGTCTTATCTTTTTGCCTACAACTAGGCATCATTGTCATCCTTGGGGACGAACTCTTCATCAGCACTCTCTTGCACTAAGTGCTTCAGGTGTGCTACTTCCTCATCAGCTGTCACTTCGACTGTTCCATCAGGTTTCCTCAATATATTTAGTGGTGTCACTCTTTCAGTATATAACTTCGCCTCTACAAAAATCAGCACAAGCGATAAAGGGTTGAGGGTCTGTGTTGATCTCCTCTGTCTCTCCATTGCATAGGGCCATCATTATTTTCTGATGTAGAGAGGAAGGCACACATTTGTTGGTGTGGATCCAATCCCTGCCAAGTAAAGCATTATACTTGACATTATTATCTTTAACAAAGAATGTTGTCATACAATCTTTGGTTCCCACACTCAAGTTGATAGACAAGATGCCCTGAGCCATCTGCTTATCCCGAGTGAAGCCAGGAATAGTTGTACTAGTTGGGATTAATCTGGGGTTTCTTTTTCCCAATTTCTTCAAAGAGGACTTTGGAAGTAGGTTCACTACTGCCCCATTGTCCACTAACACCCTGTTCATTTGTATCCCATCAAAATAAGCCTTGATATATAAGGGCTTAACGTGCTACATCATAGATGTTGTAGGGTACTCGAAGGGATACGAGAGGTTAATACTTACCTCCTCACTTTCATCTTCAGTTTCCATTGGTGTGGCCACTTTAGACTCATCTTGAATCATGCTAACCTGTGAATCTTCACTAGAAACTGGAATAGGGTCATCTTCCAGACCTTCTTGGTTTCCATCTTTAGCCTAGAACTCCTGTGGCAGTATATATACCATGTTTACTGACACTGGAGGAAATAACCCAAACTGAATTGCTGGTTGTACTTGTTTCTCTTCCAAACTAACTTGTTCAGTTATTTTAGAAGCATCTTCCATGCTGCACTCTAGTACCTCTGTGCTAGCAGGTTCCTTTGAAATAGCCTGTTGGTGATTTACCTCCGTTCGCTTGTCAACCAAAAAGGTTTGCTCAGCCATGAAAGCCTCAAATATTCCATCTTCAGCCAATATTCTCTTTTAGCCTAGTTCAGTCCCTTCATTTGTTTCATCGTCGCTTTCCATTAAAGCCTTTTCGAGGCCTGGTAAACTAGATTTTTCTTTGGCCCTTAGTTGAGCATGAACTTTTTCCAACTGCTCCATGCTGGCACTCATCTTGATCTTGGGAATAGGTTTTGAACCTATCCCTCCATCTGTCTAATCCTTTGCTTGTGCCATGGAAGTACTCTCTCTACTTTCTTTCAGATCCTTCTAATACTGGGTGTATCTTCGTTGGATCTTCCTTCTTTGAGACCTAGAAATTATAGCAACCACATCTGGCTCACTTGTTTTTGGATTTCACTTAGTATTAGGAACAACACTACTTTTGCTTCTGCTCTCTTGTTTTTATTTTTTAATATTTAATCACCAATTAGTTCCTGACACTTGATTCTTCTATGCTCTTATTGTTGAAAGAGGTTTGATCATTCTTTCCTAGTCTCCAAAAACCTTTCTTTGAGTTGATATTTCCTTAGATTTATTCTACATGACAAACCAATTTGGAACTCTTGGGACCCATGAGCCCACTGGTCTAGCTGCTAGATCTGCTGCACCACTCTTTGAAACAATCTTCAAAGCAGTCTTCGAGGGCCAATTATCAGTCATGGTCCCATGCCTTGCACTGAATCCATGCCTCCTCTTAAGCTGACTGTCCACTCTGTAATAATTGGGTGGCCTAGTTTTATACAGAGTCCTCTTTCCCTTTAACTGCATCCTGGTGTCTGGTGGGGTTACCAAGGACGAATGTTGTCTAGGGCAAGTTGTGTATGGCCTCTTTTATGTGTGCTAGTTATTCGATCCCTCTGCACCTCTTTGTAATGCTGCTTCCCACCAACTGGGAGCCCTTTCAGCCCCTTGTAGCATATCTTGCACCTGGGCACATCCTTAACACTATAGCAGCTTCGAGAGAGTTATCATCCAACTTTTCTTCACTAAAGCTTTCTTTTATGCCTGCAGAGCTTTGTCCATCAGTTGGTGAACTTCTTGTGTTCTTCCTGAGAGCAGTCTGGCTGGCCACATGCATCTGCACAGTGACTTCCTCCAATTCTTTTCGGGATAGGTTTTGGAAATCTGGCATGCCAACATTAGCTGCAACCTCTCCAATTTCTGCAATAGGGTTGGTGTCAATTCTCATAGCTTTCTCAGACTTTGCTGGAAACTTTAGCCTCCTCATCCGAATTTGTTCTTGGATCCTGTCTCAGAAAACAATATAGTTTTTAGTTGAATGAGACCAACAATTGTGCCATTTACAGTATAGTTTTCCTGTAAGTTCTTCAAAGGTAGGAATTTTGACTCCCTTTGGTAACTTTAGGAAATTTGCTGCAAGCAAATGATCAAAAATGTCGTCTGCTTTTGTTACGTCAAAAGAATACTTCTTATGTAGGTCTTTCTTTTTGAATTGCTGGTTTATTGTACTGTTTTCTGAATTAATGCCTCATAAGTCATAGGTTCTTTTCCTACTATCTCTGCTGCATCAATTTCATAATTAGGGTCCCTATAGTAAGTCTTCTATGATGCATTACTTCGATCTTGTTATTCCACGAGTAAAGTTTCATATCTAGACACCTTATAGGTTAACTCTACTAAGTCTCAAAACTCAGTTGAATCAAACTTCTTTCACAACCTAAATTCCAAGCCATTCTGAATCAATCTTACAAATTCAGGCTTTGGTAGCATGACCCTGCATTTGTTTTGTGCCCTTTTAAATCTAGCAATAAACTGAGCAGCCTTCTCATTAGGCCTTTGGCTCAATCTTGCCAAGTCTACCATAGAAACTTTAGGTTCTGTTTGAAAAATTGGGCATGAAAAACTTCCTCCATTTGCTGCCAAGTTTGGATAGAGCCAGGTGTAAGGTTAATGTACCATACGAAGGCTACTCCAGTTAGAGAACTTGGAAAAGTCTCAGTTTGATGTAATCATTATTAGCAAAGTCACCACACTAGCTTATAAACCTAGCAATGTGTTCCACTGTTGATTGATTTCCATTACCATAAAAGAGGGCAAAGTCTAGTATTCTAAGCCCCCTAGGATACTCGTGTACCCTATCTACCCACTCTGGGTAAGGTTTTCTATATACTAGTGTCTGGACCCCCAGAGCCATAGGTCCACACATTTCTCTAACTATATCAGCAATTTGGTCCTTGGAACCATATTTTGTGCTGGTTGAACCACTAGTGGAGGGAGAAACACAGGGTTTGGAGGAACACCGTGTACTTGTGGGCCTCTTGGTTCATATATGGGCACATTCAGGGCTGGTTGTACCTGTTGTACTAGTTGTTGTTGAAGGTATGGCTGGCCTCTTGAGGCCTGCCTTGCGAAAGGTACCACAGGAGGAGAAGTAGGTGTTGCTTCTCTTCCAATTGCATGAAATCCTTCAAACCCCCCGGGTGCAAACTCAAACACAGGGTTGGTGAAACCGCTTGTGCTAGGCATGTTCTCAAATATAGGATTTGGAAATGCCCTTATGCCACTACCCTGGGCTGGCCCAGATCCACCAAATTGTACGGTTTCGCTGGTAAAGAATGGTACATTCTGAGTGGCCATTGGTCTCAAAGGAGTTTCATACCATGACTGAGGCACAAGTGCTGGCCTCTCATGGTTGTGACTAGTAGTCTGACCATTGACTTGTCCATTATTTTGCATAGGCTGTTTATCTCGAGCCAATCGTTGCTGAGGACTATTTACATTTTCTTCAGTTTGTCTTACAACAGTTGGTTAATGAGAATTCATTCGATCCAAAAAGGATGTTGCCTATCTTTCCATTGTATACATTAGTTGTTGTCCCATAGCATTTACTAAACCTCGCCACGGATTCAATGGCTGGGTAGAAGGAACATTCGAAGGTCCAGTCTCATGGCCTTGTCCAGTGTGTTGGACATGTGTTGTATATTCTAAAGTGCTAGTCTGTTCGACAATTTGCGGAGGATCTGATAGGATAGGTGCATCCATCACATTGTCTTTTGGGTTACGTATTTCTACCTCTCCTTCTACACCCTCTTCTAAGCGTTCATTTTCTCCTCTTGCTCTATGTCTAGCCATTTTTAATAGCCCCACTGGGCGTGCCAAAAACATATGTTGACTTTTTTGGCTTTTGAGGGTTAATAGTGCATATTTAACCGTGCCAACAAGGATCAATTAGTCCTTGCAGAAGTTATGATTGCCAACCAATTATCAAGCGATTGTGTTGAAGTTCTTTCAGCCTCAATGAAGAGGATTTTTACTGGTGGCTTGTTTTAGGAGAAAATTATGAATAGTAATGCGTAAATATAATTCAGAAATTGAATTTCATTAAGCGAATGAAAACTTAGAATTAAGTTACAATGACCCAGCCTCGACGAGGTTCACAGCAACGAACTACTGAAAAACTACTCCTAGGAATTGAAGTGCAGTACAGGAATTGAAGTGCTGGAAGTGTAAAGAACTAGAAATGTAAAACTAGAAAGAAAATGAATAAAATAAACTGGTTTCTGAATCTGAGTCTGGGTCACTTCTGTTTAGCCCTCTTTTCTATTTATACTCTTCAGTGATAACTATCAAAGTGGCCTTCTAACCGTCGAAATACGTTTCCACGATCTCTAGTCATGGCTTCGCTCAACTAGCTCCCACTACGCCTCTTTTGCAATTAGGTTTTCCTTCTAAATTTCAATTTGAGTTGTAGGTAACTGTTAGGCTACGTCATCTCGCGCCTCATGGCTATTGAGATGCCACGCAGATCCGATACTACCAATATGAACTGCTATATGTCTGTCTTTGATTGGAGACCTGCTTTAATACCCCAAATTGCCCTTTAGGTGCCCATATCACTCTACGATTGACTTTTACAATTTATACAACCAACATTACCCCCCCGCACTAATATACCCAATACTTGGTGATATTAGTGGACTAGTACATTCTACCCACGTCCTAGGACGTGCATGGACTCTGTATACTCTGTATATTCTAGAAGTATGACTGTTTTTTGAATAATGAAGCAGTGAAATTCATTAAATCCTTGTTCTAACCCATACAGCATTTGAAGAAATGAATGATTAGCTTGACTCATTGCAAACTTTTTAACAAACCCACCATTCGAAGCCCGTGTGGCTATATCATCCATTACACCTCCCAAGACTTCTCTAAAACTGGTTATGTTCGTTACTGTTGGCTTTTTTGGCTTTTGAGGGTTAATAGTGTAAATTTAAGCGTGCCAGCAAGGATCAATTAGTCCTTACAGAAGTTATAATTGCTATCCAATTATCAAATGATTGTGTTGAAGTTCTTTCAGCATCAATGAAAAGGACTTTTACTGGTGGCTTGTTTTAGGAGAAAATTATGAATAATAACACGTAAATATAATTCAAAAATCAAATTTCATTAAGCAAATGAAAACTTACAATGAAGTTACAATGGCCCAGCCTCAATGAGGTTCACAACAACAAACTACTAAAAAACTACTCCTAGGAATTGAAGTGCTGGAAATGTAAAGAACTAGAAATGTAAAACTGGAAAGAAAATGAAGTAAAAGAAACTAGCCTCAGGATCTAAGTCTGGGTCACTTCTGTTTAGCCCTCTCTACTATTTATATTCCTTAGTGATAACCGTCAAAGTGGCCTTCTAACCGTCGAAATACATTTCCACGATCTCTAGTCATGGCTTCGCTTAACTAAGCTCCCACTACGCCTCTTTTGCAGTTAGGCTTTCCTTCTGAATTTGAATTTGAATTATAGGTAACCGTTAGGCTATGTCATCTCGCCCCTCTTGATTATTTAGATGCCACACAGATCCGATACTACCAATATGAACTGCCACATGTCTGTCTTTGATTGGAGACTTGATTTAATTCCCCAAATTGCCCTTTAGGTGTCACGTGTCACTCTGCAATTGGCTTTTACAGTTTATACATCCAACATTACCCCCCGCACTAATATACCCAATACTTGGTGATATTAGTGGACTAGTACAATCTACCTACATCCTAGGAAGTTCATTGACTCTATATATTCTAGAAGTATAACTGCTTTTTGAATAATGAAGCAGTGAACTTCATTAAATCCTTGTGCTTTGAACTTCCATTCTTTGAGTAGACGAAAAGACTGGTACATCCCCAATGGCTAATCACATCTTCTCTTATATTGATCGAGCATACGAGGAGTCTTTGGAGGATGATTGCATGCCTCGAAAGAACCTTAATGCATTTATTGGCTACACTTATCTGCCACCATTTATACAATTCATGGAAGCTTTTGCAAGTTACCAACCTTCGCACCAAGAATCTACCAACTACAAACCTTTAGACCAAGCATTTGTAAAAATGGATCTTGGAAGCTCCTTCTTTGCCACACAACCCTCCATATGCGACGAAGCTGCTTCTTCTTCCTCCAAGTCCACTGGCTGGGGAAGTTGGTCAACACCTGCTAAACCCCAATTAAGAGAGCGGATTCGTCATCGATTTGTTGAATTCGATGATCTCCTTTCTGTTCCTCCTTCTGCTTGGAGTTCAGTGGTTTATCCCTGTGTACCCATTGATCACAACGCATTCTGGAGGACAACTTGCTTATGGCGTGGTACACGTCTTCCATGCCAGCGAAGATAGTGCGAAAAAACTCCTCATCCAAACAAAGCACATGGATATAATCTGTCATTCTTGGCTGAGAAGGCAAAACTTTGCTCTTCTAACGGGCTCGAATGCGTGAATGACCCCCAGTTCCTTTCTTCCTTCGGATAGATCCCTCTGCACCTCCTCTCCCTTAGAATCCTCATTTGATGGAGGAATTGAAATTTACGATCTTCGAGAATAAATTTTTTCCTTCCTACGAACCTTCAGCTTTTCCAACTGTATTTGAGCGATGCAAGGCTCAGCTTCTACTTGCTGCCTTCTCTCACTTGCCTTTCAATGTTCTTGGGGACGAGATTCCTCTCAAGAACTTCCAATGGGCTTGTGATGTTATGACTCGGGGTCATGTTCTCAACCCCATTTCCTAGATAGAGCTTCAAGCTTTTTCGGATCAACTTCCACTCTTTCTTTATTGATACAAAATTTCTTTGGCTACCAGTGACTCTTTGGATGAAATCACAGCCAATCAAATTCAGACTCGGTACGAAGCAGACAACCTTATTGAAGAATATGATGACTTCAAGAATAAGGATTCCACATACTGGGATGATTTAAATGTGGACGAAATGGAGCAAGGCTTGAAAGTGATAGAGTTCGAGGTGAAAGCTGAATAGCTTTTTCACCAAATAAGAGCATACTAGCTGCAACAACCTAGCTTTCATAATATAGAAAATATGATAAAGAAAGAACATAAGTTCATTAAACACTACTAGGTTAAATTTAATGAACTTGTTACTTTTTTTATTCCTGATTATTATGAAATCGAATTCGTAGCCAAGTAGGCCTTTCTAATGTAATTACTTACATATCAATAAAACTAGGGGTTTTCTTCTCCTATTTGGTATGATCTGGTTTTAGGTTCCAATTACATGCTTGTGACCACTTTATTCACACAATTCAAATAAAATTATAGCTTTGAATTAACCAATTTTTTGCTTTGAAGCCTTGTTTGAACATCTCCAAACTATGGAATACTTGAAGCATGGTTTGAATATCTCCAAAGTATGGAATATAGATGACAATTTTGCCTTAAGTCTTCTCAGTCCAATCGTATGGTCAACATAATCTAACAGCTTTGAATTAACCAACCTTTGTTTCAAAGTTACTTTTAATTGCTTCGAAGTATGGAACTACTTTTAAAAGTAACAATGCTGCTTCCCAAAAAATATTTATTTTGCTTCGAAGTATGGAACTACTTTTAAAAGTAACAATGCTGCTTCCCAAAAAAAGATTTATTCTGACAAAAAATCCCAGAAGAAATTTTTCATGTTCAAGTAAGTCTTTTTGGATTTTGATCCTTTACTTGACTTGGTACTGGCTTTGCAACTTTGAAGTCTAGAACATTAAATAAGAATCAAATTCTAGCTACAGAATCCTTCAAAGTTCGCCTTGAAGGATTTTATCTTTTACAAAACACCTAAGAGCAAGTCCCCAATCCCTTCAAAGCAGATCAAACCTGAACATTCTTGCATTCTTAGGCATAAACTGTGCTTCGAAGTCAACTACCTGCTCTCGAAGCCCTAGTTGGATATTTAACATTGGGCTTTGGAGACAAATCCTGGCTTCGAAGCCAAATATCTATTTTCAAAGTCAATCTAAGTGTTTGAGATACGTTTCCCTCCCAAACAACCACCTTTGAGAGAAACTTTCCATGTTGTACTTTCAGGACTCCTTTAACTTTTAAGACAAAGGCTTAAACTCGTATGGGCTCCAAAATCAGTCAAACAATTATCTCGAGTCTTTTTACCCATTTAGATTGATTGGGCATCTTTCATACAGAAAGGTTTAAAAAACCCTTTCTCTTCGCGCTTTTAACTTACTTTCTCGCCCAAAACACAAACGCTTCATTTTTATTGCTCTCTCCTCCTCTTTACTCTTTTTCTTAGCTTCTTCCTCCGAAAACTTCTGCTAATGGGTTTTTCCTCCTTGAAAGTACCAATTGTGGAATGTGTGAGCCCATCTGTAGCTTTGAAAAGGGTTATCACTGAAGAATGTAAGAAGTACAAAGCTGGCGAACAAAGTGCTATTGATGGGTGCATTTTCATTCCCCGTCATCACGAGCAATGAGAATATTTGCTTGGGCCCATTTTTAAGTAGGCCCCTGCTCAGTTTCCTACTTTATACCTGTATTTGGAGGATCACTGCCTCCTCTATGAAGGTGGTCTTGATTAGGCAAGCTGAAAGATGAACCGACCTCATCGTTGCTGGGCCACAGTACGGCCAAAATGGGAGGAATGGTACGATCGAGTCATTCCCACCTAGTCATTGGATCTCCAGGAACTTCGCCTCTTCGACGCCCTTCAACTATCCTGGTTCACTATTTCGGAGAATCCATTTTTAATACCTGCTGCTCTTTATTTTTGGAACTCTACTTTTAATTTCTTTTAATTTAGATGGGATATGATGGCCCCTACTATCCTTAACATCTGCCATCTTTTAGGGTTATCCCGTATTGCCACTCCCTTTGGTCTAGACTATCTTGACCTTAACGTCTATCTTTCTATTCCTCCTCTGAACTCATCCTATAGTGACTTTGTCAAATCTGAGAACAAAAGGGAAGGTCCTGTTACTAATAAGGAACTCTTTTCTTTTTTATTGTATTGGCTTTGTAAATTCCTTTTCTGTACCTCTTCTTAGAGGATTATGCCTGAGTTTGCCCCTCTCGCCAAAGCTTTTGTTTTGCATAAAAAGGTAGCTTTAGCTCCATACATTTTGGGTCATGTCTACAGAACTTGCTTCCAATTTTGTGCAAAACCCATGGATGCCAATCAAGAAGGCCCATTTTGGGTACTCCAACTCTGGCTTGTTGCATACTTCACTGACTTGCACTCTAAATGTCTAAGATTTCTATCACCAGACCCTACCTCTTATAGCATGAAGTTTGCCAGGGTCTCTCCTTACCCTTCCAATTGTGCCTTCTACTTTTTCTTTTTTCCATTGACTTCCAGTTTCCTCTTCTAGCCTCTTTTTCTGTCCCTTCGAAGCCAACATTGGACCAGCTTGGCTGAGGGCCTTTTTGGGTGACAAGTCCGGCTCCAGGCCTCAACACAAAGATATGTGGGCTTCCATCCTGATTCCGAGGGAGCTTTCTATTGGCACTATAAATCCTAGAGCTTATAAGTGTATTTTTGAGCTCTACTGCCCTGCCTAATTTGCTAGGCAATTTAGATTCACTCAGGGGATCGCTATCCCTCTCTGCAGCAAATCCAACTCAGATCTTGTAAGCAAAGAACTGAAGGTTCCAAGGTCTAGGCTGGAGGAAGCAACCTCCAAGTTGATCCAAGACTTAATTGATTTTGAATACTTACCCTTCATTCCTCAAGGCAATACATTGAAAAGATACCAGAATTGGTGGATGGCCAATATGGAGGTGCACTTGGCCATCCCTCCTCAGGATTTGTTAGTGGGACTAGATGTGCCTCAGGCCAAGTCCAGGGGACTGGGATCATCACTTTCTCTATTGCCCCTACTATCCCAGTTCCTACTCCTGCTACCACAAGGACTATTCTTGCTACCCCATCCCCTAGAGTTACTAGAGCTTCTTCGAAGAAAGGTGTGCACAGTTGCTTCCCTTTTGTTTTTTTCTTTTCTTTTCTCTTTATGATGCCTTGCTTTGTTATTTATAGCCTCTCTTTGTTGCAAAAACCTCACAGGAGGACTTTTCTCAGAGAGTTCAGGCTTTTAATATCCTGAAAGACAAGCAGCAACAACAGATGAAGAGAAAACTTCTGCTTGATCCTGAAGAGGAGACACATGAGGCTTCCATAGAAGAGAAAGAAGCAGAGAAAGAAAAAGAAACACCATTGAAGAGGAGGAAGAAAACAACAGTTTCTTCTTCTGACCTTGTTAGTGATCCTATTCACGAGGAAGTTGTTAAGGCCGTGGAAGAAGAACATTCCAAAGAAATTATAGTATTTCAGAGGTCTGAAAAGAGGAGGCAGCAACAAATACTAAAGGATAAAGCTGCAGTTGCAAATGCGCTACAAAGGGAGGCTGCAAGGAAAAAATAGGCTGCTGAGCTCTATACCCTTCGCAACTCTCCAATCATTACCACTACAACCTCTGAGACTGGTAATTTCTCCCTTAACTCTTTTTTATTCCCTCTCAAGACTTAACAAAAAGAATTAACATTTTCTTTCTATTTTCTATTTATACAACAGCAGTCATTCCTCCTCTGACATTGGCCTCTTGGTCTCAAAAGGAACAAGGAAGGCTTATACTGAAGTGCCAATGATTATAGAGCTTATTCAAATGGTACTTCCATTTCCTAGCTCTATATCCTCTATGCCTTCCTTTTTAAAGCAAAGCATTCTAACTTCCTTTCATTTTACTTCTCCCATAATCATGGCTGCTCCTGTGTCACCTAAGAGAATTCTAGTGGTCACTTCATCTTTAGTGATAACTGGTACTCGCAAGGAAGATACTGGTGGTTCAACAATTTCCTTTCAACCATCCAGATCTAGTCCCTCTTCTTTAGACTTGCTGGTAGCCGGGACTATTGACTCTGTGAGGGGAACTTTTACCACTTCACTGATGCCCATGGTTCCATCTCTTCCTCCAACCTACAATCCCTCTGTACTGATAATGTCAAAGGAGGAGATAAACATCTTCGAAGCTCAGCTAGCCAGCTTGTTCGGCATCTCTTCACCAGCTCGGGTACCAAGTAGTGAGACTGAGCCATTGACCCTTGCTGATTCCTTACTAGAGATTTTTTAGAGCTCCTCTACTGCTGCAGAAGCCTTTTCACCTCGAGCGGACTTGGGCACTTGCTTAGATTTACTACAAACATTTTCGAGGATTCCATTTGAAGCTTTGTAGAGACCTATCATCAAGCATGGTGTCCTTAAATGCTGCCAGGCCTTTGAGCAATTTGATTTGGCCTTTTCAGGCCACCTATCTCAGGCAACAGCCACAATGGACTTTTACATCAATATCTGCCAAATGGCTAAGGCTGCAGAAGAAAAACTGCTGAAGGATAAGAAGTTTGTATCCCACGTCCTTGCTGAAGTGTTTGAATTGAAGGGACAATACTCCTATGCATCCCAGTTTCGATCCCAGCTATTGGAGAAAAAAGCTCAACTGAAAGAGGAGCTAGCAGCAGTCAACCTAGCCTTGGATCGAAATGCCAAGAAGCTATAAATTACTAACCAAGGCTGGCTGACAAAAAACAAAACATGGCTACGGCCATTCAGTTGTTCCCATCCCTTAGAAGTAGAGAATCAATTGCAAGGAAACAATTGAAACACTGTACTGATTTCTGGGCCAATTTGTGGCTACATGTATTTAATTCTTTATAGAATGAAAAACCTTTTATTATCTATGTGGGTATATCATGCTCTATCATTCCATTATTTAGCACTTTCTACACTCCTTGTGTCTCCCAAACAGTTAGATAATAATGCTTCAAGTACTTGCCATTAATTTTCTTGGGATCCACATATCCATTCAAATTTCTCAGATGGTATGCTCCCCCAGGTAAAACTCTATGAATTTGATATAGTCCTTCCCAATTAGGTGACCATTTGCCAAACTTATGGCTTTTAATTCCTATTGAAAGTATTGTCTTCCATACCAAATCACCCTCATCAAAACTAATGTGCCTGACTTTTTTATTATAGTTTTTGGCTACCTTTTTTTTTTGGAAAAGAATACTATTTAATGCCAAAATTCTAGATTCATCCATACTTTCTAATTCCAAGAGCATGCTTTGATGGTACTACTCAAAAAGTTAACTGGTCTTGGCATTTTACCCTCAAGGATTTAATATTAATTTCTACAAGCAACACTGCATCATGTCCATATACTAAGGCATAAGGAGTGATTCCTATAATTGACCTTGGAGAAGTTCTATAGGCCCACAGCACATCTAACAACAAGTTATGCCAATCCCTAGGATTGTCTTCCACAATTCTCTGTGTTCCTTTTTTTTAAGGATTTATTAGATGATTCAACCTAATCATTTGCCTGTGCATAATTAGGGGTGGAATTAACAAGGCTAATTCCAAACTTTGCTGCTAATGATTTTACCATATTTTCATCAAATACAGTCCCATTATCTACAGTTATGGTCTGTGGGATGCCAAACCTATGGATCAATTCCTTGATAAATCCAATAACTTCAATATGATCCACAGCCTTATAAGGCTTAGCTTCGACCTATTTAGTGAAGTAATATGTGGCCACTAGAATGAAACAATGTTGTTTCGAAGAAGGTGGATATATTTTCCCTATCATATCCATTGTCCATCCTCTAAATGGCCATGGCTTCACTACTGCATGCAAATCAACAATCGGAACATGCCTTATCATGCCATGCATTTGGCTTGCCTGACATCCTTTTGCATACTCTATGCAATCCTTTAGGATGGTTGGCCAATGGTAGGAATTCCTTTGAAGCAACCATCTCATCTTCACACTAGGCTGATGGGCAACACAAATACCTTCATGCACCTCAGCCATAACAGTCAATGCTTCCCGTGGCCCTAAACATTCCAACAGCAACCCATTTGCTCCCTTTTTATAAAGAGCACTGTTATACACTATATATTGCATAGACTATAATTTAATTTTCCTGCTGGCCTTTGAAGATGGGCCTGTTAAATATTGAATGATTGGATGTCTCCAATCATGCTCTTCTAAGTTATTCTAGCTAGCTTCTACCATGATACCCCTTTTAGCCAAAGGTGGTATTAACTTCTGGTATGTTGCTTGACTTATGTCCACTTGGGCACTGCCCTTTCTTCTAAAAATCGAAGAATTTTAGGCCGCATCATTGACCTTATGGTTCATGAATCTTGGGATATAAGTCACACTGGCTATATGAAACTGAGAAAGCAAATGTAGTACCGCAACATAATATTGTAACATACTTGCACTTTGATACTTGAAGATTCCTTTTACTTTGTTGATTACCAACTGGGAATCCCCAAATATTTCAACTGCAAGAGCATGTAATCCAATAAGTATCTCAAGTCCCATTATTAAACTTCATATTTAGCGTGATTATTAGAACAAGTAGTTTCATCCACTCTGAAACCAAGTGTGGTTTCTACCGCCTGTGGTGATTTAATTATAACACCAATTCCAACCAAACCACTGGCTTTTCATCCATCGAGCCACATTTTCCATGGCTTAACATTGACCATACCACGGTCCATTATCTCTTGGCTTTCTGTTTGACATGGATGATCTGCTGAGAAGTTAGCCAAAACTTATCCTTTTACTGCCTTTTGGGGGACATATTCTAGATGAAATTCTGATAAAGCTAATATCTATTTTCCAATTCTTCCTCTCAACACAGGTCTAGATAACATGTACTTAACCAAGTCCGTGGTTGCAATTATCAAGACAACAGTAGGCAAAAGATAATATCGTAATTTCATTACTGTAAAGTACAATGCAAGGCACAGCTTTTCTACAGCTGAGTATATACGTTCACAGGAATTTAAAAACCTACTAAGGTAATAAACTGCTTGCTCCTTACCTTCTTCATTGTCCTGGGCTAGGAAAACTCCTAATGAATCTTCTGCTGCAGCAATGTATGACTTCAAGGGCTTGTCGCTCCTTGACGGCATCAACACTGGAGGCTTGGCCAAGTAGGCTTTAATTCCTTCGAAAGTAGCTTCATGTTCTGCTGTCCACACAAACTCCTCTTCATCTTTTAACTTTAACAAAGAAGAAAACACTTTAGTTTTTCCTGCAGCGTTAGAAATAAATCTTCGAAGAAAATTAACCTGACCAAAGAACTTTTGTACTTCTTTCTTACTTGATGGAGGTTTGGCCTCAATGATGGCTTTGGCTTTATTATGATCAATTTGTATTCCCTTTTTGTGCACTACATACCCCAACAAGTTTCCAGTTGATACACCAAAGCACATTTGAGAGGATTAAGCTTTAACTTGAACTTTCTCATTCTTTCGAAAACTGTTACCAAGTGAACCAAGTGTTCCTCCATAGACTGGGACGTTACAACAATATCATTAATGTAACACTTTAGGTATCCTCCAATAAGATCATGAAAGATAGTATTCATTGCCCTCTAATATATTGCCCTAGCATTCTTTAGACCAAATGGCATTTTTACCCCGTTCGAAGGTGCCAATATTCCCAGGACACCTGAATGTTATCTTATAGACATCCTCATCTGCAATGCAGATCTAGTTGTAATCAGAATGCCCATCCATCATAGACAAAATCATGTGCCCTGCTGAACTGTCTACCAATAGATCCACTATAGGCATGGGGAATTCATCTTTTAGAGTTGCCAAATTCAGATTTCTAAAATCGATGCATACCCTCCTCAGCATGCCATTCTTTTTAACCACAGGCACAATGTTAGACAATCATTCAACATACCTGGCTGTTCTAATGAAGCCTACTTTAAGGAGCCTAAGAATTTCTTCTTTCACTTTCTGAACCACTTCAGGGCTCATCCGTCTTGGTTTTTGCTTATGTGATTTGAAGTTAAGCTTTATAGGGAGCCTATGTTCCACAAATGACCTGTCCAATCCTGGAAGTTCATTATAAGACCACGCAAAACATTCCTTATATTTCTTTAGGAATACAAAAAACTGTTTCCTATCAATAGAACTTAACCAAGCACTGATATAAGTGGGTTGTTGTGCAGAACCTTCTCCTAAATTGACTTCTTCCAAGGGGTCTTGTATTTGAGCACTTACTAATGCTTCTCCTTTGACTTCTTCTGCCTTCGAAGCATTTTCTGCATTTTGTTCTGCTCCCACCTTCTCTAGTTCAATATCTTTGCCTTCTTCCTCATAGACAAAATCTATCCATAAGGATTCTTCTTCCTATATTTCCTGGACTTTTGTTTCGATGTCCAATGCACAGTACTTATCAAGGGCCAAAGGCCTGGCCTTTTGTTACTCCTGATTACAGCCAACCACCATGGCTTCCCTTTCTTGTTCCTGAACCTTCTGGACTATTGACTTTATGTCCAATGCTGAAAACTGACTAAGGCCAAGGGTATAGCTTCTTAGGTCTTATCGTTTTGCCTATAACCAAGCATTATTGTCATCCTTGGTGACAAACTCTTCATCAGCACTCTCTTGCACTTAGCGCTTCATGTGTGCTACTTCCTCATCAGCTATCACTTCGATTGTTCCATCAAGTTTCCTCAGTATATTGAGTAGTGTCATTTCCTCAGTATATAACTTGGGCCTCGGCAAAATCAGCACAAACGATAAAGGGTTGAGGGTCTACGTTGATCTCCTATGTCTCTCCATTGCATAGGGCCATCATTATTTTATGATGTAGAGAGAAAGACACACATTTGTTGGTGTGGATCCAATCCCTGCCAAGTAAAGCATTATACCAGGCATTATTATCTATAACAAAGAATGTTGTCATGCAATCTCTGTTTCCCACACTCAAGTTGATGGGCAGGATGCCATGAGCCATCTGCTTATCCCCAATGAAGCCAGCAATGGTTGTGCTGGTTGGGATTAATCTGGGGTTGTTTTTTTCTAATTTCTTCAAAGAGGACTTTAGAAGCAGGTTCACTGCTGCCACATTGTCCACTAACACCCTGTTCATTTGTATCCCATCGAAATAAGCCTTGATATACAAGGGCTTAACGTGCTATGTCATAGATGTTGTAGGGCACTCGAAGGGATACGAGAGGTTAATACTCACCTCCTCACTTTCATCTACAGTTTCTATTGGTGTGGCCACTTCAGACTCATCTTGAATCATGCTAACCTATGAATCTTCACTAGAAACTGGAATAGGGTCATCTTCCTGACCTTCTTGGTTTCCATCTTCAGCATGGAACTCCTGTGGCAGTATATATGCCATGTTTACTGACATTGGAGGAAATGACCCAAACTAAACTGCTGGCTGTACTTGTTTCTCTTCCAAACTAACTTTTTCAATTATTTCGGAAGCATCTTCCATGCTGCACTCTAGTACCTCTGTGCTAGCAGGTTCCTTTGAAATAGCCTGTTAGTGATTTACCTCCGTTGGCTTGTCAACCAAAAAGGTTTGCTCAGCCATGAAAGCCTCAAATATTCCATTTTCAGCCAATGTTCTCTCTTGGCCTAGTTCAGTCCCTTCATCCATTTCATTGTCGCTTTCCATTAAAGCCTTTTCGAGGCCTGATAAACTGGATTTTTCTTTGGCCCTTAATTCAGCATGAACTTTTGCCAACTGCTCCATACTGGCACTCCTCTTGATCTTGGGAACAGGCTTTGAACCTATCCCTCTATATGTTTGATCCTTTGCTTATGCCATGGAAGTACTCTCTCCACTTTCTTTCAGATCCTTCTGATACTGGGTGTATCTTCATTGGATCTTCCTTCTTTAAGACGTAGAAATTATAGGAACTACATCTGGTTCCCTTGTTTTTGGATTCTTTAATAACACCCAATTGTTTGGAGCCACCAATGGAGATTTGATCATTCTTACCTGGTCTCCAAAAACCTTTCTTTGAATTAACATTTCCTTAGGTTTATTCTGCATGACAAACCAATCTGGAACTCCTAGGACCCATAAGCCCCCTGGTCTAGCTGCTGGATCTGCTGCCCCACTCTTTGAAACAATCTTTGAAGCAGTCTTTGGGGGCCAATTATCAGTCCTGGTCCCATGCCTTGCACTAAATCCATGCCTTCTCTCAAGCTGATTGTCTACTCTATAATAATTGGGTGGCCTAGTTTCGTACAGAGGCCTCTTTCCCTTTGACTGCATCCTAGTGTTTGGTGGGGTTACCAAGGACAAATGCTATCTGGGGGCAGTTGGGTATGGCCTCTTGTTATGTGTGCTGGTTATTCGGTCTCTCTGCACCTCTTTGTAATGCTTCTTTCCATCAA
This sequence comes from Camellia japonica, assembly GCA_030407325.1. Classification (NCBI taxonomy): domain Eukaryota; kingdom Viridiplantae; phylum Streptophyta; class Magnoliopsida; order Ericales; family Theaceae; genus Camellia; species Camellia japonica. The sequence continues at coordinate 23,721,512 of JAPPVO010000014.1, forward strand.
CTACGAGCCCTTTCAGTCACTTGTAACACATGTTGTACCTGGGGCACATCTGTTGCACTATAGAAGCTTCGAGAGAGTCATCATCCAACATCTCTTCACTAAAGCTTTCTTTTATGCCTACAGAGCTTTGTCTATCAAGTGGTGAACTTCTTGTGTTCTTCCTAAGAGCAATCTCACTAGCCACATGCATCTACACAGTGACTTCCTCCAATTCTTTCAGGGATAGGTTTTGGAAATCTAGCATGCCAATAATGGCAGGAACCTCTCCAATTTCTGGAAACGGGTTAGTGTCAATTCCCATAGCTTTCACAATCTTGGCTGGAAACTTTAGCCTCCCTTACCGAATCTGTTCTTGGATCCTGTTTGGGAAAACAATATAGTTTTTAGTTGAATAAGACCAAGAATTGTGCCATTTACAGTATAGTTTTCCTTTAAGTTCTTCAAGGGTCGAATTTTGACTCCTTTTAGTAACTTTAGGAAATTTGCTGCAAGCAAATGATCAAAAATGTCATCTGCTTTTGTTAAGTCAAAAGAATACTTCTTATGCAGGTCTTTCTTTTTAAATTGCTGGTCTATTGTACTATCTTTCTGAATTAATGCCTCACAAGTAATAGGTTCTTTTCCTACTATCTCTGCTGCATCAATTTCATAATCAGGGTCCCTACAGTAGGTCTTATATGTTGCATTACTTCGATCTAGTTCTTCCTCGAGTAAAGTTTCATATCTAGACACCTTATAGGTTAACTCTACTAAGTCTCGAAACTCAATTGAATCAAACTTCTTTCGAAGCCTAAATTCCAACCATTTCTAAGCCAATCTTACAAATTCAGACTCTAGTAGCATGACCCTGCATTTGTTTCGTGCCCTTTTAAATCTAGCAATAAACTGAGCAGCCTTCTCATCAGGCCTTTGGCTCAATCTTGCCAAGTCTACCATAGAAACTTCAGGTTCTATTTGGAAAAATTGGGCATGAAAAACTTCCTCCATTTGCTGCCAAGTTTGGATAGAGCCAAGTGTAAGGTTTATGTACCATACGAAAGCTACTCCAGTTAGAGAACTTGGAAAAAGTCTCAGTTTGATGTAATCATTCTTAGCAAAGTCACCACACTGGCTTATAAACCTAGTAATGTGTTCCACTGTTGACTGATTTCCATTACCATAAAAGAGGGCAAAGTTTGGTATTCTAAACCCCCTAGGATACTTGTGTACCCAATCTATCCACTTTGGGTAAGGTTTTCTATATACTGGTGTCTAGACCCCCCGACCCATAGGTCCATACATTTCTCTAACTATATTAGCAATTTGGTCCCTTGGAACCATATTTTGTGCTTGTTGCACCACTACTGGAGGGAGAAACACAGGGTTTGGAGGAACACCATGTGCTTGTGGGCCTCTTGGTCTATATATGGGTACATTTAGGGCTAGTTGTCCCTGTTGTACTGGCTACTGTTGAAGGTATGGCTGGCCTCTTGGGGCCTGCCCTGCAAAAGGTCCTACGAAAGGTACCACAAGAGGAGAAGTAAGTGTTGCTTCTCTTCCAATTGCAGGAAATCCTTCCAACCCCTCGGGTGCAAACTCAAACACAGGGTTGGTGAAACCCCTTGTGCCAGGCATGTTCTCAAACATAGGATTTGGAAATGCCCTTATGCCATTACCCTGGGCTAGCCCGGATCCACCAAATTATATGGTTTTGCTGGTAGAGAATGGTACATTTTGAGTGGCCATTAGTCTCGAAGGAGTTTCATACCATAACTGAGCCACAGGTGCTGGCCTCTCATGGTTGTGACTACTAGTCTGACCATTGACTTGTCCATCACTTTGCATAGGCTGTTTATCTTGAGCCAATCGTTGCTGAGGACTATTTACATTTTCTTCAATTTGTTTTACAGCAATTGGTTAATGAGAATTCATTCAATCCAAAAAGGATGTTGCCCATCTTTCCATTGTATGCATTAGTTATTGTCCCATAGCATCTACTAAACCTCCCCACGAATTCAATGGTTGGGTAGAAGGAACGTTCGAAGGTCTAGTCTCATGGCCATGTCCAGTGTGTTGGACATGTGTTGTATATTCTGAAGTGCTGGTAAGTTTGACCAATTACGGAGGATCGGATGGGATAGGTGCATCCATCACATTGTCTTTTGGGTTGGGTATTTCTACCTCTCCTTCTACACCCTCTTCCAAGCGTTCATTTTCTCCTCTTGCTCTACGTCTAGCCATTTTTAATAGTCCCACTGGGCGTTCCAAAAACATATGTTGGCTTTTTTAGCTTTTGAGGGTTAATAGTGTATATTTAACCATGCCAGCAACGATTAATTAGTCCTTGCAGAAGTTATGATTGCAAACCAATTATCAAGCGATTGTGTTGAAGTTCTTTCAGCCTCAATGAAGAGGACTTTTACTAGTGGCTTGTTTTAGGAGAAAATTATGAATAGTAACGCGTAAATATAATTCAGAAATTGAATTTCATTAAGCAAATGAAAACTTAGAATGAAGTTACAATAAACCAGCCTCAACGAGGTTCACAGCAACGAACTACTGAAAAACTACTCCTAGGAATTGAAGTGCAGTACAGGAATTGAAGTGCTGGAAATGTAAAGAACTAGAAATATAAAACTAGAAAGAAAATGAAGTAAAATAAACTGGTGTGGGTCACTTCTGTTTAGCTCTCTCTGTTATTTATACTCTTTAGTGATAACCGTCGAAGTGGCCTTCTAACCGTCGAAATACGTTTCCACGATCTCTGGTCATGGCTTCACTTAACTAGCTCCCACTACGCCTCTTTTGTAGTTAGGCTTTCATTCGGAATTTGAATTTGAATTGTAGGTAACCGTTAGGCTACGTAATCTCGCGCCTCTTGACTATTCAGATGCCACACAGATTTGATACTACCAATATGAACTGCCACGTGTCTGTCTTTGATTGGAGACTTGCTTTGATTCCCCAAATTGCCCTTTAGGTGCCACGTGTCACTCTGCGATTGGCTTTTACAATTTCTAGGAAAGTTAGGGTTGCTTTGATTCTGAGGCTGAGCAAGCAAATGCAAACAAACAAAAGCGATGTGGTGATATTGAAGGATGAGTTCGTGGTGATCAACATTTTACAACCTCTCCTATGCATAATTTTTTTTTTTTTTTTGGGGAGGGGGGGTTTAATTGATAAAAATCAGGTTCAAATATCGTGAGCAATATTACAAGCCTAACAATATTACAAACCTAGAGTTATTTATCCTGAATTTATAAAGAAATATGAATTAATAGTTTAAATTTGTAACGCCCTCAAAATAATAGAAATAACCCAACTCATAAGAAAAATGAATATAACACAATTGGTACACTTTCTCATAACAGAATTCATATTACAAAAGGGATTACATGCATTATACATTCATCACGTTCATTCTAAATCTACAGTATGTAATGTAGATTAATAATAACAAATTAAATGCCCTACGGGCTTACATCTTTCCAAGACATATCTTGGTTACAATCAAAAGTGAGCTTTGCTCATTACATCTCAAGCCCTTGGCTTTACAAAAATATTCAATCAAAATGAAAAGCCCTTGTTTCCAAAAGTTTCTCCAACGCTATTGCCTTAGTGGAGGCATGCCATCATTACCTGAAAATGTTATTCTCAAGTAGGGTGAGCCACAGCCCTGTAAAAACCATCTAACACAGTATATGAAATTTAGCAAAGGTATAAGTACACTATGCATATACAACGTCAAAGATAAAGGCATTCACATTATGTATAGTATTAAATTGCCAAACTCAATCATTAAGCCATTTCCCTTTATTTTATTTAACTACATAAGCCAATTTCATCATTTCTCAATAACTCAAATGAGATTACAACTCATTAGTACTAGAACCACATTATCAACACGTAAACACTTCAAACTTTTCTTTCACGGGTATTTCGTCCTCGGGCAACCGTCAAACGGGACCCATGTATTCTTTCACGAATATTTCATCCGCGGGCAGCCGTCAAACGGCACCCATGTAAACATAGGCTATACAAGCACTACAATTGCCATTTTACGGATATTTCGTCCGCGGGCTAGGCACCCATGTTTAATTTCAGGACTTTCACCCAGGACACTCCGGCCAACTTAATTATAATAGAGTCCATCCTCTTTCTCCCCCTAAACAATCACACGTACATATGCAATGTATTTAATCACAAACTTAAACAATGAAGTACATCCTATTTCCACTTCCAAATAACCATACATATACAATGTACATAAATATAGTCATATTCAATGACAAGCACAAGTAATTAGTTTCAATTTACCTAATCCGCACGCAATTTCTACAACAATCATAGCTATCCTCCACCGATAGCCCAATACAGTTATTTCTAAATAGATATCAAATCTCATAACATATAGTTTATTCGAAACTATCAAAGAATGGAATAACACATAACCAATCCCACTATTCATATCAATACCCTTTCAATTTCACATTTTTAATGTGAATTTCCATTATTTATACAAAATAATAATTTGATTCAATTAAGGCAAATTCTCATTTTTTTTTCCCAAATATTAGCCAAGTGCCAAAATCATCAAATCATACACAATACAACATCATTTTCAAACCCCTCAAGCATTTATTTCATCTTCACCCAAAACACCTCTTTCCATTTTATGCCCAAACCCTAGGTTTGTCTTAAACACCCCCAAATTGCATCATTGTTACACAAGATACAAATAACTATGGAAGTGTAGAAAAGATCCCTGCCACAAGCTTAGATGAGAGAGAAGAGAGAAAAGCTCAAAAGTCGACGGCGACGAAACAACGATTTGCCCCGATCAAAATGAAGCCCTTGACAAGCTCTACACTTAATCTCAAAGGAGCAAGGAGAAAAGATCACTCTAGGTGAGTAGATCTAGAGATTTAAGTGAAAAAGTTTGAGTTTTAGAGAGAGAGAGAGGGAAGAAGAAGAAGAAGAAGAAGAAGAAGAAGAAGAAGAAGAAGAATAACTCACAGTTTGAAAGGAAAATGGGAGGAAAAATAATGAGAAAAAGTGGTTTGGGCCTATTTATAGTAGTAGCAAATAGCCCTAAGGTCAAATAAAATAATAGGCTCAAAAAAACCCCGAAAGGCAACGCCCATACGAACCCCAAAAATCTAAAAAATAAAACACGCAAGGGGTCAACCCTTCGGGTAGGGGGGTCGACCCTTTAGGTAGAAAAGACAATATGGCAACAAGCAAAAGGGTCGACCCTTAGACAAGAGGGGGTTGACCCTAATTTCCAGCAACTAACACACAGACTCTGCAATATAAGAGGGTCGACCCTTCCCAGACTAGTGTCGACCCTATATTCCAACAACATTTCTAGAAACTTCACCAACAGGTAACGGTTGACCCTTAGGAAGGCTGGTGTCGACCCTAGAATAGAATTTCTAAGTTCCCAAACAACTTTTTGACAAGAACAAGTGCGATCAACCAAACCCAACAAGTTTAAATTGGATTATACTCCTTCAAAACCAACATACAACAACACCAAAGATTTCCAAAATAAAATAAAGGATTCAAATACGCTTCCCAAAAGCTTCGAAGGATACAGGTGCCCCAAAATTAATTTCACTCATGACACCACACTTCATCAATTTAATCTCCATCATATAAACTAATTTTGAATACATTATAGATTTTTAAGTCTGGATATCAATTTAATTTCCACTACACATGAATCTCTAAGTCTGATTCCTAGTCTTTTTGGTTGAGGAAATTAGGTTTAGAACCACCAATCATGGTCTACTAGCTCAATTAAATGAAATTTGAGAACTAAGAAACTAGTGTTATCGAGAAAGTGGATCCCAATTAAATGAAATTTCAAGTTACAATTTATTGATTTTGTTGCTAATCTATCTATCTAATATATAAGAAAAATAATATTTTTAATGAGAAATCTTGTGAGAATTTCATTATCTCATATTAATTTTTTTAATTTTCTTAATTTTAAACAATTAAGAAAATCTTCATTGACAAACTTTTATTTAATAATCCCACATCGGGAAAATAAGGAAAAAAATGAGTTGTTTTACTCATATAAACTAAATCTTATATTCTCATCCCATTTAGTGAAGAGCCTTGTGAGATTTTCAATATCTCATACTAATTTTTTTTTTTTTTTTTCGTAATTGTAAACAATTAAGAAAATCTACATTGACTAGTTTTTATTTGATAATCTTATCTCGGGAAAATAAGGGAAAAAAATGAGTTGTTTTACTCATATAAAATGAATCTTATACTCTTATCCCATTTAATAATGTAGTGTTGTGCATGTTTCAATTCAATGTAGTTTAAATTTTAAAAGTTTTAATTAATTAATTATGACCTAATCGATTAGGCTAAATCATTTTTGATTTGATTGATTCGTTGATTTAACCGTAATTTTAGCCATTTTATCAAAATATATTGATTTTAACCAATATCTCAAACTCATTTTTTAGATTTTCTTAATTTTAAACAATTAAGAAAATCCTCATTGACTAGCTTCTATTTAACTTTTATTTTATAATCCCACATAGACCTTTTGATTTTAAAAATAATTTTATATGAGATTTTGAAACTCTCATAATATTTAACTTTAAAATAATTACAATCCCATATCAAGAAAAGAAAGAAAAAGTGAGCTGTTTCACTTAAATAAAGTGTTACAATCCGAGATCGGAAAAAAAAGAAAAAGTAAGTTGTTTCACTTATATAAATTGAATCTTATAAAGGGGTTTTGAGGGAGAAACCTTATAGAAGCTCCAAACTCCCATTCTAAAATTATTAAATTTTCTTAATTTTAAACAATTAAGAAAATTCTCAATGCCTAGCTTCCATTTACTTTTTATTTTACAATCCCACATCGGGAAAAAAAAAAGTAAACTGTGAATTGTTTCATTTACGTAAAGTGAATCTTGTGCTTCAATTTATATAAATTATTGAATTTTCTTAATTTTAAACAATTAAGAAAATCTCCATTGGCTAGCTTCCATTTAACCTTTATTTTACAATCTCACTTCGGGAAAAAAAGGAAAAAGTGAATAATTTCACTTATATAAAGCGAATCTTATACTCCCATTTATATAAGCAAAAGGAGATTTTTAGTGAGAAGCCCTATAATTAATACCATTTTTTTAATATATTTTCTTAATTTTAAACAATTAAGAAAATCTCTATAGGTTAGCTTCCATTTAACTTTTATTTTACAATCCCACATAGAGGTTTTGATTTTAAAATAATTTTGTATGAGAGAAACTCTCATAATATTTAACTTTAAAATAATTACATTCTCACATCGAGAAAAGAAAGAAAAAGTGAGTTGTTTCACTTATATAAAGTGAATCTTATACTCTCATTTAATATTATAGTATTGTGCATGTTTCAGTTCAAAATGGTTTAAATTTTAAAATAAAATTTAAAAGTTTTAATTAATTAATTTTTTTATTTTATAAATTGCTTGGTCTTTTGACTTAGCCGATTAGGCTAAATCATTTTCGGTTTGATTAATTCACTGGTTTAATTGCGTGTTTAGCTGTTTTATCAAAATATATTGCTTAGATTTGTTTGATTTGAAATAAACTAAGATTGACCACATCAAAAATTGAATGATTGAGATTTCTTAATTAGAAATGAATTTCTTGTCCAAATAACTATTAAATTTTATTTTACAATTTCACATCAGGAAAAAGAGAAAAAAATGAGTTGTTTTACTCTATAAACTTATGCTCCCATTTAATATTACAGTGTTTTGTATGTTTCAGTTCAAGACAGTTTAAATTTTAAAATTAAAATAAAATTTAAAAGTTTTAATAATTAATTTTTGTATAAATTGGTTGGTCCTTTGACCTAGTTAATAGGGTGAACTGTTTTCAGTTTGACTAATTTGCCGATTTAACTGCAAATTTAGCGATTTTATCAAAATATATTGGTTAAATTTGTTTGATTCGAAATAAATTAAAGATTAACCTAATTAAAGATTAAATGACTAAGATTGCTTGATTTGAAATAAACTTTCCGTCCAAACAATTGTAAACTTTTAAACAATTAAGAAAATCCTCATTGGTTAACTTCTATTTAACTTTTATTTTATAATTCTACATTGAGAAAAGGAAAAAAAATGAATTGTTTCACTTACATAGAGTGAATTTTATGCTTTCATTTATCTAAGCAAAATGTGATCTTTAGTGAGAAGCCTTATGATCAATATCTCACACTAATTTTTTTTTTTTTCTTAATTTTAAACAAATAAGAAAATCTCCATTGGCTAGCTTCCATTTAACTTTCATTTTACAATCCCACATAGAGGTTTTGATTTTAAAAATAATTTTGTATGAGATTTTGAAACTCTCACTAGATCTGTCTTTAAAAGTATTATTTATAAAATATATAGATATATCAATAATCTCATTGTCACTCTTACTGCTGCTTAATACAAAAATTATGAGATAATTATGATAATTTTAAATTTGTATTTAAAACTTATAAATTATGAGATAGATTATTATAATTTTAAATTTAAATGGTATCGATTTTAAATTTAAATTAATAGATTGCTTTTCATATTCAGTGACAGTTTAAATTTTAATAAAATAAAATTTTTAATTAATTAATTAATTAATTTTTGTGTAAGGTGGTTGATCTTTTGACCCAACTGATTAAGCTAAATCGTTTTTTGTTTGAATGATTTGCTGGTTTAACCGTGATTTTAGTGGTTTTACATGTTACAATGATTCTTTCTTACTGATTAAATTTTTAAAATTTCTTTAATTATTTCCCTTTCAAAAACCAATATGATAATTTTTTAAAATTCATATATTTTTTATTCTAAAATAGTAAAATATTAGAACTATATCATTTTTTTATAACAAAGCATAATTTTAATTATTAATTGTTAATACAACAATTTTAAGAGATTTTTGGCCATAACTCCTTCATAGAGCTCTTTTTTTTTGAAAAGGACAAGCTATAATTTTTTGGCTCATAAACTCCTCCAAAATAAAGAAATCTTGTAAGAAGGACAAAAAATTTTCAGATTTATATTTTATGTGACAAATTTATCCCTTCACACACACACTCTCTATCTTTCTCGTCCTTCTCTCCATCAGTTTGTCATCTCTGTCTCAGCTCTTTCTTTCTCTATCTCTTTCCAAGGGCTCTCTCACTACCACCACCACCACCACCACCACCATCACCATCTCCACTAACACAACTACCACGACTACTATCATTTCTATTATCTCCACTGTCTCCACTAACATCGTCTCAACCACTGGCGCCGTTCGTCACCACCACCACCACCGCCACCGCCACCGCCACTACCGTTTCACCACCACCATCTCAACCGCCAACACCATTTGATGCCATTGTATCACGGGGCAACCACCACCGTCATTCTTAGCGTCTAAGACCTCAAATCTGAGATTGACGACCTCAGATTTGAGATATATCATCTCAAATCTATATTCTCTCCCTCTTTTTCTCTGTCTCCTCATAATGCTCTATTTTTCAGACAGTAAAATTTTACTCTGGTTTAAACCAGATCTAAGGCAATATATGTGCTCTCTCTATCTCTCTATTTCTCTATTTTTTTTCTCTGGTATCTCCTCTATTTTTGTTTGACAGAATGAGAGTAAAATTTTACTCTAATATGTGCTCTGATTTTGTTTGACAGAATGAGAATAAAATTTTACTCTGGTATGTGCTCTGTTTGTGTTTGATAAAATGAAAGTAAATTTTTACTCTGGTATGTGTTTTGTTTTTGTTTGATAAAATAAAAGTAAAATTTTACTCTGGTGTTATCACTATAAGAATTTTCACTTTTGGTGACTAAATTTTTAGTTGCCAAAAGTCAATTTTTAGTTGCCGAAGGGCTTTAGCGACTAAATTATTTGGTTGCAGTATTAGTTGCGGAAGAATTGTCGAGAAAGCTAATTGGCGACTAAAATTATTTTAGTCACCAAATGTATTCAATTGCTAACTAAATTTTTAGTCGCCAAAAGGTTGGAAATAAAATTAAATAGCACATTTTCGGCGACCAATTATTTTGTCGCCAAAAGCCTCAGTTATTGTTAACGACTAAACATTTAGTCACGGAAAAAGTTTTTAGCTACTAAATATATTAGTCGCTTAAAGTCAAATTGTTTTGGCTACTAAAGATTTAGTCACCTAAAGTCTCACATTTTTTGCTACTAAAATTTTAGTCGGCAAATAGTTATTGTTTTGGCTACTAAACATTTGGTCGCCTAAACTCCCACATTTTTTACTACTAAATTTCTAGTCGGCAAAAGTGTTTTTATTCTTCAGCTTTTGTTTTTAGCTACGAAATATTTCATTCGGCAAATGTTTGATTTTCGTTTGGCTACAAAACTTTTAGTCGCCAAATGTTTGATTTTCTTTTGGCTACAAAACTTTTAGTCGCCAAATGTTTTATTTTGTTTTTGCTACAAAACTTTTAGTCATCAAATGTTTGATTTTTTTTTTTTTTTTTTTTGCTACAAAACTTTTAGTCGCCCAAACTATTTTCCCAATTTCTTTTTAACTACTAATTGTTTAGTCGCCAAAAACATGATATTATGTTTTATCGCAAAATTATAATTTCTCCACAACCTGTATATATTTCATACAACTTGTAAGACGTATATAAACAAAATGAGACATATACTATCAATCATTCCACAATCTGCATCCGTATACAAAAAATAAATAACTTTAATTGTCAAAGTCCATACAAACCAACTATTGTCCTAACTAAAATAATAATTCCATACAAAATATAGAATCATACAAAAATCAAAGCCCTCCGTATACAAAAAAAAAATACATTTACTACCATGTGAAATGACCATTTGGCATGGTACAAATTACCATCGTAATCTGTACCACAACAAAAGTACATCTATAGACCATGACAAAAGGTCATATATGTACGACAACAAAAGGTCATATAATGTACGACGACAGAAGGTGATATATGTACCACGCCAGTAATTAGTTGTTGGCTACCAAAAGTTTTCTGTATCAGTAATAGTGAACTGTACAAAAGTCGGGGATGACAAAAGTATTATATTAGTTCTATATAAAAGTGAAATTTCTTCTCCATACACCAAAATAGATTATCCACAAGTCCACGCAACAAAGCCATCTACAAAAAATAAAAAAACATTAGAATTGGTTACAAAATATCAATTCAGTCAGCCATAGGGAACATGTTCTAACATGCATTTAAGGTAGAACAATCTACAAATGTCTTTTTCGAAATAAAAGCAGATATATGTATCATGCAATATTTATTCCAACAAACTTCACAAACAATCTATTATGTAATTTCTTCACCCTATAAATATACAAAGGCAATTATTAGAATATGTGGATGTCATTTTCATAAAGTTGTCACTCTTTAAACTAAGTGTTACGCATTTTTCGACTAAGTGTAAGGCATTTTCGGTTCTAACTCCCAACCTACGGGTCCAAAAAAAAAAAACATTCTATTGTCACAGGTCCTATTTGTCATCGGGAAGCTATCCATGACAGCCATACTATGGTTTAGGGGTTGTTTTGAATTTTCAATCCTAGAACGCCATTTTTCAACTAAGCTTAAGGTGTTTTCGAGTCTAACTCCAAGCCTACAGGTCCGAATATTGTCACAGGTCCTAATTGTCATGGGGAAGCTGTCCGTGATAGCCACATGGTGGTTACGGCACAGTTTTGAATTTTTTCCCCCGGAACGCCCTTTTTCGACTAAGTTTAAGGTGTTTTCGACTCTAACTCCCAATCTACGAGTCTGAATTACATTCTATTTGTTGTCACAGGTCATAATTGTCATGGGGAAGCTTTTTGTGAGAGCCACACGGTGGTTCGGGTGCTATTTTTAATTTTCGCCCCCGAAATGCCTTTTTTTGACTAAGTCTAAGACATTTTTGGCTCTAACTCCAAGTCTATGCATCCTAATTACATTCCATCAATTGTCACAAGTCTTATTTATCAAGGGGAAGCTGTCCATGATAGCCACACAGTGGTTCGGGGGCTATTTTGAATTTTCGCCCCCCATAATGCCATTTTTCGACTAAGTTTAAGGTGTATTCGGCTCTAACTCCTAACCTATGGGTCCGAATTACATTCCGTCAGTTGTGCCAAGTTTGATTTGTCAAGGGAAAGCTGTTTGTAAGAGCTAGATGGTAGCTCGAGGGCCGTTTTGAATTTTCACCCCCGGAACGCCCTTTTTCGACTAAGTTTAAGGCCTTTTGGGTCTAACTCCAAGCCTATGTGTCCTAATTACATTCCGTCAGTTGTCACAAGTCCTATTTTTCAAAGGGAAGCTATCCGCGAGAACCACACGGTGGTTTGGGGGCTGTTTTGAATTTTCAGCCCCGCAACGCCCTTTTTCAACTAAGTTTAAGGCGTCTTCGGCTCTAACTCCCAACCTACAGGTCTGACTTACATTCCGTCTATTGTCATAGGTCTTGTTTGTTATAGGGAAGCTATCCGTGAGAGCCACACGATGGTTCGAGGCCTATTTTGAATTTTCGCCCTTGGAATGCCCTTTTTCGACTAAGTTTAAGGCGTATTCGGCTCTAACTCCCAACCTGTGGGTCCGAATTACATGTTGTCAGTTTTCACAAGTCCTATTTGTTAAGGAGAAGCTGTCCGTGAGATCCACATGGTGGTTCGAGGACTGTTTTGCATTTTCGACCCTAGAACGCCTTTTTTCGACTAAGTTTAAGGCGTTTTCAGGTCTAACTCCAAGCCTACATGTCCTAATTACATTCCAATAGTTGTCACAAGTCCTATTTTTCAATGGGAAGCTTTCCGTGAGAGCCACATGGTGGTTTGAAGGCTGTTTTGAATTTTAGCCCCCGGAATGCCCTTTTTCGACTAAGTTTAAAGCGTTTTCGGGTCTAACTTGCAACCTATGCGTCCTCATTAAATTCAGTCAATTATCACAAGTTTATTTGTCAAGGGGAAGCTTTTTGTGACAACCAAACGGTGGTTCGGGTGCTATTTTGAATTTTCAACCCCGAAACGCCCTTTTTCGACTAAGTTTAAGGCATTTTCGGGGTCTAACTCCAAGCCTACACGTCCTAATTACATTCCGACAGTTGTCACAAGTCCTATTTGTCAAGGGAAAGCTGTCCATGTGAGCCACACGATGGTTCGGGGACTGTTTTGAATTTTCGCCCCTAGAATGCCCTTTTTCGACTAAGTTTAAGGCGTTTTCGGGTCTAACTCGCAACCTACGCGTCCTAATTACATTCTGTCAGTTGTCACAAGTCCTATTTTTCAAGGGAAAGTTGTCGGTGAGAGCCAAACGGTGATTTGGGGGCTGTTTTGAATTTTTGACCCCGGAATGTCCTTTTTCGACTAAGTTTAAGGCATTTTCGAGTCTAACTTGCAACCTATGCATCGTAATTACATTCTGTCAGCTGTCACAAGGCCTATTTTTCAGGGAGAAGCTGTCCGTGAGAGCCAGACAGTGGTTCGGGTGCTGTTTTGAATTTTCAACCCTGGAACGCTCTTTTTTGACTAAGTTTAAGGCGTTTTCGGGTCTAACTACAAGCCTACACATCCTAATTACATTCCATCAGTTGTCACAAGTCCTATTTGTAAAGAAGAAGCTGTCCATGAGAGCCACACAGTAGTTTGGGTGCTGTTTTGAATTTTCGACCCGGGAATGACCTTTTTCGACTAAGTTTAAGGCATTTTCAAGTCTAACTCCAAGCCTACGCATCCTAATTACATTCTATCAAATGTCACAAGTCCTATTTGTCAAGGGGAAACTGTCCGTGAGAGCCACACGATGGTTCGGGAGTTGTTTGAATTTTTGCACCCAAAACGCCCTTTTTCGACTAAGTTTAAGGCGTTTTCGGCTCTAACTCCCAACCTACGGGTTTGAATTACATTATATTCTGTTGTCATAGGACCTAATTGTCACAGGGAACCTTTCTGTGTGAGCCACACAGTGGTTTGGGGGCTGTTTTGAATTTTCCTACCTAAAATGTCCTTTTTCGACTAAATTTAAGGTGTTTTTGGTTCTAACTCCCAGCCTATGGGTCCGAATTACATTCCGTCTGTTGTCACAAGTGGGGTAGGTTATATAAATCCTTTTCCGCCATATCATATAATCTTATTACATAAGATGTTGTAAATGATTAGAAATTTACTTTAAATTAAACAAGTTCTAAGAAATAGAATTTACATCTCCAATTCATGAAGCTAGAAATGTTTTTTAACTAGCAACAAATGTGAGTATCTTCTTCTTTAAACATCATACAAAATTAGAGAATCCAAGTGTCTAAATTAGGTATAGGTGTCGGACACATATCCCACACCCTTACCCTTGTTGTATACGGTGGACATAGGGGCACATTGAGAGAAGTAGAAGAGTCCATGTGACAGGTACAACAAGTTCACCAATTTGAAAAACTTAGTTATTCTATTACCATGTTGAAGTGCTATTAATCATAACTTTCAAACAAATCGGGCATAATGTGCAGCAAGGGCATATTAGATGGTAGACACAATCATCCAGTGACCCATCACTACCCTACAAAACAACAAAATTAACCAAATCATGTCAACATGATTGAAGTGTGATTAAGACAATAGATTAGCCAAAAATGGAAATTTTGCTACAAGGACATTGGATCTGAGAATATAAACCAGTGAGCTAAGTTATGAATTCAAGAAGTTATGAGTCAATCTCGGTCTATTAAGAGATTGAAATTAAAGCAATTTTGAATTGCTTTCAATGCAAGTAGCATAATTTTTATAAGCAATAAATTTTTTTAAATATTTAGGAGCATAATTTGTTATCCTAGATTTCTGTTCCAATACTTTTTCACACCAAAGATATTGAGTTCTTGAAAGTGAGTACAACTATGCACACATAATGGATTGGACTCGTAAGAATGATTAACCAACATCGGTACAATTCCAATGATAAACATGTGGCATGTATCAAAGAGCAAAGCACTCATGAAACTTTGTGAATTTGTCAAACCAAACTGAAGAACATCAAACCCTCTATCAAATGTCCACCAAGAACAACTGGTTTAGTTTGGCAAGACTTTTTATTGTTTTACTCATTATTTAAAGAAGAAGAAGAAGAAGAAGAGAAAGAGGCAAAATGATAAATAAAATAAAATAAAAAGTTCTTAATCAAGACAAAAATGTCAAGAAAGATAAATCAGGAAGAATGCACTATGTAAACAGAGTAAGTTCAACAATAAGGAAGACAAAAGTAAATCATCAGGAATGTGAAATCTAATATAAGAACCTGAATTTCTAGAAGGACTAAACCAATATTGCGTTATATTATCTTCCCTTTTCCTTTCCTTTCATTATTTTTATTTTTTAAAGTTTTTTCCATTGCCAAAGTTGTCATAGTCTCATAGAGCAAAGGTGGTTTACAGACTTGGCACAAAATGGACAAATAGTATGGAGTCAATTGTATTGATAAGAATATGTAGTCAATGATGCAACCAACAAATTGATTATAGAAATAAATATCATGAGGATGAGACCATTCATTGGAATCCTGTATGCGGTGAAAATAGACAACAATCATTTTAACAGCTTGAGAAAACCACTCGGTCATCTCAAATAGTACAAAGACACACAACACCCTAATTCAATTTCTTGACAATGCCTAAGACCCCAGTCAAAAATTTCTCCCTGAGGGTCCCTCCATTCAAGATAAAAGAAATTTTACATAACCACAGTTGAAGTAGCCAGAGGGGCAAAACTTGCAGAAGTTGTGGAAAAATCGAGAAATGGTAGAGGTCATGGATCAAATAATCTATTGCTTGTTGTGGTGAAGTAAGGAAAATAAGTTAAAAACCCAAGCACAGCATGCTCTCTTCTACTACAAAAATATTGGAGACTATCCCAGAGTGAAACAAAAATAGGAAAAATATATATTAAACAAAGGCCGCTTGAAAACACAGGAGTCAAACAATGTAGAATCATAAAAATATATTTTGTCTATTGTCACAGGTCCTATTTGTCATGGGGAAGTTCGTTGTGACATCTGTATAGTGGTTCGTGGGTCATTTCGCATTTTCGCCCCCTTAATGCCCATTTTTGGTTAAGTTCATGGCGTTTTTGGCTCTAACTCCCAAACTACACATGCTAATTACATTCCGTCTATTGTCACAGATCCTATTTTCTATGGGGAAGCTAGTTGTGACATCCATACGGTGGTTCGGAGGCTGTTTTGCATTTTCGCCCCCTTAACGCCCTTTTTTCGGTTAAGTTATGGCGTTTTGACTCTATCTCCCAACCTACACATGCTAATTACATTCCTTCTATTGTCACAAGCCTTATTTGTCATGATGAAGCTGGTTGTTACATCCGTACAGTGGTTCGGGGGCTATTTTGCATTTTCGCCCCCTTAACGCCCTTTTTCGATTAAGTTTATCACGTTTTCGGCTCTAACTCCCAACCTACACATGCTAATTACATTCTGTCTATTGTCATAGGTTTTATTTTCCATGGAGAAGCTGGTTGTGACATCCGTATGGTGGTTCGGAGGCTGTTTTACATTTTCTCCCCTTAATGCCCTTTTTCGGTTAAGTTTATGGCGCTTTTGACTCTAACTCCCAACCTACATGTGCTAATTACATTTCATCTATTGCCACAAGTCGTATTTGTTGTGACAAAGCTGGTTGTGATATCTGTATGGTGGTTCGGGGGCTGTTTTGCATTTTCGCCCCTTTAACGCCCTTTTTCGGTTAAGTTTAAGGCGTTTTCGGCTGTAACTCTCAACCTACACGTGCTAATTGCATTCCATCTACTATTACAGGCCCTATTTTTCATGGAGAAGGTGACCATGGCATCTATATGGTGGTTCGGGGGCTATTTGGGAATTGGGTTTGTTTTGATATGTGGGTGATGTGTTGCCTTAGACAATTCAAATATCTTAAAAGGCTTCTATGCATGCCAGATTTAAAGTACAGGCAACAAAATTAATTAGTTGCCTTAGCTAGACAGTTTGAAAAAAGATTTTAATTAGACATGAATTTTCCAAAAAATCATATTTTAGTTAAAAATCAATTTGATGCTTTCGTGGCATTCTCTATGCAATCTAAAGGTGTGGTACACAACACATGCTGTGCATGGTAAGTAATAAAGGCTAGTGTCATGTCAACTAGCACATACTGAGACATAGGCAAGAATAATACACTGATTGATCAGTGGATTCTCTCATCTCAAGTTAGCAGAAAAGTTATTCATGACTAGAAAAAGAGTCAACATCTCTACTATAGGTTCAAAAGCCATAAATAATTAATTCGTTGAGCATGCTGTTGTAGAACAGCAGTGTAAGCTAAAATGGCATTATCTGCAGTTGGTTATATGGAGGGCTAAAACAACTGAGTGTTAAGTCTATGATTTGGTTTTTGTGATATCCATGATACATTGGTTGGTTGTGCTTAACTGTGATATATGCTTGAAAAACCTTAACACAACACAACTAGCCTTACATCTGAATCTGATAAACTTGCGCTTTGAATTGCCAAAAGGCTTTTATAGCTTCCAAGAATTAATATTGACTACCTTAACTGCAATTATGGCATGATCAAGAAGTGGAAGCAGATTGGGATGGGTAAACAAGGACGAAACATGGATCTCCTCCCTCACCAAGTCTAACTACTCACTATTCTGAAATAGAACTTTCTTCATTGCATAAGTTCCATCATCTGCATCAATCCAAATAAAAAGCAAGATTGGATTATATTTTTCCTTCTTCATCAAGCCATCAGCCAAATGTTGAAACCATTATGGAACTCCATATGACAAGACAATCACATCATCAAAACTAAGGATAGAACAACAGGGGGGCCAATCCCTATGATTTAAAAAATAAAAATAAATAAATAACTTTACTACAATAGGATTAGCTATTACTTATCTCCAAATTATAAAAGCTCGCCCCCACCAGTTTTTTTTTTGTTTTTTTTAATTTTAAATGATTGTCCCCTCTGATTTTTTTTTTAAAAAAAAATTAAGTGACTGCCCTCCATATCTATTAAACATAGGCGTCAAATTTTAAAATTTTTAAAACAAAATTGACTAAAATATATCCCGAGAAAATAGTTTATCATAACTAGTGTCAATGACAAGCATTATTCTGTAGGCTGCAAAGAAGAAAAGAATGTGAATGAGAAGTTAGCAAGTTACTTGATCATATGCATTGAAAAAGACATTGTTTGGGATCTTAATGTCTATTCTACCATAGATTCATTTAATGACATGAAAGAGTGTGGAATACAACTCAAGATGCCTCATTTCAATAGAAATATTGTCTTACAATTGCAATTTTTTCTAACTCACCATAGCAAACATGCTTATTATATATGTTGTAATCCATACATTTTAAAAGTTTTGTTAGTATATATTTCCCTTAAAATCCTAGGTCCCTCCCTGGTCAAAACTATACATCAAATCAATCAACATGAACCAAGCAATAAACACATCACCCACATATCCGTACCTTGGAAGCACTTCCCTTAGACCACCCAATACTTAGTCCTCCACCATTATTAGTTGACAACGGATCATATATCTCTTCATTGTATATCTCCAACACAGTGACTTGAACATATGTCCCAACTCCTACATTTTCCTCATCTCCTTCACCCAATATATCCTTCAGAGATCTATACACAATCCCCTGTTGCTTTGCACACCCAAACAATCTAGTTGGCACATACATCATCGTTGTGCATTTAGCCCCCAATTTCACACCATTAATTGGAATATATAATCTCCTTTGGTTTTCCAAGGAAGCTAGTGTACAAGAAGAGGAAATTGGAATCTTAGAACTGTCATAAAGTCTTTCTTCTTTTTTCCTTACTATTTGTTTCCTCTCCCTTGTAAACAGTCTTTTTTTTTTTAAAACCCAAAATAATAATAAAAAAAGAAAAAGCACTTGGGTACTATTTTTTGCAGCTAATATAAAACATTCCCTCAAAGATTAGTCTTTCAAACTTATTTTGATGCATTAATTCTATTGTTTAACATGAGTACGATTTTGGGCCTCATTCAACTTTTACTATCAAAATTTCTGGAAAGCCCAAAATATCACAAACAACATCATTGATATTTATTCAATTACTCCTCTCTTTTTTTCCTTTTTTTTTTTAACCTATGAACCTAGACAATCAAAAATAAATAGAGAATAGACAACAAGAATGGGTTTTATTTTATCATCTAAAATTGCACCTAAAAACAGCTCATGAACAGGTAATTAAAAAAAATAATTAAATTCAATCTGGGCACTACCAAAGCTCATAAACAGATGTCAAACACATGAGCATTGTCCAGTTTCATTTGAACATTTCATCAAACACATGGTGAGCAAAAGTGTCTGAAGACAACAACAAATACAAGCATGGATGAATTTCATTTGAACATTTTTTTAGGCACATGGTGAGCAAGAGGGTGAAAAACAACAACAATTACAAGCATAGACCAAACAACAGTAATACATACACTACCATCAACCCAAAAAAACAAAAAAACCCCCAATAAATTACATGAACTAGAGTGAAATGGGGAAATCTTCATTCTGGCTATAAAAAAAAAAAAAACCCTAATAAATTACATGTTCCTTCAATCATTTTATAGAAACCCATTTCAATCATTGGTTCATTGATTTCACATAAATCAAAACCCTACACCAAAAAAAAAAAAAAAAACCTAGAGGTAAAGTGACATGGGGAAATAGAGAAAGAGAGACAGAAAAGCAGAGCCGAGAGGGAGAGAGATAGAGATAGAGAGGGAAAGAGAAAAACCTCAATGCTGAAGCGATGTAATACGAAACAAGGCGAGGAGCTGCGAGGCAAGCGACCGCGATGGCGGTGGTAGTGTGCGACGGTAGAAGATTGACAGTAAACAATGGCGGAAGATTGACGGTGAACGATGGTGGAAGATCAACGGTGAGCGATGGGGGTAATGTGATGGTGAGTCGTCCGAGAGAGAGAGAGAGAGAGAGAGAGATAGAGAGAGAGAGTCAAGAATCAAGAGTCTGGTTTTTATTTGGATGGCTTGATAAAGAATTGCCTCCAATCTGAAAAATTTTCCCACCAAAACTTTTGTTATCAATGCCAACTAAACAAAATTTTAGTCGCCAGCTGTAGTATTTTTGGCGACTAAAGGTAATTTGGTCATTGAAAATAAATATTCACCGACTAAATATTTTGTCACCAAAAATAAAAGTAAAATTTATACTTTTTATTTAGTGACTAAATTATTTTAGTAGGCAAAAATTATTTTACAACAACTAAAAATTTTTTAGTCACCAAAAATGAACATTTTGCCTACCAAAACTTTGGTCACCAAAGTTTAATAGCAAACATTATGTTAACTTTTTCGTGACAAAATTTATTTTAGTAGCCAAAAACTTGTATACCACGACTAACAAAAAATTTGGTAGCCTAAAAGATGATCTAATGCCAACTAAAATAATATTTAGTCGCCTATTGTGGTATTTTTAGGAACTTGGTTTTTTTTAGTCACCAATAATTAAGATACAACTACTATAAAAAAATTAGTAGCTAAAAACCATATTCAATGCCGACAAATGTAATTTTTAGTCGCCTATTCTACTACTTTTGGCGACTAAAAAAAGTTTAGTCGCCAAATTTGGTCGCCAAATGTGTGAATTGTTGTAGTGTATGTGTTCTTTTTTTTTTTTTTTTTTTATACAATGACAGTAAAATTTTACTCTATTATTGTGTACTTCTGTTATTCGTTTTCAAGCAATAAGTTCAAGCAATGAAACAGATGAGAGAGACAAACGGTTCCATGGTTTGATATTTTCCCATTTATATGGAATGGTATTTCAATCTTTTCATCATATTTTTTTATTTGAGAGACTTTTGGAACTAGTATTTTATTATGTGGTCTTCATACCAAAAAAAAAAGCTCAATGGGAGGGGCTTTTCAACAAAAATTCCCAATTTTAATCTATCTAATACTATATATTATAGTAAAGCAACATTTGAAACAAAATACTTAAATTTATATATAAAATTTTATTTACGAGAGACAAAATATAAAAAAAAATTAAATATAATTATCATATTTTTAATAAATAATTTATTATTTTATCCCATACATAGCACGGGTGATGTGCTAATAATTTTATAGTTCCAAATGAATAAAATTGGATTCTCTCAACCCTGAATCTTAAACAATATTAAAAAGAAAAATAATATATAAATTTAGTTTTTTAAATTTACTTTCCAAACTCAATGATGTGTAAGTAAGATGATTAATTGATAGTTAAAAAATATATAAAAGACATAAATAACACATGAGAATAATTGATTGATTGATCATTAAATTTAGAAAGCGAGTCTAATTTTTAAATTTGAATAACAATACTCGTATTAAGAAAATTATCTATGAAATTAGGAAAAAAGTTATATTAAAAGATCACATTTATTTTGGCAGGTGAAGACTTTTGATAACATAGTGGGAATCAGGTTTGTTTGTATTGTAAAATAAGGTGAGAATTGAAGACTTTTGATGGGGACACAAGTGGGATTGTGGATTGGTGATGTGAGAGTTCGGAATTTTTCTTGCACTGACATAAGCACTTATCATTGGCTCATTGGACTATAGAACTCTGGTCTAAATTTTAAATTGTAAAGTGGTATTCGGGTAAGATTCATGAGAATCATGATAATATTTAATGAGAAATATTAAAAAGAGTCTTAAGTGATGTTATTTTTTTTTTTTTTTTTCAATTTATTTATTAATTAATAGAAGAATAATTATATGTATGAAAGGTATTATATTATTAAACAAACTAGGTCTACAAAGTGTAAGGCAGCCCAACAAACTCTTAGATCATAATAGTTAGAAAGCTAACAAAACTTATTAGGTTCAAACCCGCCCAACAAATTACTAAAACTCCCATAATGTGAGAAATAAACGCAATCGCAAAGAGTAATAAATATTTTAAAATATTGAAATATATATAATGTATTAAAATATGTAAAATATAAAAAAGTTATTATGAGATATGTAAATATGTATTGAAATTTTAAATATTTTAATTTGTATTGACAGCATTTAGAGCTATCATTAATAAGACTTATAATTAGCACAAAGCTAATGCAGAAATCAAATTTCAGGGTTAAGATGTGATAAATTGCCGACTTTTAAACATGTATACATATTTATTATAATTATCAGGTAAGTGATCAATGTAAAATCCTTTATTTGTTTTAAATCATGATAAATTATTCATCATCAATTAATGTAAAATTTTAAAATATTAAAAAATATTTTATTATTTATATTCTAAATAATATGTGTATAATTATCAAAGATTGGCTAGTTGATTCCCTTGATGGGGATAGTTGTCATTTAATTTTGTGGTGAGACTTTATTTTGATCGCTATTTATACCATGAGAATAACGTGCATATATTATAAGGAAGGTTCTACATAATATAATTATTTAAATTATACTTGTCGTAAGGGTGAAATCATGATTACTCAACCTAGCTATAATCTTCTGTTAACAGATCAATAATTCCTAATTCCAATAATTAATCTATTTTAAGAGACCTCACAATCAGTGGTGGGTGTAGGGCATTGCTCTATAATGAATAATAATTTTTTTTTTTAATTAATGCTAAATTTGATCATGAAATTAATTTATTGGTTAAACTATTCTATTTTGTTAAAAAAATCTTAATTCATTTAAAAAGTTTAAAAATTAAAAAATTTATCTAAGAAACTAACTTTTCAATGACTTTGATTGTCCCCCCGGATTGTGTCACGTGTTAGTATCCCGTATAAGGCTTCATTTTAGTGTGTCTCCAATTTTTTATTTTTTATTTTCTTTTTTTTTTATCGGTAAAAAAGCAATTATATTGATGAAATAGCAAAGTACAAAATACAAGAAAATTTACATCAATATAAAGAGAAGTGCAAAAATATCACGATAGGCTAAATCATCCCAACTATGTTAACACCAAAAAGCTCATCCTATCATTTGCTAGCACCCCAAGTTGGTAAGCAACCAACCAAAGCATATCAGCATATCAGTCCACTGCTGAGCAGTCCAAGCATATATAGCAGTATGGCTGCCCAAGCATCAGTATAGCAGTCCTCAGCTGAGCAAAACAGTCCAACAAAATAGAACCTGATCATAGCAGTCCAAGACAAACAGAATCTGAGACAAAACAGCAGCAATTCCACCCAACCAGGTTCAGCAACAGACTCGTTCACTGTGAACCTTACCCAAATGAGTGATTTTTCATCCAAGGGGCCACTCTAACTATAATGAGCTCGCAGAGATCTTCACAAGTAGGATGCAGCCCATTGAACATATACTCATTCCAAAAACATTAAGCAGGGGCAACCTCATAGTATCTGCACACACCAACAAAAATCCAATATATCTAGCATACACCCTCTTCCCCTGCACCAAACACCTCAGAACAGCAGCATACAGCAGCATACAATAGAGAACACGTTAAGTGAAATACTTAGCATAGGCCCCTTAAGTAACTACTACCTTTTCAAAAATGAAACCATAGAGAACACACCTCTACACCAAAAGCACAGCAAGGCAGTCCAACAGTAAAAGCACTACTGAGCATAACAAAAGAACACACCAGAGCAATGTGTGTCTCCACTTATTAAGAAATGTACTTAATAATCTCATGGATTAATTGCATTTTTGGTCTTTAAATCCTGAGCTTTGTGTCATTTTAATCTTTAATGTTTAAATTATTTCAAAATGTATACTTTAAAAATATATGAGAATGGCAACATTCAACGTACCAAATCATGGCAAGCTTCGTCTTGGAACAACATTGGACTACTTTTGTAGTGGCAGTGGTTACACAGTCTTGACAGACCACGATGGAAACATCACAACGGCAGAGGAAGAGGCTATAGACTATGGAGTTGGAGAAGCCATTGATGGTGGTGATGGAATTGGAGGAAAGAGTTAAGAAGAGGGTGTTGAAGTTGGATTGTTATGTGCTGTTAGGAATGCAAGTGGTTGTATTTGGGCAATAAGAATATAGGAAAGTTAGGGTTGCTTCTGAGGATAAGGAAGCAAATTAGAATGCAAACAGACAAAAGGGATGTACTGATGTAATTTCATTCCACCTTGACCAATTTTGTTATTATCAGAGAAGTTGTTCATAGCGACTTGAATTGTAGCCAAATCAAATTGCAAGGATTGTACTGATGTAATTTCATTCCCAACTGGACACAACAAAAGCTAAATGTAATGAATTAGAAAACAAGAGAAGATAGGAAACAAGTTTTTATTTTTATTTTTTTAGTCTTACCAATATCTGATTCAACAGCATCATGTTTCTTCTTCCCTCTCCTACATATGAAACAGAATCCTATAATGATAAGCAATACAGAGCCCCCAATTGAAACAATGATGGCGACAAGTACTTGCGATGAGATTCCTCCCTTTCCTGGATCAACAAGAAAATTCAATTTCAAAATCCATCTATCCAAACAGAGTCTGAAAAATCTAGAAATCCCTTAGATATTGATTTGTGATTATGTATCAATTTTAAGCAGTAAATAGAAATCCCAATCAAACAATCAAAGACAAATCAACACAACGATTTAACGTGGAAAAACCACAATTGGAGCGTCTTCAATTGTGATAAAAAAAACCACGGGCCAAAACCACAAAACAATCCATTAAGAAGACAAAAGGAATTACACAAGTGTACTCTCAATTACCTAGCGAATCCATGCCCGAATTGAACCGACCCCTATATGCCTCTTTTACCACGGTCTTCACCTCGGAATTGTCTTGCTGTAGACACTCCATTTTTGACCGACCTTAAGACTCAGACGTCGCCGATTGAGCGCTCGGCGATGATGCATATTGTGCTCGTTCTGAGGTTTCAGAGTCTCGGCTGCGAGCCTTGCCTCCGGATTTCGGGGCTCTTTTGTGCTTTGCCTCGGTTTGCGAACCAGATCCTATTTTCTCTGTTTTCTCTTCCCGAAGGGAGGGAGAGGTCTCGTAGACCATCTCTCAGTGACCGTGGGCTACGTTTCATGGTCGTAGGCCACTTTTCCCGTTTGGAGACCAGTTTTCGATTTTCGGAGCCATCGGCCGTGTGCCTCAGTTCGGGACCGCTTAACCACCTCCGTTTGCTCCGGTTTTTGGCACACACCTTGTTTCCTCTCCTTAGAGGGACACTGTGGCCCGGGAGAACACCTTCGTGGTCGCACGCCACTTCCGGTGCCTAATAGCCTGTTTTCGGGGCCCCGGACTGCGCGTTTTGGCCCCCGAACCTTCGTTTTGCATCGGTTTGGGTTCATTTTTGGTATGGACCCTATTTTCATTGTTAGGAAGGTGGTGGTATGGTGGGAGACCACCTTTTCTTCTTGGAGACCACCTTTTTTCTTGCCACCCGATTTTCTTGGCAGGTAGGTGGTCTCCCTTACTTTTGAGCCACAATTTCGGGTCTCCCATACCACCATTGTGTTGTACTCATCCGAGAGGCCACCAATATGGGTAGGCCGACCAACTTTTCTTCCTGACCCTTTTGAACCTTGCTAGAAAGCTGGTTTTCCTCTCTCCTGGGTCACAATTTCTGGTCTCCCACCATACCACTGAACTGCATTCATCTGGGAGGCCACCAATCTGGGGTGGCCGACCACTTTTCTTGCTTGAACCTTTTGACCCCTAGTCGGCCGACCAGGGGGAGTGGCCGGCCGACCACCTAGGCTGGTCGGCCAGCTTTCTGCTTTTTGGTCTTTTTGAGTGCAACACAGCTATGCCAGCTGGGAAGCATTTGACCCCTCCTCCGGGATTTAACCCTTTTGTTTGCCTTCTTAAGAGAGCTTTGACCCTTTTTTCTTAGCTTCTAAAGGAAGCTTGACTCTTTGTCAAGCTTCTTGAGGAAGCTTGACCCCTTTGGTCTAGCTTCCTCAAGAAGCTTGACCCTTTTGGTTAAGCTTCTTTTAGAAGCTTTGACCCTTTGTTGAAGCTTCTTAGAGAAGCCTTGGCCCTTTGTCTTCTATAAGAGAGACCCTCCTCTCCACTTGCAAGGGTTGAACATTTTGGTCTCAAGATAGATACACTTCTCATCATATCTCTACATCCCAAGCCTCCAAACTTCATTATTCTTGGCCATTTACACTACACCTCCAAGAACAACACCTCCACTATCATCCCAAGCACCTTGGAGGTCATTTTCAGAGCTTGAGGAGTCACTTTCTTGGTCCAGAGCTTGCTGCCTTCCTGTGCTACAAGGCTAAGTCTCTATTTCCCCCATTTTGACATTGTTTTGCTCCATAGTTTAGCTCTATTTGAAAGCATTTTTGGACTTCGACATGAACTAAAAAAAGTCTTGTTTTGAGCTTCTCTTCAAGTTTGTTCAAGGTCATTTTTCTGTTTGGGGTCACCTTCCCCCTTGCATGCTTCATTTCCTCATGTTTTGAGCCATGCATTAGAGCATTTTTATGGCCTCGGTTTGGCCTTTTAGCCACTGAAATCCAGTGGATTTTCAGTGGCTAACATGTGTTTTTGAGTCCTAAAATCAGAGAGGGGTGACCCTTTCACCTCTTGTTCTCTTTACTAGCTTTGTTAGCCTTCCAAAGGGGCCCATATTTGCATGTTTCAAAGCCATATTTCAGGCCCTATTTGGTGAGTTTTAAGGTCTGCATGAACTCTGTCCGGAGCCCATTTTTCCATATAAAGTGTCTATTATGCATGTGTAGAGCAATCCTATTCAAGGCCTTTCAAGGGGGCTTTCACTTGCATGCTTCCTAGACTAATTTCAGGGCCTTTTTGGTGGGTTTTAGGGCTGTTATAACCTCTTTCTAGAGGTGGTTTTTCCATTTTGTATGTCCATCATATATGTGTAGAATAACCCTCTTATTAGCCCATCAAAGGAGTCTATCATTCTTGCATGCATTGACTGAGTTCCAGTGGTTATTTGGGCATATTTTGGCATGTAATACTTCTGTTTTTGGCTGGTTTGGTGAGCCCTCATGTGCTTCATATAGTTGCAGTGCAACTCCTAGTTCACTAGCTTTCTTTGCATGCTTTGTTGACCTTTGATTTTAGCACTTTTTGGCCATGCCTTAAACTGATTTTGTGCATATTTTGGACTGCCTTAGCTCTGTTTTTGGCTCTCATGGTCGAATGATGTTTGTTTTGCATGCTTGTAGTTCAATACCCATGCTTAACTTTGAGTTTTGAGGCTCATTGCATGCACATACTGAGGTGTTTTCATGCTTTGGGGTCATTATACATCATATTTCAGAGCTTGTATGAATGCCATATTGCCATGTTTTCTACTCCTTAAGTGTGCTTGAGAGTTGTCCATGAATGCCTTGTTTTCAGACCATTGAATGAGCTCCATTTCCTTGCATGTTGAGCCACCATTTTAGGCCATGTTCCCACTGTTTCAGACCTGCCTAGGGTCTGTTTGGGGTTGGTTTTTCCATTTGCGCATCGCTTTGGATACCTCTAGTGTAACGCACTTCACTAGCTTCGGTACCCGAGCCACCTAGCATGCATTGTGTGACATATTTGCATGTTTCGGGACCATCTTTTATGCCATTTCAGAGCTGTATCATGTCCCATTCTATGCCATGTTTCATCCTTTGCCATGCTTAGTTAGAGTTGCATGTTATGCCTTAGGATCGGTCCTTTGCATCCATGCATGTTTGCATGTGTTTCGGTTGTCTCATTTCCACCATTGGCCACTGATGTGAGTGTGGCTGAGGTCCACTCATATTGGTGTAAGTCCATCTTGCATTATGTATGCCATTGTAGTCCATAGCATTGCGTATGCTAGATTGCATGATTAGAGCATTGTGCATGCCATGATTATGTCACGTGCATTGTGTATGCCATCTCAGTCCATAGCATTGCGTATGTTAGGTTGCATGTTAGTCGCATTATGTATGCCATCTCATTTGCAACATGTTTGGGATAGGAGTTAGCCCAAGCACGGGAAGCGAGGGACGTTTCGTACTCCACGTGACGAAATGTGTCTCAATTCCCGGTCGCCGACACTCCGGATTACCCATGATGGAGTCTAGGCCTTGTTGTGTTTATATATGCATTCATTTCACATCGAGTCGTGCAATTTGACACCTCGGCCATCATGCATCGAGATGCGTGATTGGTGGCACGAGGATCGAGGTGTGCATACATATGTGAAAATACTTTGCCATGCCCCTTTCTTGCTCTCTGTTGCAGCAAACCAGAAATCAGCAGCCTTCTAGAGCTTTGCACAACATTCCGGGATTAATCGCAAACAGAGGCAAATCGGGGCATCGCGAGGAATTTCCCGACAAGGCGACTCGAGCATGCATGCATCTTTCATCATTCGGAACAGAGCTGAGGCAGTCCATCCTATTTAGCTTGCATGCTAATTTATTTGCTTTCCTAGTTAATTTGTTAATTAATTAGGGTTTTGTAATATTTAATTAGCTAGAGTAGTTAATTATTTATTCGGACTGTATTATTTATTCGGACCCTCCGAGCGAGGGCACAATTGTAATAAGTGTGCGTGTGTGTGATGCATGTCTTCCAACCCCACGTCTTTCTCCCTTTTATTTACCAGCTTATGATGGTTAGTTTTAGGGCACGTTTCAATTAGCATACTTATGCTCGCATGTTTGCATCCATTCATTTGTCTTGCATGCA
Organism: Camellia japonica; assembly: GCA_030407325.1. Taxonomy (NCBI): domain Eukaryota; kingdom Viridiplantae; phylum Streptophyta; class Magnoliopsida; order Ericales; family Theaceae; genus Camellia; species Camellia japonica. The sequence continues at coordinate 23,750,189 of JAPPVO010000014.1, forward strand.
CCGGGCTCGGCGCATCATACTAACTGCATCGTATTTCAATTCCAAGTTGAATACGTGTTAGCTGTAGCATCTCATATGCCATTCTTAGAATAGCCGAGCCTATTATAGTTGCATTTTTACATGTGTTGCATTAGGCATTTCTGTATAGTTAGGATCACGCATGATTTCTAATTAGCTTCTGTTTTGGCTTGGAGTACTCGGTAAGTGTTTATGCTTTAGCATCCTTGCATGCGTGTGAGTGACTGCCATGATAGCATGCTTACCATGAGGCTACGTGCTTATGTGATATAACTGCCTGAATGCCTGTGGGTGAAGGTTGGATTATCTGAATTGGAATAATGCATTGACTGTGAGTTTTAAGCCCACTTGAGAGTGACAAATCATCATGTTTTCTAAGCCCACCTGAGGGTGGCAAATCCACATTTTAGCCTACTTGCGAGTAGCAGACTGTTTTCAAAACAAACATGAGATGTTTTGTTCCAATTAAGGCGATCCAGTCTGTACTTGTATGATGTGCGCATCACATAGTAAATCTAGGCTAATAACCGAAATAAGAACACATAATGTTTTCAAAACTTGATATCATGGTTAGTAGAGGCCGATCTTTGATCGGGCGAGCGGGGGTGCTCATGAAGTGACCTTCCCCAATCGTACCCAAGTTCCCGAGCCGAGGCAACTTTGGTGATGACGGACACGTGGCCTTAGGCAACGAGTCAGGGTTTCCTAAATTCCCCCAAAACAAAATATTTAGGTGGCGACTCTGTATCTGGCAAAGCAGTCCATGTTTGGAACTTCTTTCTAAAAATCTATTTTTCAAAACGATTTGCCGGATTTGGACTCTTTGATGATTCATCGGTCTTGCATTGCACTCTGCGAGGTTAGATACAGGACCGTGACATTGAGTCCTGAACTGTAGTGAGCCCAATGAACAAAATGGGATTCCCTCCCGGGACGTTCGAGGACATCTACAGTTTCTGGCGACTCTGCTGGGGAGTTAGAGAACTTAACTCGAACTCATGATATCTGGTTTTGACTACACTTATGTGTTTCTTTGCATTGCATTTGCATTGGTGCGCCTAGGACACCGTGTTTGCCGTATGCAATTCCTGAACGGTTTGCAGGAGACTCGCTTTGCGAAGCGTGCCATAAGGCTATCCAGTTGCGGGCTCTGCCACGACGGGAACACAAACCTTGGTTTTTGCCGGGGCACCCTTTTTAACCATTCGACCTAGTACATATTCGGAATCCATAGTGACCATCCCAAACTAGGACAGGTTGCTTACTCGATTATAGGTTGTTTGAAACCGCTGCGTGCGTAGTGAAACCCTAGCTCCTGACAAAATAGGGCAGGGAAACCTTACCCCTCCATAGGGGTGTTTTCGCTCTCACTTGCTTGCTATGTGCTTTTAGAGTGCGTCTCTACAGGAATGCATGTATCAGTTTGCAAGTCTGGGCATCAGGCCTGCGGGCATCAGCATCAGTATTTGGGGACTCAATTTTACCTGAGGGTATCAGTTTACAGGCAGAATTTGGGGCAGAATTCAGTAAAGAGTGCAGCCATTGTAACGCCCTCAAAATAATAACATTAAAACCCATCAATTTAGACATGCATTGATATAAAAGATAAATATTCTTCTATTCATCAGAGTAATTCATTACATCAAGTATTACATGTTAACAACAAAAGCAAATGCCCTACGGGCTTACAGCTTTCCAAGTTAACACTTGGTTACAAAAAAGAGAGTGCTAACTCATATACACGTTAAGCCCTTGGCTTGAAATTACATGTAATACATCAAAAGATAACAAAACAACCAAAAAAAAAATCTGTCAGCCCCTAGCCTCCCAAGCTATGTCCTTGGAGGTGGCGTGCTACCTGTACCTAAAAATGATGTCCCATAAAGGGTGAGTCACAGCCTAGTAGAAATACACTAAACCAGCTATGAACAATGACTATAAGATTAGCAGTTGATAGATGGTCAACACAGATACATCTACTTATATCACATTCCGGCTTCATAACATTAGGTCCATGTTACATTTCATTTCCCATTTCTTTTTCAACTTTGAGTTTGAAAACAAGGCTCAACACTTAGCCAAATAACTTAATGAGATTTAGGCTCATCTTTAAAACACTTTCAAAATTCATGGTAGATACACATTTCAATGTTGTATCAATAACACATAAACCATTTCCACACTTTACGAAAGATACACATTTCGGTGCTGTATCAACATAACATAGAATCACTTATATACTTCACAATTGATAAAGATATACATTTTAGTGCTATATCAAATCAATTCGAACGCTTCCATAATCAACACTTGATACACATTGCAGTGCTGTATCAATGTCACACATAACCCAGTTTAGAGGTCCATCCCCTATCTTCCCCTAAACCGTAGAGTACATCCCCTATCTCCTCCCACACAACACATGTATATAAACGTAGATCATATACAATCAATCAATACATAAAGCTAATATATTATTCCAACCGCTATATTCGATAGCATACTCAATCGATTAGTTTTAGTTTGCATTGTCTACAACAATCAAGACTATCCTCCACCGATAGCCCAAAGCAGTTATTTCTAAACAGAAAATAAATGCACCAATGGATAAATTATCAACATTTCAATTTGGTGAGTGATAAATAATCCAACTACACCCTTTAATCCCACACATTCCCCATTTCCTACATTCTCAAATCAATTCTTCATTTCTCCAAATTAATTATACAAATTAATTAAACTATGTAATTAGGGCATTTTTCCCATAAGTTACATAACAACCCTCAGGTCCCATTTTCTTCCATAATCCATCATCTATCTCATTTCTCTATGCCAATCATGCATATAGGTTTATTATAAATAAAACCCCATCTTTTGTAAAATTACACAAAGACCCAAACTTTCTCAAAACTACACAACAACCCCCAACATATCAAAAGGCTAAAATTTAAAGACAAAACTCATAAAGAGGAGTAAGGTATCCCTACCTCAAAGTTTGAGCTCAAACGGAGAAGAGACCAAAACCAAAATGCTTCAAACTCCAAACTTTTCGGATCAAAACTACGCCCTCGACGATCAACATAACTTTTACAAAGGCCGAAGGAAGGGGGAACACTCTAACTAGATCAAACCCTAGAGAGAAGGGAGTTCCTAGAGAGAGAAGCTCTCAAAATCGATTTTGGGAAAGTTAGAGAGAGAGAAGGAAAGTGAAAAGTGATTCACAAATGCCCAACTGCTATCTGATATACGACAGGTCTGCTCGAGCAGAAAACACAACGCTCGAGCGTCAAGAACAAAAAGCTGGGTTCGCTCGAGCGCAAGAAGGTCCGCTCAAGCGCCAAGACACAAGAGTGAAACATATCCGCTCGAGCGCGAAAAACCAGTCTGCTCGAGCGTGGATTATCTCATCCCAGAACTTTCACCAGAAATGTACTACCCGCTCGAGCGCCGACAATCCCGCTCGAGCGCGACCCGCTCGAGCGTAGGAAACCCGCTCGAGAGTAGAAATCACACCTGCAGAAGTTTTGCAGGGACACAAAATGCTGGAAGGGTGTAAACCCCGCTCGAGCGCAGAAGGACCCGCTCGAGCAGAATGACCAAAAACTGGGCAACAAGAAATTAGACCAAGGCTCAATCCACCTGCTCGAAACATGCCCAACACATCCTAAAACTCAATCAAATGGAATTAAAAGATGACAACCAGATATAACCAACTCCACGGAACCTAAGTCCGGATACAACAAATAAAAAAAGGGATACCGGGATCGCTATAACCTCCCCCCCTTATAGAATTTCGTCCCCGAAATTAAACACAAGTTTTCAAAAACAAGTTTTCTCCATTTCCAACAATATTACACATAATATTAAACAATCCGACCCATTACTGGTCAATCTCGTCTCTTTTCAATCACCATACATAAACAACCTGCATTATCAACATGCATTCCTTTCCAATTTATCAATTCCAACTCATTTTCCACAACATGCATTATAATTATGCATTCTCCGAAATTCCATAAATTTCAATACTACAATCCACAATTCTATATCATATTTAATATTCATGATATATATCCATTCCCACACTACATTCAACATATGCAATGTTACATTAAACTTCCATTTCAAGGCAAGTTCCAAAATACTCTCATAAACCAAAACATATACAATGTTTTACAACTTAAGACATATATAATGCTCTTAAAGTTCAACAATATTACAAAATATACAATACATGCTCAAACATCCACAAATAGATCCGGATATTTCTCTCGGACCTCCAACTCACGTTTCCAAGTGGCTTCCTCCACTCCGTGATGTTTCCACAAGACTTTTACCAAGGGAATAGTCTTGCCTCGCAAGACTTCATCCCGCCTATCCAAGACCCGAACCGGTCTCTTCTCATACGAGGCATCCTCATCTACCTCCAAATCGGTCCAATCCAACACATGCGATGGATCTGGCTCATACTTCCGAAGCATACTCACATGAAACACGTCATGAACTCCGAACAACTGCGGCGGCAAAGCTAAACGATAGGCAACCTCGCCAATCCTCTCAAGGATCTCAAAAGGACCAATAAACCGAGGGGATAACTTCCCACTCTTCCCAAACCTCATCAATCCCCGCCTAGGTGATATCTTTAGAAAGACATGATCACCCACCTCGAATACCAAGGATCGCCTCCTACGGTCGGCATAAGATTTTTTACGACTCTGGGCTGTAACAAGCCTCCTACGGATAAGCTCAACTTTCTCCGTCGTCTCCCTCACTAACTCCGGGCCCAACAAAGGTGCATCACCCACCTCGGCCCAACAAACTGGAGACCTACACGGTCGGCCATACAAGGCCTCAAACGGTGCCATACCGATACTGGACTGGAAACTGTTGTTGTAGGCAAACTCCACCAAGGGCAAGTGACTCTCCCACGTCCCACTAAAGTCAAGGACACAACCCCGAAGCATATCCTCAAGGATCTGAATAGTACGCTCGGACTGCCCGTCAGTCTGAGGATGATAAGCCGTGCTAAAGGTCAACTTAGTACCCAAGGCACTCTGCAAACTCTGCCACAACCTGGCAGTAAAACGAGGATCTCTATCCGAGACAATCGTCACTGAGACCCCATGTAATCTCACTACGTCCCGAATATACAAGTCGACAAGATGATCTACCGAATCTCTTATGCTCATAGGGATGAAGTGCGCCGACTTAGTCAACCGGTCTACAACCACCCGAATAGCATCACTACCCCGCTGAGTCCTCGGAAGACCTACAACGAAGTCCATAGTGACGTGCTCCCACTTCCACTCGGCAATAGGCAAGGGTTGCAACAAACCCGCTGGCCTCTAATGCTCGGCCTTTACTTGCTGACAAGTAAGGCACTTCGACACGAAAACTGCCACGTCCCTCTTCATGCCCCTCCATCAAAATTGGCGCCCAAATCACGATACATCTTGGTGCCTCTCGGATGCACCGCAAGGCGTGAATGGTGAAACTCTCGGAGTACCTCTTCTCGGCAAGGCTCCGGCACAAACAAACGGTCTCGGTATCTCACACTCAGGTCGGGATACACCGTCAAGCCCTTCTCAACCTTCCCACTGGAGATCTTCTCTTAGAGGGATTCTACCTCAAGGTCACCTCTCTGTGCCTCTAACACTCTAGTCACAAGTGTAGGCTGCGCAACAACAGAAAACAAGGCCGCAGCCTCAACGGATTCGCCCAGAAGCAAATCAAACTCGCCAAGCGCCCCCAACATTTCCCATTCCCTGATGGCTATACAAGCTACATCACCAATGGATTTTCTACTAAGTGCATCGGCCACAACATTGGCCTTTCCCGAGTGATAGTGCAACTCAAAATCGTAGTCCTCAATGAACTCCATCCACCTTCTCTGCCTCAAGTTCAAGTCCTTTTGTGTAAACAGATACTTTAAACTCTTGTGTTCCGAGAACACCTCGAATCTCTCACCATAAAGGTAGTGCCTCCAAATTTTAAAGGCAAAGATCACTGCTGCTAGTTCTAGGTCATGTGTAGGGTAATTCTTCTCGTGAATTTTCAACTGACGTGAGCCATAGGCAACCACTTTCGCCTCTTGCATCAACACACAACCCAAACCCTCTCGTGAGGCATCACAATAAACCGCATAACCCAACCCTCTCTCCGGAATAATCAAGACCGGAGCGGTGGTCAATCTAACTTTCAGCTCTTGGAACGACTTTTCACAAGTCTCACTCCATACGAATTTGACTCCCTTCCGAGTCAGCCTAGTCAACGGTAAAGCTAACCTGGAGAAATCCTTCACAAATCGACGGTAATACCCAGCTAATCCCAGAAAACTGCGGATCTCAAACACACTCTTAGGTTGTGCCCAATCTTGCACTGCCTCTATCTTGGATGTATCAACAGACACCCCTTCCCCGGATACTACGTGGCCTAGGAACTTGACTTCTCCTAGCCAGAACTCACACTTCCCAAACTTGGCATACAACCTATGGGCTTTAAGCAACTCAAGCACCACTCTCAAGTGTTCCTCGTGCTCCTCCTCCGAAGGCGAATAGATAAGAATGTCGTCCACGAAAACGACTACAAAACAATCTAAGAATTCCAGGAATATCCGGTTCATCAAATCCATAAAAATTGCCGGTGCATTGGTGAGCCCAAATGGCATCACTAGAAACTCATAATGGCCATACCGCGTACGGAATGCCGTCTTCGGAACATCCTCCTCCCTAACCCTCAACTGGTGGTAACCCGATCTCAAGTCTATCTTAGAGAAACAACGGGAACCCTTCAACTGGTCAAACAGATCATCTATACAGGGCATAGGGTACTTATTCTTGACCGTAGCCCGATTCAACTTCCGGTAGTCGATACAAAGTCTCAAGGCACTATCTTTCTTTTTAGCAAAGAAGGCCGGTGCTCCCCACGACGAAACACTAGGGCGAACAAAGCCCTTATCTAACAACTCCTGGAGCTGAATCTTCAACTCACTCAATTCGGCTGGGGTAAAACGGTAAGGTGCCATAGAGATCGGCGCCGTGCCGGGCACTAAATCAATGGAGAACTCAATCTCATGGTGAGGTGGCAAACCAACGAGATTCTCGGGAAAGACATCCGAATACTCACAAACCACCCTCGGCAAAACAATCTGGGTCTCATCACACTCACCACTCAAAAAGCTAGCAAGTAGACCACTAAGCTCACTCCGCCCTCGCGGATTATACACCGGTGGCAACACACTACCAACCCGATCTCCCAAGAAATGGAAACACTCCCCGCTCAAGGTACAAACTGTGACCCTCTGGCGGTAGCAATCTATAACAGCCCGGTATGACGATAGCCAGTCCATACCCAAAATAACATCAAAACCCTTCATGGGCATAACTACAAAAGGGAATGGAAGCCGATGATCGGCGACCTCTATATCACAACCTCTACATCCGTGCTTCAAAATCAATTCACCTCCAAGAGGTGATACAACACATATAGGTGATGCTAATTGTGCCAACTCCAATTCCAAAACAGATGCAAATGCAGCAGATACAAAAGAATGAGACGCACCCGTATCAATCAATACAATAGCAACCGAGTTGCAAAACAAAAAGGTACCTCTCACAACTAATGGAACCGGTACCAGGTCCTATGCAGTAACAGCATATACGCGCCCAGTAGGCCCCTGATCCACCTGCTCACCCCTCGGAGCATACGACTGCTGTACAGACTGGGACGATGAAGCCCCCTGATTGGCCCTCGAGGCCTGCATTGACTGAGCTGGCTGAAGACTCTATCTCTACCCAGATGCACCAGATGTGCCACTCAACTGCGGGCAAAACCTCTTCAGGTGCCCTGCCTGACCACACTGATAACAAGACAAGGGCTGGCCCCTGCTCTGACTCTGGCTCTGCGGTCTAGCCGAAGAAGAAGCAGCTCGCTGACCTCCTCCCCTCTGTGGACAAACCGAAGCCTTATGGCCCAGCTGACCACACTTGTAACAGGTGAAATCTCCCTGATTGCCTCTCCCCGAGCCTGCACTCGGCACTGGAAAGGTCGATCTAGCAACACCACCCTGAGACTGCTGAGGGTTAGCACCCCTCTGTCTCCTGCCATCACCTTGACCATCCTGGCTCCTCTTGGAGCCTCTCTGCCCCTCCTCCTCCTGCATCATGATCTCCATATGGGCTGCAGCATCAACCAAGAGCCCATACTCTCGGATCATAGAACCACCAACTCTCATCTTGAGGCCGCGCCTCAACCTCTTCTCAAACTCGATACAGCGGCGTTCCTCGGACGCCACAAGTTTAGGTGCGAACCTGGACAAGCTAGTAAAAGCAGCCTCATACTCGGTTACTGAAGAACTCAACTGCAAAAGCTGGCAGAATTGGTATCTCAGCTTCTCCCTAACTGCTGGAGATAAGAACTTCTCTTGGAAAACACCCACAAAAGCCTCCCAAGTGCCATCCAAACGCCCCTTCACGAATTTCCACCACTGACCCGCATCCCCCTTCAGCTGGAAGGATGCCAAGGTCACTTTCAAGGCTCCGTCCTCGATGCCTAGCATCTCGAACGTCTTACTCATTTGCTCCAACCACTCGTCCGCCTTAAGTGGCTCTTTCGGGTCCCCAACAAACTCGTCCGGATTAGACCAGAAGAACTCCCTCTTCAAGAAGGAAGGCCCCGCCTCAGCAACATGGGCCTGCATTGGAGCCTGAACTGGATTCTCAGCTCTGAGAATACCCATAGACTCCCTCAAAGCATCGGCTATCCCTCGGGCTAAAGCGCCCATAGCCTCCTGACCTGCTGTCTCTGCCACATTGGCCTGGCCAACCCCTTCTTGCTACGCCGGAATATCATCCGATAAAGGCATCTCCTGACTCCTAGGCCTACCTCGCCTACCACCTCGTCCTCGTCCTGACATCCTAATAAAGGTAACGGAGAACGTTAGCACATTCACAAATGTGCCGAAGCTATAACACTCGCGTCCTAATGCATGGACAACTGTAATTCACTCCACGTAAGCACATAAACACATAAGCAGTTACGAATTTCATTTCCGGATAATGATAGTCTCGAGGCGTTGCTAGAGTTCCGGTTAGAAACAACATTGATCAAGTGCTTTTCCAACAATACTCACAGAAACCCAAGGATCCAATCAACATCCTAGAAACTAAATCCCATACCTAAATAGTCACATAAGCATGTCATCACATAAACACATTACATTACACTTAAGTCTCTAACAAGCGAGACAAACCCATTGTGATACTAATCAGTTCCCACGTACCCAAAGTATTCGAACCCGGTACGCTCTGATACCAAGTTGTAACGCCCTCAAAATAATAATATTAAAACCCATCAATTTAGACATGCATTGATATAAAAGATAAATATTCTTCTATTCATCAGAGTAATTCATTACGTCAAGTATTACATGTTAACAACAAAAGCAAATAAGGACAATTGAATCTTGTTCTAAATAAGGACAATTGAAGATATCATTGTTTAATTTTAAGGGCAAAATCGTCAATTAAATAAAATATAAACTAATTTGACAAAAATAAATGTCAAAAAAATATTTTTAATTTTTAAAAAATTATTTTTATCCACCAATGATAAAATTATGTAAAATTGATAAAAATTAATAAAAATTACATGATTAATTTTTAAAAATTAATTTTACATGGTCATTATCCAAACAAATAATAAAAATTAATTTGGTAAAAAAATAAATAAACGTCTAAAAGACTTATCAATTTTACATAATTTTATTTTTAGTGGGTAGAAATAATTTTTAAAAATTCAAAAATATATATTTGACATTTATTTTTGTCAAATTAGTTTATTTTTATCAAATTGACGATTTTACCCTTAAAAAATCTAATAATATTTTTAATTGTCCTTATTTGAAACAAAATTCAAATTCATGGTCAAATGTGTCACAATTGAAAAGTCAGGGACCAAAGTTATACAAGCCCCAAATTATAGGGACTATTAGTATAATTCACCATTGAATATTTTTAAGGGAAGGAAAGGAAAGTGCATGGAGAGTTATGAGGGAAAGAGAGTAAAAACATTTTAAGCACTTCACTCTCTCTTCGAAATTGAGAATAAACGGGACATAAATATATTGTTTTTTATAATAATATATTAAAATATCTAAATTACGAATATCTCTCCTTAATTAAGTATTTTCTAATCAAACAACAAGGGGATAATTTCTCTCCCTCTCTTTCTCCTATTCATTTACTTCCCCTCAGACTATCTCCAATCATTCATCTTTTGTTTCATCAAATTTAAATTTGATGCTTTATCTTTTGTTTCAGCTCTTGAACACCGGACAACCAGTCGGATGTCCGCCCAGTAGACCACCTCCTTGCAAGATTTTTTGGAAAATTTATACTCACTGGTCAATCGACCGGTCGTCCCTCAGTCGACCGATGGTTTGATGAAATCCCGAACACTTTGTTGAAACGCACAATATCAAATCAAGTTTTTTTATTATCAAATTTAAGTGAAATTTGATGAAAAAAATGAGTAAAGCGTTGAAGATGCTCTCACAAATAACTCTTCCCTTCACCCCGTCTTTCCTCAATACAACCAGATTTGGTTTAATTTTTTATATTTTTTTTGTTTTTCTTATATTTTTTTATTTTTAGTTAACTTTTACAGTATTTTATTCATTTTTTAAAATTTTAAGAAAAAGTAAAATATTTATAAAAAAATCCTATAAAAATATTTATTAAAAAAAAAGTTTATCAAAAAATAGTTTTTGAATTTAAAGACAAGATTCCAAAAAGTTGTTTAAATAATTGCGGTTGGTAAATAGTAAAATAGTAGATAGAATGATAGAGTGAAAATTCATTGTGCTTGTGCGAGTATGAAATAATCGTCACTTGCATAATCCTGTTGATCAAACTCGTGTTCCTCCAAACGTCGCCGTATGACCTAAAATCACAAATATGAGCTAGCCGGCAGGTATGTGCCGAAAACCCCTTCGATGCCTAAGTCAGCAAATAGGACAAATAAGGAGGAAAAGCTTTATGAATTTGAGTACTAAAATTGCAATACTTGGAATTAGGTTAGGCTTGAGCTTTTATAAGTTTCTAATGGCAGAATCTTAATAGGACTTTTAATTCTTTTTTGTAGAGTCCTCTTAGGAATCACATTTATAAAGGATAACGTTCATCCTTTAACACTCTCCTCACTGTAAACCAAGTGAGATGATACAACTCTTTGCACGGTTTCCAATCGAGCAAACGTACTGTTTTAGCCTTGCTAGTTCTTTGAGACAACTGAGCAACGCATAGCGCCGCACAAACCGAACGCAGTGCGCCGCTATGCTAACGCTACGCGGCACTCCAAATAGACTGGTTAACACCACGAGCCCAACTATGCTTGACCAATCTTTATATGATAGTCCGGTCCGATCCACCCTTTAGAGTACCACTGGAGGACAACCACACTAGCCCAACCTCAGCCCAAATCACCCGCATTTTGAACATAGTTTGCCCAATCAATCCAAGCAACATCTTTGATCGGTTCGAACTCTACAGAGCCCAAACCATGCAATCTTTCAATTCATAGCCCAGCTAACCCCAGGGACTTGATTTAGCCCGGCCCAAATATCTCGGCACAAATTCCCCTCTCAGTGCTAATAAATGCAAAGGAACCATTAAAACAACATTACTGTATTAGAGCTATCTACAAAGTTAGAAATCATTGGAGATGATTTTAATTGACCATAATTAACCATAATCATTAATAATGAAATAGTTCCAAACCAATAAAAATATACTTTCTCAATGAAGCAGTGAAATAGTTTATGGGTACCGGGTCGAGGAAAATAACAATGTTGCATCTCAAGAAAATATCATGAAATTATTTACAAAATTATATTAATAGATCACATTTATTTTGAGTACAGTCTACATTATACTCATTTAAAATTTATACTATATGTTTTATTTTTAAAATAATTTTTGAAATACAAATTTTGAATAGACATCATTTTTCGGAGGAAAATGAGAAAAAATGAGGCTGGCTGGTGAAGACTTTTGATGGGAATAGAGTGGAAGTCAGGTTTGTTTATTTGTGTAGAATAAGGTGAGAATTGAAGACTTTGATGGGGACACGAGTGGGATTGTGCGTTGGTGACGTGAAGTTTGGAATTTTCCTTGCACTCTTATCATTCACTCATTGGACTATTATCTTAGTCAAGACTCTGAGCCAAAATTTTCAATTTATTGGGTTATAATTTAGCACACGTATCAAATTTGGGGTTATCTAAAAAAATGTTGACTCTCATGAACTAAACACGTATAGATAAATGAAGGTCATATTAATGAAGAATTTAAAAATTTTGTGAGTAAATTTATCAAAATGAAGAAGTCAGTCAAAGATTAAAAGGCTCCATTTTATTAGTTCGTTTTGGGCATTAAAAATGCATGATGGGTCATTTAAGTATTATAATTAGAGTTGTATTTCTTTCAAGCCTAAATATGAAATTATGAAAATTTAAGAGGCCCATAAAGCACGTAAGAAGATTTCAACATACGCACAAAAAAAAAATAACATTGTGTAACTATTGTAATTAAAATCACAAAAATTAAATATATTTGAGTATGAATAATGAACTTGATTGCATTATCAAACACACTGTTACATGCTACACATAAATAACATACTTGAAAATGACATACTTGAAGGGAATGAATTATCAAACACACTATTACATATTTAATTTCTAATTACATTTTTTAGTGTTCTGAATCTTACAAATATTGAAATTTATCTTTTGTATTTGAGTTTGAGTTTATTCATTTCACAATATAGAGCTATTATTGAATCTTGATATGGCCTAAATTTCACATTATCTGGGATATAATTCAGTAATTGACGTTTCATTCACAGACCATGATATTGACTTGCTTGTAGATTGATCCGATTCTAAGCCTCTTCCTGTTTTTGACTCTGTTCTACTACGAGCAAAGAATGCAGGTTGTTGAGGAATTGATAGAGTAACAGAGTAACTGTTAAGCATTATAACAACCGTTGCCATAGAAGGTCTAGCATCTGGATCTTCTTGGACGCACAATAAGCCAATATGAATGCATCTAATGACTTCATTCCTTGAATATGACCCTTCCAAAGTAGAATCCATTAATTCCAACGATCTTTCCTCCCTCCAGAGTTTCCAAGCCTGCAACAATTCATTATTTACGACTTTGTAGATATGATGATTTTTTACTGAGATCGAAAATAAGAGTCATAAAATTTAGTTATCACTCACATAGCTTAGAAGGTCCTCTGCACATTCTGATTGGTAAAATGTATTATTTTTCTTGCCACTTATAATCTCCAAAACTAAGACACCAAAGCTAAACACATCAGACTTTACCGAGAATTGTCCATGCATTGCATACTCTGGAGACATATAACCACTGCAACCCAACACCGTTGTTTTAGCAACAAAAAAAGTAATAATCATAAGAAAAGAAGAAATTGCATCTAAGGCCTTTTTTTATTTTTGTGTGTGTGCAGAAAAATCAGATATGAAACCATTGAGAGTAGTAAGCACAACAATTTTTGTGTGTGCATAAAGATTGTACTCACTATTTCAAATTAGAGAAGAACATATATACATTGCATGTGCGGACACAAAACTTACTATGTTCCAACAACTCGGTTTGTATTTCCTTGAGTTTGATCCACACCAAAGATCCTAGCCATGCCAAAATCTGAAATTTTTGCGTTCATATCCCCATCTAACAGAACATTGCTAACTTTGAGATCACGGTGTATAATTCTAAGTCGAGAATCTTCATGAAGATAAAGCATCCCTCGAGCTATCCCTCCTATAATCTTGTAACGTTTTGACCAATCCAACTTTTCTTGTTCTTGTGGATCTGCATATTGAGTAGAAAAAAAGGGGAAAAAAAATGTTCTAAGTTAACAATGATGAATTAGATGTGAGCATGATGTGAACATTTTGGAATGGAACTAAAAGCACAAGAAATCATTTTGTAGAATGTGCACTCATGGCTATCATGTGTTATTATCTAGCTAAATAAAAGTATTATTAAGAAGCTTTGGCAAACCAAATAGAAAGTAATCCAGGCTTTTGTTGGGCACAAATTCATAAATGAGTATCTTCTCTTCTCCTTCCAAGCAAAATCCGAGTAACCTCACTAGATTTCTATGTTGAAGCTTGGCTACCAACACAACCTCATTCTTGAACTCTTCTGCACCTTGCCCTGAGTCTTGAGATAGCCTCTTCACAGCGATTTCTTGTCCATTGGAAATTATACCCTGACAACAAATGATATCCACTGAAATTTTGTAACCAAATTTGTGCAACTTCTAATATTTTTGAATGATTGTGTATTTTACAATTAGATCTAACACCTTACCTTGTAGACGGATCCAAATCCACCTTCACCAATTTTGTTATCATCAGAGAAGTTGTTCGTGGCGACTTGAATTGTAGCCAAATCAAATTGCAAGGACTGTACTGCTGAGATTTCATTCCCAACTGGACATATCAAAATGTAAATACAATTAATGAATTTGAAAACAAGAGAAAACAAGTTTTATTTTATTTTATTTTTTAGTTAGTCTTACTCGTATCTGATTCAACAACATCATATTTCTTCTTCCTTTTCCTACATATGAGACAGGATCCTAAAATGACAAGTAAAACAGAGCCCCCAATTGAAACAACGATGGCAGCGAGTACTTGAGTTGACATTCCTCCCTTTCCTGCATCAACAAGAAAATTCAATTTCAAAATCCATCTATCCAAACAAAATCTATATATGTCTTGTTTTGAATTTACCTGGACTGCTTGCAGCAGCAGGTGGAGGAGGAGGTGGAGGTGGAGGTGGTGGCGGTGCAGTGGCGGTCACGTTGTAGAAAGGGTATAACTCATACCTAACATTACAACTCGGAAACAGAACCCTGGCACCCTGATTTCCATCACAGCAACTCGGAAAAGTCGAGATACCATCTCGAAGACATTTGTTGCAATCCAAATCAGTCAAGTCCGGCGTGCACTGCGCTAATCCATACAACGTTTGAAGAGATGAATAATTAGCTTGACTTGTCGCGAACTTCTTAGCCGACCCACCATTCGAAGCCCGTGTGGCTATATCATCCATTACACCTCCCAACACTCCTGTGAAACGGGTTATGTTCGTTACGTTCTGTGTATTGCTCAAAATTGCTGCAATCGACTCATCGGCAATAGAGAAGATGGTCTGGTTCGAGTATCGCAACATGCACTCATCGTACCAAATCGTGACAACTTTCGAATTGGGACACCTTTGTACTACTTCTTTGGTTGAAGTCGTTACACAATCTTGACAGACCGCGGTGGAAACATCGCCACGACAGAGGAAGAGGCCGTAGACTATGTTGGGGGGGTTGAGTCCGGCGGTGGAGTTGGAGAAGCCATTGATGGAGTTGGAATTGGAGGAGAGGGAAGAGAAGAGGGTGTTGAGGTTGGTTTGGTATGTGCTGTTGGGAGTGTAAGTTGTTGTGTTTGGGCAAAGAATGTATAGGTAATTTGGGGTTGCTTTGATTCTGAGGATAAGGAAGCAAATTAAAATGCAAACAAACAAAAGGGATGTGGAGATATTGAAAGATGAGTTCATGGTGATCAAGCTCTGGATTGTAGAGCCTCCTTGGGCATAGTTTTGGGGGGTTTAATTGATAAAAATCAGATTCAGATATGTTGAGGAAATTAGGTAGGGGAGAATGGACAGTATTGCCATATCCATTGGGAAGAGAAGGTATTATTCTCAAGTGGGATCCAATTAAATGAAATCTCGAATTTTAATTTCTTGATTTAGCTGATTATAATTAATTAAAATCATTAAAAATAGGATAGTTCCAAACGTATAAAATTAGATTTCTTCTATCCTAAATCCTAAATAATAATGTTATGCATCAAAAAATTATCTATGAAATTATTTAAAAATTATATTAATAGATCATATTTATTTTTAGTACAGTCTATATGTATTTATTTTAAATTTATATTATATACTTTATTTTTAAAATAATTTTTGAAACACAACATTTGAATGAATATAATTTTTCGGAGGAAAAATGACAAAAAAAAAAAAGAAAAAAAAAGAAGGCTGGCTGCTGAAGACTTTGATGGGAACATAGTGGCATCACGTTTAGTTGTTGTGTAAAATTAGGTGACAATTGAAGACTTTTGATGGGGACACAACAGGTGCTAGTCCCTATTAATAATAAGAAAAATGCTTGAGAGCATTAAAAAGGGCACTGGAATCAGCACTAATGATGTAGTAGTGGGCCCGCCTACTTTCTATGCCTTGTTTTTTTTTTTTTTACCATTCCCAATGCATTAGTACTATTAGAGCATGTTTGTTTTGAAGGATAAGAGGGTGGGATTCGACTATTAGTCCCACCGGACTAATAGTCCATTGTTTGTTTGAATCATTGTTGTAATAATAATAATAATAAAAGAGAAAAGTAAATTACACTAATATTTTTATTTAATACAGATCTCTCCTCATATTTAAAAAATTACACCTCTTACCCTCTTTATCAGATTAAAATGACATATTTGTCCCTTAACCTTTATACATATAAAATAACACAGATATTTTGTTTATATAATTTTAAGGAAAATAATAACCATCTTCTTGGTTTAACTCACACAAAAAATTGAGTTTTTTATATTTTTTTATTTTTACTAATTTTTTTAATATTTTAAGTTTTTTTTTTTTTTTTTTTTTAAATTTATTAGATACACCTAATCTAGATATACTTAAGAAATATAATATTTTGTAATTTTTTTTTAAAAAAAAATCACCAAATACAAGATATATATATAAATACAAAAATTCAATACATTATCTTATTTTGTTGTATTCAATGAATTTTTTTTTTTTAAAATTTTTTGTACAAATTTTATACTTTCTAAATAATTTAATCTAGATATAATGATGGAAATAAATATAAAAAATTATATTCATATATAAAAATTTATACAAAAAATATCATAAAAATTTTGTGGTAGTGATATTTTTATAAATATAAATCATGTTTATGTGTGTTTTGTCTTAAAATGAAAGATCACCATTAAACTATATTATTGTGTTTGAAAATTCTATATAAAATTTATTTTTGTATATCACCACTTGTACGGGGAGGAAATATCCGTCGCTCTTCGTACTCTTCGTGTCCAAGCTCTGTGCAATGTCGCTCAATCTGCGAATAGAAAAATGGTGAGCTACCCAGCGGTGTGCTGCCGGAAAAACCCTCTGACGATCAAGTTAGCACAGAGAGAGAGAGAGAGAGAGAGAGACAAAGGGATAGGTAGCTCAGAAAATCAGATGTTTCAGACCTATGCATGGATATGCAGCTCCGTTTATATAGTTTCTACGCGCTCCTCTTTGTCTGTTCTCCTTCTGACGCTGTTGGCTACATATTTTGTATAGGCCAATCACAGTTTAACACGTGGCAGGATGAGTGTAATACGGGAAGACAATTCAAATCTTTAATCGTAATCACACACGTGGCAGTTAGTATTGGTTATTGTGGATCTGTATAGCATTGAATTAGCAGAGAGGTGCAAGATGACGTGGCTTTAATGGTTACTCATTTATTTAAATTCAAAATCATGAGGGAAACCTAACTGTAGATATGGCATAGTGGAGCTAACTGTGAGGAAACATGGTCAGCGATCATGGAGAGATGGCTCGACGGTTAGAAATTCATTTCGACGATTCTCCTTGAGAAGTATAAATAGCAAAGAAGGCCCCAGAAAAACCCCCAGACTCAGATCCAAAAAAACTAGTTTTATCTACTTTATTTTCCTTCCAGTTTTTACATTTCTTGTTCTTTACATTTCTATACTTCAAATTCCTACACTGCACTTTGTTCATAGAAGTAGTTTCAAGTAGTTTGTCGCTGTAAACCTCTACGAGGCTGATTTGGATCTTTGTAAGTCTTCCATTTTATTTAATGAAATACTACAATTATTCTTCATTTAATCATTATTTGCTTAATTCTCCTAAACAAAGCCATCAGTAAAAGTCCTCTTCATTGAGGCTGAAAGAACTAAAACACAATCGTCTGATAATTAGTTGGCAATTAATATTCTGTAAGGACTGATTGATCCTTGCTGGCACGCTCAAAATTACAATAATAACCTTCGAAAGCCAAAAAGCCAACAGACGCGCGGATATGTTCCCCACTAGCGTTCCTCCACGTGTAAGTGCAAATACCGCCAAACACCAAATAACCAAACCACCAAACAGTATTGACGCATACGGGCAGCGAAATCTTCTTTCTGCTCTCCTATCGCGCCGTGTAGCACTAGCCGCCACGCCCTTACCGAGGGACCGCGCTACCTGTCTAGCCTCGCCGGTTAATCCTGGAAGTGGGCTTAACCGAGCTCCACAATCTCGACCGAGCTTCTGCTCAGCCGACTTGCCTTGAGGATAAAGTCCATCCAACTTAGCAGGACACATATTCACCGAGCTAGCAGTTCCATGTCGTTCCCAACTTGACCGAACTAATTCTTTGGTCTAGTGCGCACATGAGCGTCTAATCGATTAATGACCCTAACTCCAGCGCAAACTAGCTCGGCCCATTGTTTGGCCACAAATCTCCCTCTCATCACTCAATAAGAATATGTTCAGGTAGAATTCAATGATGAAATGTTGTAGAATGTAGTCATGATAATAAGAAGAAGTAATGGTAGGAAAAATGACAAGATAGTCATTTAGAAAATTTTAAGATATAACATCAGCAATCTAGGGGGCACTTTGTAACGAGATTACAAACCTCAGGGAGGGGAATGTAATTTTCCAAATGTGATGGGTGATCTGTATTAAATAGAAACCTCAAGGGGTGTTAGTGTAATTTAACAAAAAAACTAATGCTAGTTTTTTTTTTTCAATTATTAAGAAAATAATTATAAATATAAAAAATATTATATTATAAAATAGACTAAGCCTATTAAGTTCAAGCCCGCGCAACAAACAATTATCTCACAATAATTTGAAAGTTAAGAAAGTTGCTAAGTTCAAGTCTGCCCCCACAAACTACTGCAAATTTCTATAATGAGAGAGAAATAAACGGATTTACAAATGGTATCAAATATTTTAAAATGTATTGAAATATATATAAATTGTACTGAAATATATAAAATATAAAGAAATATGTATAAAACTATTATGAGTGGTGTAAAATATGCATTGAAATTTTAAATATTTTAATTTTTATTTACAACATTTAGAGTTGTCATTAAGAAGACTCATAGTTAGCACAAATCTAATGAACAAATATCAAATTTGAAGGTTAAGATGTGATAAATTGCCGACTATTAAACATGTACATATTTATTATAATTATCAGTTATGTGCTCAATATAAAATCCTTTATTTGTTTTAAATCATGATAAATTCTTGATCATCATTTAATGTAAAATTTTAAAATATAAAAAAAATATTTTATTATTTATATTCTAAATATTATGTGTGAAATTATCAAAGATTTGCTAGTTGATTCCTTGTTGGGGATAGTTGTCATTTAATTTTGTGGTGAGACTTTATTTTGATCTTTATTTATATCTTGAGGATAAGATGCATATAATATAAGAAGGTTCTACATGATATAATTATTTAAATTATAATTGTCGTAAGGTTGAAATCATGATTACACAACCTAGCTACAATCTTCGGTTAAGAGATCAATAGTTCTTAATACCAATAATTAATCTATTTTAAGAGACCTTACAATCAATGGTAGGTGTAGAGCATTGCTCTATAATGAATAATAATTTTTTTGATTAACGCTAAATTTGATCATGAAATTAATTTATCGGTTAACCGATTCTATTTTGTTACAAAAATCTTAACTCATTTAAAAAGTTTAAAAATTAAAAATTCTATAGAAGAAATTAACTTTTCAATGACTTTGACTATCTCGCTGGGTTGTGTCATGTGTCAGCATCATGAACAAGGTTTCATTTTAGTGTGTCTCCACTTGTTAAGAAATGTACTTAATAATTTCATGGGTTAATTACATTTTTGGTCTTTAAATCTTGAGTTTTGTGTCATTTTAATTCTTAATGTTTAAATTATTTCAAAATGTATACTTTAAAAATATATGAAAATGGCAACATTCATCTTACCAAATCATGGCAAGATTCATCTTGGAACAACATTGGACTACTTTTGTAGTGGCAGTGGTTACACAGTCTTGACAGACCGCAGTGGAAACATCGCCACGGCAGAGGAACAGGCCGTAGACTATGGAGTTGGAGAAGCCATTGGTGGTGGTGGTGGAATTAGAGGAAAGAGTTGAGAAGAAGGTGTTGAGATTGGATTGGTATGTGCTGCTAGGAATGTAAGTGGTTGTATTTGGGCAATAAGAATATAAGGAAAGTTGGGGTTGCTTCTGAGTATAAGTAAGCAAATTAGAATGCAAAGAAACAAAAGGGATGTGGAGATATTGAAGGATGAGTTCATGGTGATCAAACTCTGAATTTTAGAGTCCCCTTGGGCATACTTTTGGGGGAATTAATGGATAAAAATCAGATTCAGATATCTTGAGGAAATTAGGTAAGGGAGAATGGAAAATGAGTAGCGATATATAATTCTAAAATAGTAATTCTAATGGGAGCTCTAATGCGGTGGAAGAGAGGGAAAGTAGAGAGAGATAGAGAGAGGAGTGTGGGCCCCCATATCACATAGCACTCTCCACATCATTAGAGTTTTATTAGAGCTCTTAAATTAGAACTCCCAAACATTATTGATGGAATACCTATTTGGAAGAGAAGTTATTCGGTGGTTTGGAGATACTACATAATTAATAGTTTCAATCAATTATAGTCAATCAACTTAATTAAAATGCGATTTGAGATCTTAGATTTTGTTTGGTTTGATTTTCCTATTATATATATAAATATATTTTTTAAATTTTTATATAATTTTTTTTTGACTAAAATAGCAACAAAAAAAATCACTAAAAATGAATGAAAACTCAAACAAAATTAGAAAGATCTAAAAAGTCCAAAAGAAAAAAATAACTAAGATATGAAAAAAGTAAACTAAAGACAAACGAAAAACGATCTAAAAACAGTTCCTAAAAATCAATCTAAACAAAATTTGAAAAATCAAACTAAACAAAACTCGAGAAAGTGTCCCTATCAAATGAAATCGGAAGTAATTTAATGAGTTAGAGCTTCTCCAACGGCTTTGTTAATACATATTATATATAAGTATATTCCCTCCTAAAAATCTAGTATATTCCTCGTAAATCTAGGAGTCCTTGCTTTATTGTAATACTCTCCTATATATAAGAGTCATTGTAACTTGATTCAAATATACAAGTTATAAATATTTCTCTCAATCAGTTTAACATGGTATCAGAGCTATAGATCCTAAAATTATAACCTTCTTTCTTTTCTTTTTCTGCTTAGTCCCGTACACAACATTTATTTAATCACCCAAACACTGATCAAATTGTTTCGCCATATTTTTATTTTCCCAAAATTTTTTTTCCTCAGCGTCAAACTGATCGGAATCTTCTCACGATTCCAACGGCATCGATCTCATCACCAGCAAATTCCTCACGTGCCTTCATGCGCCACTTTTGTGCTTGATGCGTCATCTTATTCCGCCATCACTCGCCCATGCTCTTCCATGCACGCCCAGCTACGCCAACTGCTCAGCCATCAACTAGTCAGTCGCGTTAGCCACTCAGCCGTCAGTTGCTTCCTCTCAGCCACTGACGTCAACCCTACATGCTCGTTTGGCCTAGCCGCACACATGCTTGTGACGTCAGCCTCATGCCTATTCTGGCCTAGCCGCGTGCGCGTGCGTGTCCCATATGCTGACGTCAGCCCTAGGCTGTGTGACGTCAGCCTTAACCGTTCAGCATCTATTTTTGCTGATTCTGTCCAATTTCAACCTATTTTTTGTGTAGTTCACCTTGGTTCCCACCTAATTTGGACCTTCTGAATCCATTGGTGCACTATGTTTTTGCCGATTCTGCTCTTATAGCCCTGTTTTTCTTTATTTACTTCACCAAACCACCTTTATGGATCATCATGATGTTTCTCATCCCATCTCTGTTATCCTTGACGACTCCAACTACATGTTATGGGCCCAGGCCATGTCTGGTTTTCTGAAAGGAAAAAAACTCTAGCTCACTGGGGATGTGGTTCAACTAGTGAAAGAGATTAATGAAACAGCTGCCACATATGAAGACTGTTTAGATGACTAGCATAGTAAGAACTACCAGATCATTACTTGGCTTCGGAATACTTCTGTTACCTCTATCAGTTTACAATTTGGTTGTTTTTAACTTGCCTTCGTGACTACTCTTTCCAAAGACATTTGAATTTTTTTAAAAGAATGTTATCAGACTACTGGTCTTGCTCATCAGTCTCAACTTCAAAGTCAACTTCATTGTATGCGTCAAGAGCTTGGTTAGTCTGTTAATGATTTTCTTTCTCAGATATATTTTGTTTAGGACCAGCTTGCTCTCTCTGAACTTAACTGGCCTCATATCGAAGATGCTACGTTATTCACTATGTATCGTAATCAGGAACGATTGGTTCAGTTTCTCATGGCTTTCACTACCCAGTTTGAGCCAGTGCGTGCATCTCTTCTTCATCGCACTCCACTGTCCACTCTTGAGCAGGTTATTTCTGAGCTATTATCTAAGGAGACTCGTCTTGGCACTCTAAAGACTCATCATGTGGATACTGTTCTTGCCACTTCTCAATCACTGAGTTCCTCTTCACCAAACAACTAGCGGACCACTACTTGCAATTATTGTCAGAATTGGGCCTTCCTTCTACTTATCCTCTGCTTCATTGCCGGAGCAGATCCTGTCGGTACTGCAGCAAGATTAGTCCTGGTCATCTGCAGTAAGAATGCTTTCGTAATCCAGACTGCTCATCTACGACTCACTCCTCCCGTGGTGCTTCTTCATGAGGTCGTTCACAACGTCCCGGGAATTAGTTTCGATCTCTGCCTGCGCATCGCACTACTGTTGCTGCCTTTAAGGAGTTTTTTGAGCCTCTAGATCCCGTCACTCCTGTCTTTTCCTAAACTGATGTTGAAGCCATGTTCAAACAATTTCTCACCAGCTCTGGTACACCTCATTCTACTGCTCTGTTTGTTATTTTAGGTACATCTCCCTGGTATTTTGACTCAGCATGTTGGCATCATATGACTTCCAGTTCTACTATATTTTCTTCTATCTCTTCCTCTCCTCATATTCCCTACATTCGTACTGCTAATGGTTCTTTTTTGTCTGTAAGTCATATTGGTTCTCTTTCCACCTCTTATCTATCCTTATCAAATGTTTATCTTATTACTGCTCTCACTTTAAATCTTATCTCTATTAGTCAATTATGTGAGTTTGGTCTAACTGTCACATTTTCTACTAATGGTTGTTTTGTACTGGACCTTTAGGGGCATACTCTTAGGATCGGCCATAAGCATGGATGTCTCTATGAGCTCATTTATCTTTGTGTTCCAGACTCCACGCCGTTAATTGCTCCTACATCTGCTTCCAGCATGTCTTTTTTTAATATTTGGCATTGTTGTTTAGGACATATTTTTGTTAGTCAGTTGAAATCTTTAGTTTCTACTGGTCAGTTAGGTCATGTAATTTCTGATACTTTGGATTGTTTATCTTGTCAACTTGCAAAACAACCTACTTTATCATTTAATACAAGTACTTCTGTTTCTCATGCACCATCCGATCTTATACATTCTGATATTTGGGGACTATCACCTACTACCACTATGGGGGAATCACGTTACTTTGTTGTTTTTGTTGATGATTTTTCACATTTTACATGGTTGTTTCTCATGAAAAGTCGATCATAACTCAAACAACTTTATTACAATTTGCAAACATGGTCCAAACCCAATTTTCTAAAATCATTAAAAAATTTTGATATGATAATGCTATGGAATATAGGGATCTTGATTTTCTCTTATTCCTTCAGTGTCACGGTACTCAGCCTCATCGCTCTTGTACTGGCAGGTCCCAACAAAATGGATTTGCTGAACGGAAGCATAGGCATATTCTTGATACTACTCGAGCTCTTCATATCTTTTCCTCGTGTCCTGAATATTTTTTGAAGAAAGCTATTCTTACTGCAGTCGACACTATCAATTGTGTTCTGACTCTTACTATCCATAACCAAACCCATTATAAATGTTTATATGGTACTAGTCCTCTATACACAAATCTTCAGGTTTTTGGGTCTGCATGTTTTGTTCTCCTCCAACCTCATGAACACGCCAAACTTGAACCCCGTTCTCGATTTTGTTGCTTTCTTGAGTATGGGATTGAACATAAAGGTTGTCGTTGCTGGGATCTTATCTCTAAACGTCTTCGTGTCTCTTGTCATGTGGTTTTCTGGGAGCATAAAATGTTTTCATCCTTACCCTCGTTCCACTTATCACCATCTTCTACTTCCATTCTGTTTATTAATCATCCTATCGATCTCTTCTCTAAAGACTTTGATGCAGGTTCCTCCTCTCTAGAGATGCATTTGCCTATACCTAATCCTATCCCGACTACTCTCTCTGATGGTCCTATTGTGTTCGTTCTGGGACCTCCAACTCCCATTGTGTGTTCCATTGAGTCTCCTATCATCCTACCAGATCCTCCTCCCACAGGTCGTCTAAGTCGAGTAACTAGCCAACCTACTTGTCATTGTGATTATATTGTTGGATCCACAGCCTTTTCTACTCATGAACCTACATCCTATCGTGATGCTTGTACTAATCCTCTTTGGCAGCAAGCTATGACTGATGAACTTCAGGCTCTAAACAAAACTCATACTTGGGACATTATTGATCTTCCTCTTGGAAAGACTGCGATTGGCTGTAAGTGGGTCTACAAAATCAAGACTCACTTTGATGGTTCTATTGAGCGGTACAAAAGTTGCCTTGTTGCAAAAGGCTTTGCCTAGGAATATGGTATTGATTATGAAGAGACTTTTGCGCTGGTTGTTAGGCTTACCTCTATTCGCAACCTGATAGCTGTTGCTGCTTCTCGCCATTGGGACCTTTTCCAAATAGATGTCAAAAATGCCTTTATTAATGGTGATCTTCTTGAGGAAGTCTATATGTAACCTCCACCTGGATCTACTTATCCGGCTACTAAAGTTTGCAAACTTCAGTGCATTATCTATGGTCTCGACCAAGCCCCTCGTGCTTGGTTTGCTAAGTTCAGTTCCACCATTCATGATCTTGGCTTCACCTCCAGCTTGTATGACTTTACTCTCTTTATTCGGAAGACTACTCATGGCACCACTCTTCTTCTCCTCTATGTGGATGATATGATTATCACTGGTGATGACGTGGCTGGTATTCTTAGCCTCAAACAATCTCTCAGTCGACATTTTGAGAAGAAAGACCTTGGTACTCTTAATTATTTCTTGGGTCTTGAAGTCTCCAATGATTTTACTGGTTATTATTTATCACAAGTCAAATATACATTCGATCTTTTGGCTCGCAGTGCTCTTACGAATTACAAGATTGCCCCTACCTCGATTGATACTCAGACTCGTCTCACTCCGCTTGATGGGGATCTTCTCTCAAATGCTACTCGTTATCGCTGGCTAGTAGGTAGTCTTGTCTATCTCACTGTTTCATGTCCTAACATTGCTTATGTTGTACATCTTGTTAGTTAGTACATATCGGCTCCTCGCACCCCTCATTACGTTACCCTGCTTCCCATACTTCCCTACCTCAAAGGCACCATGTTCCATGGACTCTATTGTTCTGCTCACTCATCTCTTGAGCTTCGAGCCTTTTCTGACGTTGATTGGGCTGGGGATCCAACTGATCGCCGCTCCACTACGGGTTTTTCTTTCTTCTTAGGGGATTTACTTCTTTCTTGGCGCAGCAAGAAATAATCTCTCACTGCTCGTTCTAGTACTGAAGTTGAATATCATGCTCTTGCTGACATTACTTAGGAACTTTTGTGGCTTTGCTGGTTTCTTGCTGACATGAGTGTTTCCTTCTTTGGTGCTACCTTTCTTTATTGTGACAGTCAGAGTGCCATTCAGATTGCTCTTAATGATGTCTTCCATGATTGCACCAAACATATTAAGATTGACTGCCATTTTATTCAATAGCATGTTACTCGTGGCATTGTTCATCTTCTTTATATTACTTCTGCTAATCAGCCTGCTGATATCTTCACCAAGGCTCATCTTTCTGGCCGTTTTAGTAACTTGGTTTCCAAACTCAAGTTGGTTGATGTTTATCCTTCTTCAGTTTGAGGAGGGATGTTAATATATATTATATATAAGTATATTCCCTCCTGAAAATCTAATATATTCCCTGTAAATCTAGAAGTCCTCGGAAATCTAAGAGTCCTTACTTTATTGTAATACTCTCCTATATATAGGAGTCATTGTAACTTGATTCAAACATACAATTTATAAATATTTCTCTGAATCAGTTTAACAGACTTTTTTTATTTTTTTCAATGACTTATTTGGCATACTATTGCTATAAAATAGTATGGAGCTCAACCTTTTTCTCTCCAATGATTTGTTATTTGGTTTGCTATTTTTTAGCTTAGCTACATCTTGTGCTAAATTTGGCACAATGTTTATCTATGCCAACTCATTAAGAATGTCCAAAATCATTTGGTTATTTGGTTTATTTTTTTAAAATTATTTTTGACTTTTTTATTTTTTATATTTTATGTTTTTAGTTACTTTTTATATATTTTAGTCATTTTTTATAATTTTTTAAAAATGTAAAAAAATTCATTGAAGATAAAAAAATGATGAAAATTAGTTTTTGAATTTGAAAATAAGATTTCAAGAAGGTGGTTAAATTATTGTGGTTGGTAATTAGAAAAATAGTAAGTGGAACGATGGAGAGAAAATTGATTGTACCAATAAATGCAAAAGTACCAGCATTACTATAATGTCAAAGGGTAAATTACACTTTTTACCCCTGCACTTTGTATCAAATCTCATTTTGACCCCTACACATGAAATCATGACAGTCTACCCCTTACACTTTTGGTCAAATCTCACTTTGGTCCCAACACATGAAATCGTGACAGTCAACCCTCTGTACTTTTACTCAAATCACACTTTGATCCCTACACAAGTGTCAATGTCTCTTTTTTGTTATTTCATTTTTAAATCTTTAACAAAATTCAGTCATGTGACAAAAATGTAACTACGAAATGAGAATAAGAGAGAAAAATCATTGATGTTTCCCATCAATACACTTTGTCTTACTTGATAAGCACATTAGAGTTCTATAATATTATATGTATATATATGTTCGTATGGTAAAAATTGGGACGAAAATGCAAGAAAGTATAACTTTTGAAATAAAAAAAATGCGATGAAGAAATCAAAGAGAAATAAAGATGAATAGATAGAAGATTGTGTTACCATGAAAAATAGAATTTCATGATTCCAACTTATGCAAAATCCTAGTTCATCTTCTTAATTGTTCACAATCTGTATTTTGTTTTAGCCTAATACAGTCCTAGTTTGATGTAAATTTTGGAATAAAGTGTATTGGTAGAAAATGTAAATGATTTTTTCTTTCTTATACCCTCATGTCGTAGTCACATTCTTATCACATGACTATATTATGTTAAAGATTTAAACAATTGAGTAGTAGAAATGGAACATTGACACTTATATAGACCAAAGTAAGATTTTACTAAAAATACACACAATTTCATATGTAGGGAACAAAGTGGAATTTGATTTGAAGTGCAGGGGGTTGACTGTCATGATTTCATGTATAGGGGCCAAAGTGAGATTTGATGCAAACTACAAGGGTGCAAAGTATAATTTACCCAGTGTCTAACTAACAAGTGCTCATAAAGTACACGTAAATGACAAAAAAATTGAAAGAACATAAAATATTTTTTACTAAATTTAATACATTTTTATTGAAATCAATACATCTTTTAATATTTTTAGGTGTTTTCAAAACATTTTACACACATTTATGTATGGGACACTTATTAGCATTTGTCTTATTATCCATCAGTTATACAACAATTGGAGATGCTTTTGACTACTATAATTAACCAAAATCATTAATAATGGGATAGTTCTGAAACCAACGAAAATGGACTTCCTCAATAATGAAGTGATGAAATAGTTTTCTGGATTAAGCATATAAAAATAAAAATAAAAATAAAATAGGTTTCTGGGTTGGTTGTTTTTTTATCCAGAAAATATCTATGAAATTATTTAGAAAATTACAATAGTATATCACATTTATTTTGAGTACAATCTATCTCACACTCATTTAAAATTTGTACTATATGTGTCATTTTAAAAATAACTTTTGAGATACAAATTTTAGATATATAACATTTTTCACAGGAAAAATAAGAAAAATGAGATTGGTTGTTGAATGAGTAATTCTATTTTCACATACTAATTCCCTTCAATACATATACTTAATGAACATCTTCTCAGTGCACATACAAAAAAAAAAAAAAAAAAAAAAAATTCTCTATACACATATTCTACTATATCTTTAATTTTAAAATTTTATTTTTTTTCTTCCATCCATTCACCCCCGCTTCACTGCCACTCTTAGCCCTCCATTGTTATCACCACCGCCACTCTCAGCTCATTTCTTTCCATCTTAGATCTCCACATTCAACCTTGAAAGTGGATAGTTTGCAGCAAGGAACTTGTGAGAGTATATAGTTCATGGTAAAAAGTGGTAGTAGGTGGAGGAGAAAAAAGGCATTGGGAGGTGATAGCAAAGGAGAGAGTTGGCACCGGCGATTAAGGATTGTTGTAGTGTTTCAAAATTAAAATTTGGGTGGAAGAAGATAATGATATTATGATATTTTATTTTAAGGATATTTGAGGAAATTAGGTAGGGGAGAATGGAAAGTATTGCCATATCCATTTGGAAGAGAAGGTATTATTATCAAGTGGGATCCAATTAAATGAAATCTCGAATTGTAATTTATTGATTTAGCTGACTATAATTAATTAAAATCATTAATAATAGGATAGTTCCAAAAGTATAAAATTAGACTTTTTCAACCCTAAATCCTAAACAATAATGTTACGCATCAAAAAATTATCTACGAAATTATTTAAAAAATTGTATTAATAGATCATATTTATTTGTGGTACAGTCCATACGTATTTATTTTAAATTTATATTATATCCTTTATTTTAAAAATAATTTTTGAAACACATGAATAATTTTTCCGAGGAAAAATGAGAAAAAAAATACTAGCTGCTGAAGGCCTCTTTTGTTAAACAAAAAAAGATGTTCTGAGTTGTCATTATTGCATCCGTGGGCCCAAGTTTCGGGTAACCAATCTTGGACAATCTTCACTGTATTTAAATAGATTAAATTCTGTTGTGTACTAAACAACAATAAGAATATAAAGAAATAAATGAAATGAGAGGATTTGTTTGATTACAAAAATCAAACTAGAAATAAATAAATAAAAATAGATTTTATTTTGTTACAAAAACAAAATTAAAATCTGATTTAATAAACAAATAAAACAGAATAATAAATTAAATGAAACTTACTTGATTAATTTCTTCTAATAAATATCTGATCAAGTCCAGTGTTTGACCCTGTGTCCTTAAGACAGATTTGTCTTCTCCTCGGTGCTTTCAGAATATGGACGTCTATCTCCCAGGATGAAATGATCAACTACAAACAATAGCAGCACTACAAATTGTTTGCCTAATGAACACACTAAGTGTTTATACTCTCTCACAAAAGAAAATAATGCAGCAATATGAAGAGAATGTTTGCAGAATTATGAAGAACGAAAATTAGAGTTACAAAATCCGAATGAGGGCTGTCCTATTTATAGACGAATTGGTGGCTGCAGGTTTTGAATTAAACAGGTGCAAACCTGTTTGAACAGGTATGAAACCTGTTTGGTTTTGAATTTAAACAAATTTGAATCCGTTGGGTTCAAAAATTCAAACAGATAAAACAAAAGGAAGGGCCCTGTTTGGGTGTACAGTAAAATCGGACCAGTTTATTTCCGGAATTAATTTGAATTCTGGATTTTATTTTACCAAAAAGTAAAATTAAATTCAAATATTTTTGGCCCAAAAAGATAGGTATTGGGCTGAACAAGCCCAACTCAACCACACACCCGCGCCCAAGCCCAGGCCTAGCCCAGCTCGCCCGACAGACCGGACGAACGACGGCGGCAGCACGCGCGCGTGTGTGGTGATTTTTGAGTCCAATGGGTCTAGCCCATTTTGCCCATAACCTCCATCTCTAAAACACTTTGGTACCTCTTGGGGCACACCCCAAGTTCCAATCCCATGCCTTATAAACCCATTCAAAACTTCTCACCAAATCAATGTAGGACAAGCCTTATTCAAACCTTTAATGATTTTCCACCAAAACTCCATTTCTATGGAGCATACTTTGGCTTCAATTTCCCATTAACTAGGTAATGGTTTTGAGCGACCAAATATACCACATGAATCACAACGCGGCATAGAACGCGTTATCACTTTGACCCATGAAAATTGACGTACGGGTCCACCTAAAAAATAGACCAAACTTAGGAAAAAATTCTGGTTTTACCCAGAATTTTCCAACCATTTCCAACAATCCCCCACATGAATGGAATTTGATGACAACGGAAATGCAACAATATGCAGACTATATCGAAAGAGTATAAGTCGAAAATATCTTGCATGAGGATAGGTAGCTTTCGGCCTTGAACCTTCCCTAGTGATAACCTATCGGACTTACTAGCTAACCAATGGACGCGATGCCTTGAATTGTTCAGCCGTTTGTGTAAGCCAAGACAATAGATTTCACACAAAATATTTTCTAACACATCGTGGTTCTCACTGTTGTGTTCATTTTGGCCTTGAATGCTCCTGGTTTTCATAAGTGTTTCTAGAGAATTTAATCTCTTATATTCTCATAGAACCGGCTCCAGTTCGACACTCATATAGGTGATTCTTATTGTAAGTATCTCTTTATACTTGTCTTGATTTTTATACCTAAATCAAGATATAAGTAATCATTAAAAGCAAAGCTTATCCTTATACCCCTGCAGACAACACATATTGCAGATATCATTCTCACCATAGGAATGGGTAAGGAATTTTAATCCCTTGGTGATTTCTGGCGAGCCATATATAACTTAGTTGTCCCTTTAAACTTAGTTCTTGGAATCTCCAGTCATATAAGTAGGGTTACCATTATAACGACTCTTATGTAATAGGCTTTAATCCCATCCTCTTCGATGAACTATACACTAGCTCTTTTGTCAAACATTTTGTTAACGGATCCGCAATATTCTCTTTAGATTTTATATAATCTATTGAGATTATTCCATTTGACAACAATTGCCTTACGGTATTATGTCGACGGCGAATATGACATGACTTACCGTTATACATATGATTCTGTGCCCTGCCTATTGCAGATTGACTATCATAATAAATGCAAATAGCTGGCACAGGTTTTGGCCACATTAGAATGTCTTCTAAGAAATGACGAAGCCATTCTGCTTCTTCTCCTGCTTTGTCTAAAGAAATGAACTCGAATTCCATTGTGGATTGTGCAATGCATGTTTGTTTTGTGGATTTCCAAGAAACAGCAGCGCCTCCCAGAGTAAAGACATATCCACTTGTGGATTTTGAATCTTTAGTATCCGATATCCAATTTGCATCACAATAACCTTCAAGTACTGTTGGATATCGAGTAAAGTTCAAACCATGATCACAGGTGAATCTTAGATATCTAAGAACCCGAATGATCGCATTCCAATGGTCTTCTCCGGGGTTACTAGTGTACCTACTCAATTTACTAATAGCATAAGCTATATCAGGACAAGTACAATTCATTAGGTACATTAGGCTTCCAATGATTTGGGAGTATTTTAACTGAGACACTGCATCACCTTTATTTTTTGATAAATAAAGACCGATGTCTGCAGGTGTTCTAGCTAAATTCATATCATCCTTGATAAATTTACCAAAAATTTTCTCAATATAACGTGATTGAGATAATGCATATCCGTCAGATGTTTTAGTAATTTTCATTCCTAATATAACATCTGCGACCCCCATATCTTTCATATCAAATCTTTTGTTAAGAATTTGCTTAGTTGATTTGATCATGTTTTGACTACTTCCAATGATAAGCATGTCATCCACATAAAGACAAACTATAACATATCCTTGGTCAGTGTTTTTAACATAGACGCATTTGTCACATTCGTTTATCTTAAACCCATTAGTACGCATTGCATGATCAAATTTTTCATGCCATTACTTAGGTGCTTGTTTTAATCCATAAAGAGACTTTACAAGCCAACAAACTTTCTTTTCTTGCCCCGACACTACAAACTCTTTGGGTTACTCCATATAGATCTCTTCATTTAGATCACCGTTTAAGAAAGCTGTCTTAACATCCATTTGATGTATTTCTAAATTATATAACGCTGCTATAGAAATAAGCATGCGAATGGATGTTATTCTTGTCACAGGGGAATATGTGTTAAAATAGTCCAGACCTTCCTTTTGTCTGTAACCTTTTACTACAAGTCTTGCTTTATACTTGTCAATTGAACCATCTGTTTTCATTTTCTCTTGAATATCCATTTATATCCAAGAGGTTTAGAACCTGGTGGAAGATCTACCAATTCCCAAGTATGATTTTGCATAATGGATTCAATTTCATTATTAACAGCTTCTTTCTACAAAGGTGCTTCAGGACTTGTTATTGCTG
The DNA here is from genome assembly GCA_030407325.1 of Camellia japonica. Taxonomy (NCBI): domain Eukaryota; kingdom Viridiplantae; phylum Streptophyta; class Magnoliopsida; order Ericales; family Theaceae; genus Camellia; species Camellia japonica. Next base: position 23,782,976 of record JAPPVO010000014.1, read on the forward strand.
CCTTAAAGCTTTGAGGTTCATTTTCTAACAGGTATGTCAGAAAATCTAGACAAAAGGATTTTGATGTTCTTGCTCTCTTACTTCGTCTTGGTTCATCATCAGTTAAATCCTGTTGGTCGAGACCATTACTAGCCTCTCGTGTTTGATTGTCATTAGTCTCTTGACTTTGTGTACAATCATAAGTTCTTTTCTGTGAACTTAATTCATGTCCTTTCTTGTGAGAAAAGACATGTTCAAAAAACATAGCATTCCTTGATTCTATAATAGTGTTCACATTTATATCAGGTATTTTTGATTTATAAGTCAGAAACCGATATGCACTATTATTCTGAGCATAACCAATAAACACACAATCTACTGTTTTTGGTCCAATCTTAGTCTTTTTAGGAACAGGAACTTCAACTTTTGCAAAGCACCCCCACACTTTTAAGTATTTGTAGGAAGGCATTCGACCTTTTCACAATTCATAAGGAGTGCTGTTGGTTTTCTTGTGGGGTATTCTGTTAAGAATTGCTTCCCCCCACAAGTTCTGTGTTAAGCCTGAACTTAGTAACATGGCATTCATCATTTCTTTTAGGGTTCTATTCTTTCTTTCAGCAATTCCATTTTGCTGAGGAGAATAGAGTGCTGTAGTTTGGTGAATAATGCTATGTTTTGCACAAAATTTATTTAATGGTGCATCATATTCACCACCCCTATCACTTCTAACCATTTTAATGGTTTTACCAAGTTGGTTTTCAATTTCTGTTTTGTAGAGTTTAAACATTTCTAAGGCTTCATCTTTACTTCTAAGTAAATAAACATAACAATATCTTGTGGAATCATCGATAAATGTTATGAAATACTTTTTGCCTCCTCTAGTTTGAACAAATTTAAGATCACATACATCTGTATGAATTAATTCTAGAGGTTCGGTTTTCCTTTCAACCGATTTAAATGGAGCCTTAGTTAGTTTCGCTTCTACAAAAATTTCACATTTATGATTAGGATTAATTTCAAACTTTGGTATATAATCTAAACCAATTAATCTACGTAAAGCATCAAAATTCACATGTCCGAATCTACCATGCCATAAATTCGACTCAAGAATATAAGCAAAAGATGCGTTATTCTTATTCATAGCAACTTTCGATACAACTGTCATTACATTCAACTTAAAGAGACCATCACTCATGTATCCCTTACTAACATACATACCACTCTTTATTAATACAAATTTATCAGACTAAAAAACAAGCCTAAAACCATTTTTACTTAACAAAGAACCAGAAACTAAATTCTTTCGGATGTCAGGTACATGCAGTACGTTGTTGAGGGTCAGTTCTTTCCCTGATGTCATCTTCAAGATCACTTTTCCTTGTCCAGCCACAGTAGAAGTAGAAGAATTTCCCATAAAAAGTTGTTCACCATTTGCAGCCTCATTATAGGTAGTGAACATCTTCTTGTCCGCACATATGTAATGAGTTGCTCCAGTGTCAACCCACCACTCTTTGGGATTTCCAACCAAGTTAGCCTCAGACACCACAGTAGAGAGGTTAATGTCATTTACTCCGTCAGAGATGTAATCTAGTTCAGTTACATTGACCTGATTGGTAGTCTTCTTGCTTGTACTTCCATGATCCTTCGTAGGGCGGCGGCAGTCAGAAGCTCGATGTCTAGTTTTGCCATAGTTATAGCATTTTCCTTTGAACTTCTTGTTGCCATTGTTGTCGTCTTGTTTAGGACCATCTCCAGTAAACTTCCTCTTTTTGTTATGTGGTTTATGAACTTGTTCAACCACATTAGCCTTGGACTCAATGGGATTTTTCCCATTCCTCTTTTCAGCCTTACGGTTATCTTCCTCAATTCTTAGTCTTACAATAAGTTCATTTATGGCCATCTCTTTGCGTTTATGTTTTAAATAATTTTTAAAATCTTTCCAAGCCGATGGTAACTTTTCCACTAAAGCAGTGACTTGGAAAGACTCGCTCAGAGACATACCCTCAGAATGAATATCATGTAAAATTAATTGAAAACTTTGAACTTGAGAAATTACCGTTTGAGAGTCTACCGTAACGAAGTCCAGAAATTTACCAACAACAAATTTCTTCGTGCCGGCATCCTCTGTCTTGTATTTCTTCTCCAAAGAATCTCACAATTCTTTTGCTATTTTCAGAGGACTGTATACATTATACAACATATTATCAAGGCCATTGAGAATGTAATTTCTGCACAGGAAATCTGAATGTTTCTAAGCATCTACAGCGGCAACAACTTGCCGATCACTTTCACTCTCTTTAAGTGCTAGAGCCTCTTCATGGAGAAACCGGGCCAAATTTAGAGTTGTAAGATAGAACAGCATCTTCTGCTCCCATATCTTAAACTCAGTACTGTTAAATTTTTCCGGTTTTTCTCCATGATATATTGGTACATGAACATGGTTCTGGATAGGGACCGGTGTTGGTCTAACAATCGGAGTACCACTTCCAGTTTCAGTTGCAGTAGCCATAATCTCTGATTACAAAAATCAGAAAAAATTAAAACACAAATTAATTTTTTAGTTACTAAAACCAGAAAATAAATTATAACACAAAATAATTTTATTTTCTTTGTTATTAAAACTAGAAAAATAAAATACCACAATAATTTTCTGTAACACAAATTAATATTCTGCAATTGTTAATGACACTAGTATATTACTGCTAGTTGTCAAAGAAAAGAGGCAGTATATTACTACTATTTGTCAAATAGCATAAATCACTATTTGTTTTTCCAACCAGAATATGTCTTTATGAAATCACAGAAAATTAAATACAATGAAGATACTAAAAATAGTCTATCTTAAGATTGTTGGACAATCTTCACTGTATTTAAATAGATTAAATTCTGTTGTGCACTAAACAACAACAAGAATATAAAGAAATAAAGCAAAGGAGAGGATTTGTTTGATTACAAAAATCAAACTAGAAATAAATAAATAAATAAATAAAAACAGATTTTATTTTGTTACAAAAACAAAATTAAAATTTGATTTAATAAACAAATAAAACAGAATAATAAATTAAATGCAACTTACTTGATTAATTTCTTCAAATAAATATCTGATCAAGTCCAGTGTTTGACACTGTCCTTAAGGCAGATTCGTCGTCTCCTCGGTACTTTCAGAATATGGATGTCTATCTCCCAGAATGAAATGATCAACTACAAACAATAGCAGCACTATAAATTGTTTGCCTAACGAACACACTAAGTATTTATATACTCTCACAGAAGAAAATAATGTAGCAATATGAAGAGAATGTTTGCAGAATTATGAAGGACGAAAATTAGAGTTACAAAATCCAAATGAGGGCTGTCTTATTTATAGATGGATTGGTGGCTGCAGGTTTTGAATTAAACAGGTGCAAACCTGTTCGAACAAGTATGAAACCTGTTTGGTTTTGAATTTAAACAGAGTTGAATCTGTTGGGTTCAAAAATTCAAACAGATAAAAAAGGGGAAGGGCCCTGTTTGGGTGTACAGTAAAACCGGACCAGTTTATTTTCGGAATTAATTTGAATTCTGAATTTTATTTTACCAAAAAATAAAATTAAATTTAAATGTTTTTGGCCAAAAAAGATAGGTATTGGGCCAAACAAGCCCAACCCAACCACACACCCAAGCCCAGGCCTAGCCCAGCCCGCCCGACTGGACGGAGAGCGGCGCGCACATGTGGTGATTTTTGGGTCCAATAGGTCTAGCCCATTTTGCCCATAACCTCCATCTATAAAACACTTGGGTACCCCTTTGGGCACACCCCAAATTCCAATCCCATGCCTTATAAACCCATTCAAAACTTCCCACGAAATCAATGTGGAACAAGCCTTATTCAAACCTTTAATGATTTTCCACAAAAACTCCATTTCCGTGGAGCATACTTTGGCTTCAATTTCCCATTCACTCGGTAATGGTTTTGAGCAACCAAATATACCACGTGAATCACAACGCGACATAGAACGCGTTACCACTTCGACCCGTGAAAATCGATGCACGGGGCCCACCTAAAAAATAGACCAAACTTAAGAAAAAATTCTGATTTTACCCATAATTTTCCAACCATTTCCAACAACCAATTGTAGGCCTAATTTGATCCAACCTATAAGAAAAGATTCACTACCAAAGCACTAATAGATCTCAATCACACGTTATAAATAAACCTAAATTTCGATTGAGTTACAGAACGAAATTTTCGTAGTAAGTCAACTGCAAATTAATAAATTTGTCCCCAAAATTTTAATCTGAATCAGGCCTGTAGAGAGATGGCTTCTCTAGTAGGGGTGGGGGCTGCTGAAGACTTACATGGGAACATAGTGGAAATCAGGTTTGTTTGTTGCGTAAAATAAAGTGAGAATTGAAGACTTTTGATGGGGACACGAGTGGGATTGTGAATTGGTGATGTGAGAGTTTCGAATTTTGCTTGCACTAACTTAAGCACTTGTCATTGGCTCATTGGACTATCCTGGTCAAAACTCTGGGTCAAAATTTTCAATTGTAGAGTAGTATTAGGTATGATTCAATATTTGATGGGAAATATTAGAAAACAACGATAAGAACTGATGATGCTAGTCCCTATCTACATATATATATATATATATAATTGGACTATCATAGTCAAAACTTTGGGCCAAAATTTTCAATTGTAAAGTAGTATTAGATATGATTTATTAAAATGATAATATTTGATGGGAAATATTTAAAAACAATCATAAGAACCGATGATGCTGGTCCCTATCTACAATATATATATATATTGAGAAAATAATTATAAATATAAAAAATATTATATTATCAAATAGACTAAACCTACTAAGTTCAAGCCTTCCCAACAAACAACTATCTCACTATAATTTGAAAGTTAACAAAGCTTACTAAGTTCAAGTCTGCCCCCACAAACTACTGCAAATTCCCATAATAAGAGAGAAATAAACGCATTCACAAATGATATCAAATATTTTAAAATGTATTCAAATATATATAAATTGTATTGAAATATGTAAAATATAAAGAAATATATATAAAATTATCATGAGATGTGTAAAATATGTATTGAATTTTAAATATTTTAATTTTTACTGTCAACCTTTAGAGTTGTCATTAACAAGACTCACAGTTATCACAAATCTAATTCACAAATATCAAATTTGAGGGTTAAGATGTGATAAATTGCTGACTATTAAACATGTATACATATTTATTATAATTATCAGTTATGTGCTCAATTTAAAATCCTTTATTTGTTTTAAGTCATGATAAATTATTGATCATCATTTAATGTAAAATTTTGAAATATTAAAAAAATATTTTATTATTTATATTCTAAATAATATGTGCATAATTATCAAAGATTTGCTAGTTGATTCCCTTGTTGGGGATAGTTGTCATCTAATTTTGCGGTGAGACTTTGTTTTGATCTTTATTTATATCATGAGAATGCATATAATATAAGAAAAGTTCTACATAGTATAATTATTTAAATTATACTTGTCGTAAGGGTGAAATCATGATCACATAACCTAACTATAATCTTCGGTTAAGAGACAAAAAGTGCACTTATTTACTCTTTTTATCTTAGGGATTGTTTGTGATGACCTAAATAAGTGTACTTTTTGTCTTTTTACGAAAAGATGTGCAGAAAAGTAGAGAGGTGATGTGATGAAAAAAAGATAAAAAGATGGATTATTTTTGGGTTGCCAAACTTGACCTTAATACCAATAATTTAATCTATTTTAAGAGACCTCACAATCAATGGTAGGTGTAGAGCATTGCTCTATAATGAATAATAATTTTTTTTAATTAACGCTTTATTTGATCATGAAATTAATTTATTGGTTAAACGATTTTATTTTATTAAAAGAAAAATCTTAATTCATCTAAAAGTTTAAAAATTAAAAATTCTATCAAAAAACTAAGGTAGCGTTATTGAATAAATTAATAACAATTTAAAACTCAATTCTGTTTTCAAATCATGATTTGAATAAAAATTTATTACCAAATAAATTTTTTAAATACAAATCAAAATTATTTTCAAAACTCTTTTCTTCTCTTTTTATTTATTTATTTATTATTAATCAATCAATCAATCAATCGCTTTTTCTCTCTCATCTCTCATATCTTTTCTTACATTCTCTCACATTCTATACACTAATCAATCAAGAAAAAAAAAGTACAAATCATTCCAAAACTATTTTTAAAACTCATAATCAAACAAATTTTCTCTTTTCAAATAATAATTAAAAAACTCAAAACTCAAAATATAACTCCATACTCAAATCATAATTTATCACTAAACCAAACTGACCCTAACTTTTCAACGACTTCGATTGTCTCGCCAGGCTGCCCTGGCTGCGTCATGTGTTAGCATCACGAACAAGATTTCATTTTAGTGTGTCTCCACTTGTTAAGAAATGTACTTAATAATTTTACGAGTTAATTGCATTTTTGGTCTTTAAATAGTGAGTTTTGTGTCATTTTATTCTTTAATTGTTTAAAGAGAAAATTGGTAATAAATTTAATTTAGAGAGTGTCTAAGACATTAGATTCAATATATATATTTTTTTGGTGAGAGGTCCACAATTTGTAAAATAGTTTGGTGAGAGGTCATTTTATTTGTTTTAAAGGATATTTTGTTTCCAATTTTACTCCTTAATTTATCTGTTGACTTTTTTTTAACTGTCTGTTCAAATTATTTTCTATTTGTTCAAATTTCTCATCTATATGTTCAAAATTTTTCTATATGAATTTTTTATCTATCCAATTTTAATCTCTTATCTGTTCAATTTTTTCAATCTATTCAATTTTTTTTTTAATCTTTATCTATTCAAATTCTTATGCATACACAGATAGAGAGAGGTATTACAAATCTGTGAATTTGATGCTATTACAAATCTGCTTCATCATCAACAACAACATTCATCATCATCATCATCATCATCATCATTATCATCATTAACAACAATAACAACTAAAATAAAAAAGAAAAGAGATATGTGGTCTTCAGATCGTCGAAGGTGTTCAGATCTTCAGGTTTTAACAGTATGTAAAAATAAGAATTAATTTAAAATAAATTATCACACATCTACATGCTCAATACAAAATCAACCAAAACACCATAAACACCACAAAACAAATGTGAAGCAAGAAAAAACGGAAGAAAAAAAAAAAATTAGGGCCTCACCATCTGTAGAACATCATTATCCCCACCATTGAGTTGCTCCTTGGGATAGGTATCCTCACTATCTGTCAATTTGGGGCCTTCACTCATGAGTTATTGTCTTCACTTAGCCTTCTCTTTCATAGTCAAGATCTGATCAGACTCAATCGCCCGAACTGCACTAAGCCGCCGATCATAAGAATCACGAGATCCAAGATTACTTCTAGAAGAGAGGGAGGAGAGAGAGAGAGAGAGAGAGAGAGAGAGATTTCTTGCATCATAGACGTCATTGGTGACGTCTCTGAAAACCTCTGATCTATGAACATTCGGTGTAGATATACACAGATCCAGTGGTGGCGAAGACGATACATTGTTGTCAATGAGTTGTGAAGACAGCGGCGAAGTTGGGGCTAAGGTTAGGATGGTGAAGTTGGGACTAGGTTAGGGTTTGGGTCTCAAATCGGAGAAAAGAGAGAGAAAGGAGGAGGAGGAACGGTGGTGGAAGTCGGCGATCGCAGGCTGTTGGCAAAGTGTTTGCACCAATTTTTGTTAGTTCATGTTGGCAGGTGGACCAGTTAGGATACGACATATGGCAAAATCAAGTGAGGGTTCAATAGTTGTGAAAGAGGGTAAGCGATATGAGAGAGATTGATAAATGTGCGTTAAACAGTGTTGGTGATGGACCAATTACTGGCCGTGATCATGGACTCAGTGGGCAGTCCTTTAAGAGGAAGCATGAACAAAGTAGGAGTCTTTCTCTGTCAAGAGAAGGTTATAAGGGCTTGTAGGCACGTGATAACTTGAAGAAGGAGTCGTTCAACAGACAGAAGTGAAGGTCTAATGTGATTGGAAGGCTTAGAAGCTAGGAAGCAGTTGTAGGAGTTACACAGTAGCAGTTACACAACAGTAGTTGCAGATTGAGGAGATCATGAGGACGTGAGAAAGAAGAAGTATAAAGGCCAAAAATTTGCAAAGAGAGACATCAACAACAACACAAAGAATTAGTTTAGACTTAGCATAATCTAGGAGTAGCTTTCTTAGTTTAGGAGTAGTTTCTTCTATAATTCGTATCCTTGTAAACTTTTGTGAACTTTAGTAGTTTCATCTTGGAATTACTTGTTGTTTACTTTGTGACTTTCAGTTGTTCCGAAGAATTCCTCATTCTTGTGAGGCATTTGAACCAATTCCACAGTTGCATGGTTGTTCTTGTTTGATTGTTTAGTTAAAATTGTTGTTTAATTCCTGTCGATTGGGAGTTAGTATAATTTTTACTAACACAAAGTGGATGATGGCGACGACGACGTATTGGTGGTGGAATCGGAGATGAAGAGAGGAGAGAGAGAGAGAGAGAGAGAGAGAGGTTTTGTTGTTTTGCTTTACCTACCGTATAATACATATACATGGGTAGTTTGGTTTTTTTTTGTATGAGCTTGTCCTTTTAGACAAAGAAAATAAATGCCTAAACCTTTAGACTTCGAAAATTCAATTTTGAATTTTTGGTCCGAGTACCCATGTTTAAATTATGTCAAAATGTATACTTAAAAATATATGAGAATGGCATTTCAAATCATGGCAAGCTTCGTCTCGGAACAACATAGGAATACTTTTGTAGTAGTAGTGCTTACACAGTCTTGATAGACCGCAGGGGAAACATCGCCACGACAGAGGAAGAGGCCGTAGACAATGGAGTTGGAGAAGCCGCTGATGGCGGTGGTGGAATTGGAGGAAAGAGTTGAGAAGAGGGTGTTGAGGTTGGATTGGTATGTGCTGTTAGGAATGTAAGTGTTGTATTTGGGCAATAAGAATATAGGAAAGTTGAGGTTGCTTCTGAGGATAAAGAAGCAAATTAGAATGCAAAGAAACAAAACAGATGTGGAGATATTGAAGGATGAGTTCATGGTGATCAAACTCTTAATTTTAGAGCCCCCTTGCGCATACTTTTGGGGGATTTAATTGATAAAAATCAGATTCAAATATCTTGACGAAATTAGGTTAGGGAGAATGGAAAATATTGTCATACCCATTAGGAAGAGAAGTTATTCGGTGGTTTGGAGCTACTACATAATTAATAGTTACGATCAATTATAGTCAATCAACTTAATTAAATGCGATTTGAGATCTTAGATTTTGTTTGGTTTGATTTTTTAATTTTTTTCATATATATATATTAAAAATTTTATATAATTTTTTTTGACTAAAATAGCAACAAAAAAAATCACTAAAAATGAATAAAAACTCAAACAAAATTAGATAGACCTAAAATGTTTTTTAAAAAAATATCTAAAATATGAAAAAAGTGAACTAAAGACAAATGAAAATCGATCTAAAAATAATTTTAAAAAAATCAAATTAAACAAAACCCGAGAAAGTGTCCCTATCAAATGACATCGGAAGTAATTTAGTGAGTTGGAGCTTCTCCAATGACTTTTTTTGTTTTTTGGTTTATTTGGCATACTATTGCTATAACATAGTAAGGAGCTCAACCTTTTGCTCTCCAATGATTTGTTTTTTGGTTTGCTATTTTTTAGCTTAGCTATATCTTGTGCTAAATTTGGCACAATGTTTACCTATACCAACTCATCAAGAATGTCCAAAATCATTTGGTTGTTTGGTTTATTTTTTAAAATTATTTTGAATTTTTTATTTTTTATATTTTTGGTTTTTAGTTACTTTTTATATATTTTAGTCATTTTTTACATTTTTTTTGAAAATGTAAAAAATTCATTAGAGATAAAAAAAAAAATGATCAAAAATAGTTTTTGAATTTGAAAATAAGATTTCAAGAAGGTGGTTAAATTATTGTAGTTGGTAATTAGAAAATGAATCGCGATTGGGACCTCGAATCCGAGGTCCCCCTAATCCCCCGAATCCCCGTTTTTTTCTTTTGCAGGTCAGAAGAAGGAAGACGAAGAAGGAGGAGGGAGGAGGGAGAGGGAGAGGGGGAGGGGGAGAGGGAGGGAAGGACTGGAGGGGGCCCTAAAAATGGAGGAAGAAGACGAAGAAGAAGAAGGGGGAGGAGGGAGGAGGCGCGGCGACGAGCAGAGGCGGAGGCGCGGCGACGAGCAGAGGCGGCGATCGGCGACGGAGGCGGAGGCGCGGCGACGCGATCGGCGACCGGCGACCTGTCTTCCCTCTCTCTCTCTTTCTCTCTTCTCTTTCTCTCCCTCTCCCTCTCTGTCTCTGCTTCAGACCGAAGAAGAAGAAGAAAATGGAGGAAGAAGAAGAAAATGGCGGAAGAAAAGAAAAAAAAATAAAATAAAATAAAAATTGAATGGCTGAAACGACGTCGTTTCAGCCATTCGGGGGATTCGGGGACCTTGGATTCGAGGTCCAAATCTTTTTTCTTAGAAAATAGTAGGTGGAACAATGGAGGGAAAATTGATTGTACTAATAAATGCAAAAGCAGCAACATTAGTTTGAGATGATTTAAATAAATGTACTTTTTGACTTTTATAAAAAAAAAAATGTGTAGAAAAATAGATAAGTGATTTGACCCAAAAAATGTGAAAAGATAAAAAGTGTGCTTATATAACACACCATAAACCATAAGTAAATGATAAAAATTTTGAAAAATTATAAAATATATTTTTTTTATTAAATTTAATGTATATTTATTAAAATCAATACATTTTTTAAAATATTTTTACATATTTTTAGAATATTTTATACATATTTCTCAACAATACATATGAAGCACTTGTTAACATTTGCCTGCCTATAATATAGTTATCCATACAGCTTGACAACAATTGGAGATGCTTTTGACTACTATAATTAACCAAAATCATTAATAATGGGATAGTCTCTGAAACCAATGAATATGGACTTCCTCAATAATGAAGTGATGAAATAGTTTTCTAACCAAAGCATTAGTGCACTTGGTGAAGGTATGGAGGTTAAGACCTCAGGTCTAAAATTTGAAATTATTTGGGTCAATTTTTTGTGCAGTTGGTTCGGAGGTTAAATCTTAAGTTGTTGTTACCACAACACTTAGTGTAGGTTCGATACTCTTCTGTTGCACGAGTCTTGACTTAAGCGGAACTTATCTTAGGAGTCGGAACAAGTTCTTAGGTTATAGTCTCTTGCTTGGAACAGACAACAGGATACCTTGGTAATTTCTGTGAGGGGCGCCGTGTTGAACTTGTGGGAGAGTGGGAAGATTTTCCTATAACAAAAAAATAATAACAATAATTTTCTGGGTTAAACATATAAAAATAAAAAATAGTTTTCTGGGTTGGTCCAAAAAAATAACAATGTCGCATATCAAGAAAATATATCCATGAAATTATTTAGAAAATTACATTAGTATATCACATTTATTTTGAGTACAACACTTGTTTAAAATTTGTACTATATGTTTCATTTTAAAAAATAAATTTTGAGATACACATTTTAGATATAAAACATTTTTCACAGGAAAATAGGAAAAATGAGACTGGTTGTTGAATGAGTAATTCTATTTTCACACACTAATTCCCTTCAATACACATACTTAACGAACATCTTCTCAATACACACTAAAAAAAAAAAAATTCTCAATACACATGTTCTACTTTATCTTCAATATCAAAATTTTATTATTATTTTTTTCTTCCATCCATTCACCCCTCCTTCGCCGCCATTCTTAGCCCTCCATTGTTATCACCACCGCCACTCAACTCATTTCCTTCCATCTTAGATCTCCACATTCAACCTTGAAAGTGGATAGTTTGCAGTAGGAGACTTGTGAAAGTATATAGTTCATGGTGAAAAGTGGTAGTAGGTGGAGGAGAAAGGCAATGGGAGGTGATAGCAAATGAGAGAATTGGCACTGGCGATCGAGGATTATTGTAGTGTTTTAAAATTAAAATTTGGATGGACGAAGATAAGGATATAATGGTATTTTATTTTAAGATAATATTATATTTTAAAAAAATTCATTAAATAAGTGAATGAGAAGAATTGATGTGTGGAAATAGAATCCATATTATGGTATTTTATTTTAAGATACAATTATGTTTAAAAAAAATTCATTAAATACGTGAAATGAGAAGAATTGATGTATGGAAATAGAATCCACCCACTAAAAGCTTTTGATGGGAGCAGAGCAGAAGTCACGTTGAATAAGTCTATGAACCTTACTTTAACTATTTTGAATTCACTCTAAATGAGAATGTGTAATTTAGATTGAATTTGTGTGATGAGGAATTCATATATAGAATAAATTTGAATCATAAAGTGATAATCTTGAATAATGTCAAAATAATTAAGTCTGAATTTATAATATTATTAAGTCATGTTAGTTTGTCTTGTAAAATAAGGTTATACCTAGGGACACTAGTGGGATTCTAGATTGGTAATGTGCGAGTATGTAATTTTCCTTGCACTAACATAATAGAGTTATATTAAGGGAGAGTTATGGGCTGGTCCTTTAAGCTTGATTTAATTATCATGAGGTCTTGACCTAAAATAATTTAGTACATTTTCTCATTTTACCCTTGACATTCAACCCACATGTTGCTTAATCTTCCCCCCCCCCCACACACACTCTCTCTCTCAACTGGTCACCGAAGACCACTTTCGACCTTTGACAATATTTTTTTTTTTGTGGCCATTTTCCATTTCTATCATGTCAATACCGCCATGCTGGCAACAAGAGAAAAAGAGAAGAATAAGATTGAAGAAAATGAAAGAGGGGGATAAGGAGTTCTTACTAGAAAATAATTCTTCACATTTGCAAATCAACACAAAGATTCAAAGACAAATTCATTAAAAGAATTTATGATTGACACATTCAATAATAAATTTATCACTATCTGTTTGTTAAAATTTTAAAAAGAAAATCTTGTCTTCATAATCACAAAACAACATAAGATTCAAAGACATACTCAGTGATAAATTTATCATTGACTGTTTGTTAAAAAATTACAAAAAGAAAATCTCATCATCATCGTCACAAATTAACACAAGATTCAAAGACATTCAATAATAAATTTAGCAGTGATAAACACATTCACTCATAAATTTGTCACTAGTTATTTGTTAAAAGATTACAAAAAAAAAAAAAAAAATCATCATTATTGTCACAAATCAACACAAGATTCAAAAAAATATATCAGTGATAGATTTATCACTGATACAATAGATTTGGTTTAAGAGAAATAAAAAGAGAGAGAGGAAGTGAGGATGAGGGGGGTGAGAAATATAATATGAACAAAAATCAGTGATAAATTTAACATTGTATTAATATCAAAATTCCAGCATAGCAGTCCACAACATATTAAACCAATCAGTGATAAATTTATCACTAAATTAAGTGATGAATTCATTAGATTAGTTCAACATTTTTTTACAAATGTAGATCTTCACCAACACACTATAGAAAGAGTCTCGATCTCATCGGTGACCATGTAAAGTACCAGATTGGCGCTGAAGAAGGTAGATCGACATTGAAAACAACTAGATTTGAAACCATTGGTGAAGTTCGACGTTGAAGATGGTAGATCGATGATTGAAGAAGAGCGACAATAATGGCAAAGAGGAAGGAAGACGACAATGTTAGGCGAGCGAGTCAAATGGTTGAGAGATGGTGAAGTATAGACAAGTGACGGTAGAGATCGTTGGTGAACAATGGTGGTGGTAGTGGCCAGCGAAGGTGGTGGTGGTGATCGGTGAAGGTGGCGGTGGCTAGTGACGGACGACGATGGTGGTTGCGGGTGGATGGTGTAGCTTGGCTTTTCCGCGCCACCTTTCGGAAGACAAATAAGCCCTACAGTATCGGACTCCCGTGTGTAGACACCCCATTTTTGACCGTCCTCAAGACTTGGATGTGCTTGCAGGTACATCCGGTGACAGGTTTGATTGCTCGCTAAGCGGTCGAATTTCGCGACGGAACATCACAGGTTTGAGCTTTCCAAATCCTGTATCCTTTCAGCCCTATTTTTTTGGACCATGCTTTGGTCCCTCCATAATGCTTGTTTTGGTGCACTGTCGGCCATAGAATGCCACTGCCGGCCATCAATTTATGCCTACCGGCCATTGATGAGGCCTGCCGGCCATCAATGAGGCACTGCCGGCCACCAATGTTTCAACAGATATTTTTCTGATATTTTTGAGCCAGTTGTTTGCAGGATAGACCATCTGCACCCACGTGGATGGTTGGATCTCTTCAAGGAGCTTTTGTATCTCTTATATATAGAGCTCATCTTCTTGCATGCAAAGGGTTACAAGAATTGAGCTGAGCTAAATTTCTCTCTCTCTCTCTCTCTCTAGAATCCTCTCTCTATATATTTTAGGCTTGAAAGTGATCTTTCTCTACATATTTGCACTAGCACTCTTAGCCAAACACTCTCATATTGGAGCTGAGGTCTCTTGAAGCTTGGTTTGAGGTCTCAAGGTTGGTTTTAGCTCAAGAAAGTTGCTGATTTGTTGCTGTGCTTCAAAGGTAATCACTTTACTCTTTTGAGCTTGTTTTTTGTACATTGGTTTGGCTACCCTTGCATGTTGTTTTTGGCCTAGTTGTCAACTACAAAAACCTTTATTTTTAAGTGTTTGAAGTGGTTGTTTGAGGCCCTTTTGGGATTAGTGGTTTTCCCCTCTCTTTGGTGGCTTATTTGCTAAGCTTTGTGCCATGTTTAAAAGCCTTTAAAACAATCTCTTTTTGGCCTTTTAACTACTGAAATCCAAGGGATTTTCAGTGGCAAAAACTTGGTTTTGAGGACCAAAATAGGAGGGGGTGGCCTCCCCTCCTTGTTTCTCCTTTCATGTGTTGATGGCTTAGTAGTTAAGCATGTGTTTTTACCATCTCATGGCTTGATCTTAGCATATTTTTGGCCTTATTTTAGCATGTTTAAACTCTGCTTTTAGCTGGCTTGGTCACCTCTTGTTTGTTTCTCACACTTGTAGTGTAATCGTGCTTACTATCTTAACATGCTTGATGGTTTAACCTATCATTCTAACATGTGCTAGCCTAACTTCAGCATACTTTTACCATTGATTTTGCATGCTTTAACTCTGTGTTGAGTGGTTTTGGCCATATGAGACTTGTTATGCATGGTTGTAGTGCAAAGGCCATTACTAGCTTAGAGTTTTAAGGCAATTAGCATGTTGTGCTTGTGATGTTTGCATGATTTGGCATCATTTAGCATGTGATTTTAGAGCATATTTCTCTATCACACTCTCACACATATCACTCTTTCATTGTGTTTGAGAGTTGTGCCTTATGCCTTGTTTGTGAGCCAATGCGTGAACATGATTTTCTTGCTTTTCATGCTACCATCTTAGCTTATTTTGGCCACTGTTTTGGCATGTTTGAGGTCTGTCTAGGCCTGGTTTGATCATTTGATCATTGTATTGCATGGTCCTAGTGTTGTGTCCTTCACTAGTTTTAATGTTAATTCCCCTAACATGTTGTACATGAGTTGTTTGCATGTTAGAGTCTTGTGTTTCATGCCATTTTAGCACTAAAATTTTGCCACCTCCCACACTTCTTCATCTTTTGATTTGCTTTGAGGCTTGGTTAGTCTTGAAGTTGTGCTTAAGTCATGGGATTGAGGCTTATGCCCTCTCTTTAGGGTTGCTCCTAGTCAAAGGCATGGCTTCTCTCATGTCTTAAGCCATCTTTGATTGGCCTTCCTCTCATTAGAGGACTTTCACATTGAACAAACCAACTAAAGAATGGCTTGGTAATGTAAAATGTATAAACAAGAATTGAATCAAGTAAAACATGCCAAGATAAGCATGCTGTGTTTGCATTGCATTGTATTCAATCGGACGTTAGATTGAACACAAGGTGAATTGGTCCATTTCATACTTGAAGTGATGAAAATGAGCCAATTCCCTTTGTCCCTATTGCCTTTGATCTTCCATGATGAGGTAATGGTCCTAGAGTCTTGTTTGTCTTGCATTTATTGAATTTGTGCAAGTTGGATCCTTGGCCATCATACATTGCATGCTTGATTGATGGTTTTAGATCCAATAATGCCTCTCCCTTGATCTTTTGAGATGATAAGGAGGGGTATAGTACATATATGTTCTTGGGGGACCCTTCATTTTCCTCTGTTTTGTGCTCTGTTGCAGTTTGGTGTCACAGCACACCAGTGGCCGGCAGTGCCACACTGATGGCCGGCACCCTTTCATTGTTGGCTGGCAGGCCACTGGTGCACTCCCTAGCATGGTTTTGGTAAGGTTCAGCAGCAAGTTCTTGAAGACACCCTGCAAACAGAGCCTCCAAAGAGTAAACCGGAGAGCTTTTCAGGGCGGGAACCGAGTGCATGCATGTTCATCTTTCGAACAGAGCTAAGGCAGCATAGTTTAAGGCTTTACTTATTAGTTAGCTTGAATTTGTAATTTAATTAATTAATTTGTTAATTAGTTAAAGTGTTGTAATAATTAAGTAGCTTAGTTTAGCTATTTCTTTATTTTGTTTTGTAATAATTAGTCTAATTAGATTAGTTAGTTAGCTTAGCTTAGTGTAGCCTAGCGTATTCATTCAGACCCTCCTTCGAGAGGGCAAAATGTTGTAATAAGGGTGCGTGTATGTGTGCATGTCTTCCAACCCCACTTCTTTCTCCATTTTATTTACCCGCTTTCAGTGGTTAGATTAGGGCATATTTTGATTAGCATGCCTCATGCTTGCATGTTTGCATCATTCATTTTTTTTGCATGCACCGGGTTCGGCGCATCATTCAAATTGCATTGTATTTCAATACACCTATTTGAATACATGTTTTAAAGCATGTTATCAAATTGTCGCATTCATATGCCATCTTAGATAGTCGAGCCTATTAATTGCATTATTGCATGTGTTGCATTAGACATCTTAACATAGCTAGGATCATGCATGATTTCTAACTAGCTTTTGTTTTGGCTTGGAGTACGCTGTAAGTGTTTATGCTTTAGCATCCTTGCATGTGTGTAAGTGACTGCCATGACAACATGCTTGCCATGAGGCTATTTGCTTAAGTGATTAACTGCATGAATGCCTATGGATGGAGGCTTTGTTGCTTGAATTGGGACAATTCAACAAAATGTATGTTTTGAAGCCCACTTTGCGAAGTGGCAAACCATCATGTTTTAAGCCCACTCGAGAGTGGTAAATCCGCACTTTAGCCCACTTGAGGGTGGCACTTTCAAACCATTTTCGACAACAAACATGAATTGTTTTGTTCCAACTCTCGCGACTTAGTCTATACTTGTATGCTGTGCGCATCACATAGTAAGTTAGCTAAATAACTGGAATAAGAACACATGTGTTTATCAAACAACATATCATGTTTAGTAGAGTCCGATCTTTGATTGGGCGAGCAGGGGTGCTCATTTCAGGACCTTCCCCTCTCGTACCCAAGTTCCCGAGCTGAGACAACTTTGGTGATGACGGACACGTGGCCTTAGGCACGAGTCAGGGTTTCCTAAATTTTCCAAAACAAAATATTTAGGTGGCGACTCCGTAATCTGGCAAAGCAGTCCATGTTTGGCGCTTTTTGATTCAAAATTGATTTTTCAAAACCAATTGCCGGATTTGGACTCTTTGATGATTTATCAGTCTTATATTGCACTTTGTGAGATTAGATTTAGAACCATGACAGGAGTCTGAACTGCAGTAGCAGGACCCAATTCGCGCCCTCTCCGAAAGGAGGGGCTGCGCGAAGAGAGTTCGGGCGGTTTACACTGCGGTTCTGAATCTGATTCCACAAGTGCAATGTGAAATAGGTAAATACCAAAGAGTCCTAATCCAACAAATCTTTTTGAAAAATCGATTTTGAATCTCAAAGGCCAAAAATGGACTGCTTTACCAGATACAAAGTCGCTACCTAAATATTTTGTTTTGGGGAAATTTAGGAAACCCATGACTCGTGCCAAAGGCCACGTGTCCGTCATCACCAAGATTGTCTCGGCTCGGGAACTTAGGTACGAGAGGGGAAGGTCATGAATGAATTTGAGTACCCTCGCTCGCTCGATCAAAGATCGGCCTTTACTATTCATGATATGAATCTTATGTACATTATATGCTCTTGTTTCGTTTATTAGACTAGCATTACTATGTGATGCACACAAACAAGTATAGACTAACTTTGTAAGAATTGGAACACTTGATTCATGTTTGTTTTGAAATTTGTTTTGAAATATGTACCATTTGAAAAAGTGATCGCATATAAACATTACTCAAATTAGTCCAATTCAAGCAATTAGCCTTCATCCACAGGCATTCAAACAGTTTTAGCATTTAAGCAATTAGCCTCATGGCAAGCATGCTAGACATGGCAACATCAACATGCAATATGCTAAAACGCGTAAAGGCTCACCTAGTACTCCAATCTAAAAGGGAAATGAGTTAAGAAAAAAAAAATGCATGATTCCTAACTATACGATATGACTAATGCAACTCATGCAAAAATGCAACTAACAGGCTCGGTTATTAACATGACATGTGGATTAATTTGATAGCATGCAGTCTAAGCACGTATTCAAAGAAGTATTAAACTAACAATGCATGTTAGAATGATGAACTGAGCCTCGGTGCATGCAATACAAATGGATGCAAACATGAAGTATGCTAAACAAAACATGATGTCCCTAAACTAATCATCATAAGCTAATAAATAAAATGGAAAAAGATGTGGGTTTGGAAGACATACACATTATTACAACATTGCGCTCTTATGAAGGAGAGTCCGAATAAACTAACTAGCTAACTGGCTAAGCTAGGCTAATTATTAACTATTACAAACTGAAATGAATAATTAGCTAAACTACTTAACTAATTATTTCAACAAATTAATTAACTATTCTAGCTAATTAAAATAATTACAACACTTTTACAAAACCAACTAGCTACAAATAATTAATTACAATAAATATCTAAGTTAAGTATTTAAACATAAATAGGCTCGGTACGTGAGGAATGCTCATTCACATGCTCGATTTCCACCCGAAAACGCCCCTGGTTTGCTTCTAGAAAGCCTCTATTGCATAGTAGAATACTAACACCTTTGTCCACTTCCAGAATGTCTCTGATCTACTAAAAAAACACACTGCTAGTTTTTGCATTTATGGCCGGCTGGACAGGAGTGATGGCTTGCCATCCACCAAAGGTGGCCTACTGGCCAGTGCTGCACAGTTCATCTTGCTGCAACAGAGAACAAACAGAGCATGCACAGGGTATTCTCAAGGGTTTGTTTGCACAATTCACCCCTCCTTATCATGAACAGATCAAAGGAGAGACAAAACTTGGTCCACAAACCATCAACTCAAGCAATTTCATTGCATGATGGTTTATGAACCAAAGTGTGCAAGTTCAATAAATGCAACAAAATAAGACTCTAACCTCCTCCCTTTCATGAATTGATCAAGGGAAGTGGTGACTTTGGAAACTTGAATCATTTCATTACTAATGAGTATGAAATGCCTCGAGCTTCCATGTGTTCAATTAATATCCGATTGAACACAAAACCAAATTCTTATCTTGCATCATTTTAGTCCCATGTTAGTTACTTCATTTTAATTACCAACCATCCTTTAATTCATTGAGTCCAAAGGGTGAATTTAAGCCCTCTAATGGAAAGAGGGCTCAAACCAAGAGTTGTTTTGGGCATGGAAAAGATATCATACCGTTGGTAATGAACCCCCTAGGGGATTAAACCATTAAGCATGACACTTCAATCTCATGCTTAAACAAATAAGAAGTTTGAACCACTTTCAAAGCAAAACAAAAGCCAAGAAAGGAGGGAGGTCACAGAGGTGGTTAAGAGTGATCATAAGTATGGAAAGCCATAAATGAACATTATCAACTCAAATAGGATGGTGTCTAAGGCCTAGAACACCAAACTCATGAGGACAATTACACTACAAGCATACAAAACAAAGCTCAAATGTAACTATTAACCAAAAATAGTCTAAAAATAGTCTTAAAAGATGCTGGAATTGAGACAAAAATAGCTAGATTAATAAGCTAAAACATAGCACAAGCTAGGCTAGTAAGCAAGACACAAGGAGGGGAGGCTAACCCCTCCAAATTTGGAATTCAAAAAGTGTTTTTAGCCACTGAAATAACTCTGAAATTCAGTATTTAAGAGCTCAAAAAAAGGCGAGAACAAGGTGGGAAACACAAGGGTAAAGGCCTTGAGGACAAGGTATAAAGAAGGGCGAACCACCCCTCAACCTTTATTGGCCTTAAAACCCAAGTTTCAGCCCAAAAATACAGAGTTTTTACAGCCCAAAAATAGTACCAAAATGTGCTGGAAGGAAGACAAAAGTAGCTAAAACAATAAGCTAAAACATGGAGCAATTTAAGCTAGTAAACAAGCCAAAGGAGGGGTGCCTAACCCCTCCATTTTTGTGACTTCAAAACCACTTTTTTTAGCCTCTAAAAACCTCTAAAAATCTTTGTTAAAAAGATCAAAAAAAGTTGATGAAGAGATGGGAAACACAAGTGTAAAGGCTTAGAGAACAAGGTTCAAAGAAGGGTCATTAACCCCTCTACCTTTAATAGACTTAAACCACAAGCTTCAGCCCATAAAAATAGTTCAAAAACACTTCAAAATCAGTAAGAAAAGATAGAAAAGAAGTAGTGCAAAGATGCTCAAAATTATACCTCTTGAAGAGGAATTACACTTTTGTTCATAAACTTACATGTTCTCACTCTCAAGGGCTAAAATATGGACTCAATAATCTTAACAAGGAGAGCTTCAATATTGGTTTAGGAAGTGTAGAGAGAGAGCATATAGGTTGCATTATAGAGATAGAGAGAGAATTTCAAGTTTTGGCCCTTAAGGATTTTTTTGTAACCTTGAATCATGAAGGAATGCCCCCTATATATAGAAAAACAACCCCTCAGGTCAAAAATATCAAGCCTGGAATAGTTGGAGCTTTTAGGAGACAGCTAGCAAAAAATATTTATATTTTTCACTAGTGGCCGGCAGGCCAGAAATGTGAATTGGCCGGCTGGCCATTTGTCGACCACCTGCTGGCCACCAAAAATTTGTTTCCAAGCCCGACTTCAAATGGGCATATCACCCTCATCTGGACTCGGTTTTAGGTCATTCTTGAGTCTAAATTGAAGCCTCGGAAGTCTACTTTCCAATGGGGTAGCATCATATCGAAATTATAAGTGTGGAAAAAGATATGCCTATTTTAGTGAAGGCTGCTCATTTTTATCTTAACCTGATTGATGCCTAACTTCAAACGGCCATATGTCTCTCATCCGGACTCCACTCTTAAGTCTAAATTGAAGCCCCAGAAGCCACTTTCCAATGGTAGTGGCCTCACAACTAAAGTCTAAGTGTACAAAGAGACAGGCCTGATTTAGTGAAGGCTGCTCAGTTCTTTCTTAACGGTTTGATGCCCAACTTCTTCCCTAACTAGTTTTCTTCTCTCTTTTCCAATTTTCTTCAACTCCAAACCTATAAATAAGAGCTTTAAAAATATTTTTCAAAGAGTTCACCTCCCTTCCATTTATTTCCACTTTGTCCTTGCTCGGTTTATTGAAAAGTGCAACTTTTAAACGAAATGCGAGCCTCGAAACATCGTAGAAACATTTGGAAAAATATTTTGAAAGAGAAGGTTTTAAGATCTCAATTTGTTTTGGTAAAAAACGTTTTGGTCCAAAATGGGGTGTAAGGTTGGGATTTAGAACTCTCATTGCTGAAGAAATCAAACGTTTGTACAACATAACTTTCATCATCGAGTGATCAACCTAAGGTGCCCAAGTCTTAAGGGCGGTCAAAAATGGGATGTCTACAGTTGCCCCTCTTTGACAAAGCTCGAAGTCATGAAATGACGTGAGTGAATGTCAAAGCCTGAAGACGACCCATTTTGACAAGGCCGTAAGACTTGGGCAAACAAACAAAATGCAAATGTAGTTGGTTGAACCCAAAGGTTGTCTACGTATCTCGTTGCAAGGAATCAAACCAACGTTGTTCAGGGACAAGATGCAAATGATACAAAATATAACAAAACAATGTAATGATATACAATGTAACGAAATAATCAAACCACAAACAGTGCAAAACCACACAAATACCATAAAGGGATGGAGATGCAAAATCAAATACATTTTATATAGAAAAGAAGTGGGCACAGCCAAATGACGCCTAACACAGGCTAAGTGCCTACATCCTCAATACTAGCCTCAGCGCAGCATGGATGCCTACACATAACATAACCATGTTTTAATGTAAAAAGGATGCGAGCACATGCAAAACTAAGTTTTTCGTAGAAAGAGAAAGTGTACAAGTAATTGGGTGATATGATATAAGTGAGGAATGATCTGCTGGGAAAAGATAATGATCCTAAATACTGAATGTAATAAGACAAAGTATGATGCAATGAATACAATGGATGCAGTGAATAAGCGGTGCAAGCCGAACCACGTCTTACCTAGAAAGGGCATGCACACAAACAAACCACGTCTAACACAGAAAAGGTGCCGACACCCTTAATACTGGCCTCAGTGCAGCATGGGTACTTACACATGACAGAACCATGTTTCAACGAGGGAAAAGTAAGAGCACATGCCAAACTAAGCTTAACATGGAAAGGATGCAGGCAATAAAATGGATAATGATGTACTGGATGCGATAGATAATGTAGTTAGATGCATGCGATAGATGTGATAGGTAATAATGGATATGATGTAGCAGCTAGGAAGTGGTGCCTTAGAAAGTACCTGGTAGGGGCAATTGGTGATGACTCACCTCATGCTGCTGCGGATCTTCCGCTTCTTTTTGGTTTCAAGACTTCTTCCTTCATCTTATGCTTCCAAACCACAGGTACTACTTTTCTCCCTAGTTATGTGTAACAAGCCCGCGGGGGACCTCGCTACAGCTCGGACTCGATTTGTTGTCACGGTTCTTAATCTGAACCAAAGAGTCCAAATCCGGCAAATCGATTTTGAAAACAGATTTTTTGAAAAGAAGTGCCAAACATGGACTGCTTTGCCAGATACAGAGTCGCCACCTAAATGTTTTTTTATGGGAAATTTAGGAAACCCTGACTCGGTGCTGAAGGCCACGTGTCCGTCATCACCAAAGTTGCCTCGGCTCGGGAACTTGGGTACGATTGGGGAAGGTCACTTCGTGAGCACCCCCGCTCGCCCGGTCAAAGACCGGCCTCTACTAACCATGATATCTATTTTTGAAAACATTGTATGTTCTTATTCCGGTTATTAGCCTAGGTTACTATGTGATGCGCACAGCATACAAGTATAGACTGAGTCACCTGAATTGGAACAAAACACTTCATGTTTGTTTGTTTGAAAAAATGGTTTGATGGTGCTACCCGCAGGTAGGCTAAGACGTGAATTTGCCACCCTCGGGTGGGCTTAAGAAAGCATGATTTTGCCACTACCTAGTGGGCTTTAAAACAAACATTTGATGAATTGTTCCAATCCAAATAACCCAACCTCCACCCACAGGCATTCAAGGCAGTTATATCACATAAGCAGTTAGCCTCATGGTAAGCATGCTATTCATGGTAACACTCACACGCATGCAAGGATGCTAAAGCATAAAACTCACCGAGTACTCCAAGCCAAAAAAGAAGCTAATTAGAAATCCATGCATGATCCTAAGTATACAGAAATGCCTAATGCAACACATGCAAAAATGCAACTATAGCAGGCTCGGCTATTCTAAACATGGCATATGGAATGCTACAGCTAACACGTATTCAACTTAGAATTGAAATAAAAATGCAGTTAGTATGATGCGCCGAGCCCGGTGCATGTAAAACAGATGAATGAATGCAAACATGCTATCATACTGTATGCTAATTGAAATATGCCCTAATCTAACCATCATAAGCAGGTAAATAAAAGGGAAGAAAGATGTGGGATTGGAAGACATACATCACACTCACCCACACTTATTACAATTATGCCCTCGCACAGAGGGTCCGAATAAATATACAGTCCCGAATGAAAGAATAGTACAGTCCAAATAATACAGTCCAAATAATACAAATTCCTAATTAATTTACAAATTAACTAAGAAAAGAAGAGATTGGCATGCAAGCCAGGGACTGCCTTGATTCTGATGAATGATGTATGTTTGGGCTGCCTTACGCGGAAATCCACTGGGATACCTCAATTAGCCTCTGTTTCGCAATTATTCTTGGAAAGCGCGCCAAGCCTCGGAAGACTGCTGATTCTTGATTTGCTGCAACAGAGAGCAGGAAAGGGGCATAACAATGTATTTTCACAAATGTATGCATGCCTCGATCCTCGTGCCACCAATCACGCATCTCGATGCATGATGGCCGAGGAGTCGAATTGCACAACTCAATATGGAATGAATGCACATGAAAACTATAACAAAACCTAACTCCATCATGGATAATCCAAAGTGTCGGTGACTGGGGAATTGAGACACGTTCCGTCACTCGGAGTACGAAACGCACCTCGTTTCCCGTGTCCGGGCTAACTCCTATCCCGAACACGATGCAATATGCATGACATGTATGAAATGAAACTAAGATACAATCCTAACATGCACAATGTTATGGAATGGCATACACAATGCACGAGATGAGATGGCATATACACTGCGCTAATATACAACCTAGCATACACAATGCTATGGAATGAAATGGCATACACAATGAAATATGGACTTACACTAACATGAGTGGACCTCAGCCACACTCACATGAGAGGCCATTAGATGAAAATGAGACAACTCGAAATACGTGCACGCGTGCACGCAAACCGAGGACCGAACCTACGGCACGGAATGCCACTCTAATGAGACATGGCAAGACATGGAATATGATATGAAAACATGCAAATTTCAGAGGCAAAATGACATACAAAACAGCCCCGAAACATGGCGAAATGAAACCCGATGCAAGGAACGAGTCCCGAAACATGGAATTAAGCACATGAAATGGCCTATAGCTATGCAATGCATGCATGATTCGTACATGCAGTGTGAAGAAAGAATCTAGGAAGCCCCAAAACAAGAATTTTTACAGTTTGAAGAATGGCCAAACAGTGGGTACAAATAGGGCAAAATTAGCATGCAAAAATGGGGGGCCAAGAGAGGTAATGAAGCAAGTCATAGCTTCTGATCTCAAACACAGAAGGCCCCTTCTACAATGTTGAAGAGGGGCCAAAAATATGATATTTTACAGTTTATGACAACCCCCAAAAACAGATACAAGTATGGCCAAATTGACATGCAAGAAATGGGCCAACAAAGGGGCAAAGAAGCAAGTGGTGCACGCTGGACCCAAACAGGTTAGGGCCCTTCAACAATGTTGAAGAGGGGCCCAAAATATGGCTGTTTACAGCTTATGATCAGACCCAAAACAGAACACAAGCATGCTCAAAGTATGATGCAAGATGAGGCCACCAAGAGGGTATAACACAAAGTATACAAAATATTCATCAAACAGACAAAGACCCTTAATGAAACATGACAAGGGAGTCAAAATATGGCCACTTTCAGTTCTGATAAATGTCTAAAAACAGAAGCGTAATAAGCTAATAAATTATGCAAAAATGGGGACCAAAGAGGGGTGCAATGGCAAGTGATACATGGAGCTCCCCAACAGTATTGAGCCCTTCTTCAATGTTGAAGAAGGGATCAAAATAAGCCTATCTACAGTTTATGACATGCTCCAAAACAGATCATACATAGGCTAAAAATATCATGCAAAATAATGGCATTCAAGAGGATAATGAAGCAAGTGCCAAAAAGAAGCTTCAAACTACAATGAGCCCTTAATGCAACATGGAATATAGCTCAAAAAAATGACATTTTCAGTTTTGGTCGGAGCTCAAAACAGCAAGAAAATAGGGCTAAGAAATGTTGCAAAAATGAGCTAAAAAAAGAGGGAATTGGCACTCACCCTTGTAGACCAATCTTTGGTTGCTTCTTGGACCAAGTTGCAGCACCCTTAGCCTCTGAAAAAACTCCCCAAGCTGCTGGAAATGGAGTAGTGGAGGTGGTGCTAGGTGGTGGTGTGAAAAAGGGTGTAGAACTTGGAAGATTTTGAGGGTTTGGAAGAGAGGAAGAGGGAGATGTGTATGCAAAGCTCCTAGGGATTTTTTGTAACCCTAAAACCAGGTTTTTGCAGCTGGTTATGTAGACAAATGAGAGGGAGAAAAGGAGGGAAAAATGGGAGGGAAATTGCATCAAGTTTCCCTCCAAAAAAGTTCCCTCCGGATACAGGTTTTGGAGGGAAAAACAATGCACAGCTGTAATGTACTCACCCTGAGGAAGCTGGCCGGCCAACTATTGGAGCTGCAGGTGGCCGGCCGGCCACCCCCCATGGCCGGCCTGCCGGCCAAGGGCCAAAAGGGGCAAGTTGATTTTCTGGCCGGCCACCACATATTGGTGGCCTCCCATGTGTCCTCAACACAACCCTGTAGTTGAAGATTGGCAACTGTGAATCAGGAGAGAGAACAAGCCATTTTTCAAAGGGGTTCAAAAGGTTCAGGTGGAATTACTAGCCGGCCATGTGATATTTGTGGCCACCCAGATGTGTACAACACAAATATGGGGGTTAGGATTGAAGAAAGTGACCCTAGGGTGGTCAACATTGGCTTGGAAGTGAGAAAAACGGGCGTTGGAGGGCGACGGAGGAATATAACTGGTTTCTGAAACAATTGCTGGCCTCCCACCCTTCTGTGACCTTCCCGGTGATGAAACAGAGGTACCTGCCAAAAATGAACGAAAACCGATGCAAAATAAAGGTTCCGGGGCCGAAACGCGCAGTCCGAGGCCCCGAAAACTGATTGTTAAGCACCGAAAGTGGCGTTCGACCACGAAGTGGATCTCTCAGACCACAGTGTCCCTCAAAAGGGAGTAAATAAGATGCATACCAAAAATCGGAGCAAACGGAGGTAGTTAGGCGGTCCCGAACCGAGGCACACGGCCTGACGGCCCCGAAAATCGGGAACCGGGCTCCAAAATGGGAAAAATGGCCTACGACCACGAAACGTAGCCTACGGCCACTGAGAGATGGTCTACGAGACCTCTCTCTCCCTTCAGGAAGAGAAAACAAAGAAAATAGAGCCTGGTTCGCAAACCGAGGTAAAGTACAAAAGAGTCCGGAAGTCCGGAGACAAGGCTCGCAGCCGAGACTCTGAAACCTCTGAACGAGCATGATATGCAATATCACCAAGCGCTCAATTGGTGACGTCTGAGTCTTAAGGTCGGTCAAAAATGGGGTGTCTACACTATGTTCGCAACTTTCCTTGTTCTCCAACAAGGTGACAGACCAGGTTGGTTCAATATCTAGAATTAAGGCGCATACAAGCTACCTCAACCTATAGGGCTACCATACAGATTTCAAGCCGAGGATATACCCTGGGTATTTAAACCAGACTTTAGTCTCGGAAATCCCGAACCTTTGCTTTCTAGGCCTCGGCCACTCTAACTCTAGTTTCAACCATCTCAGTTGATCTCCTAGAAACTCACTGCAAACACAGGTAGGTGGCTATACCAGACCACCGAAAGTTGTTCAGGCACGACAAACACCAAAGGAATTGCACCTTTAGAGGATTTAAGGTCTCCTAGACCAATGAGTGCACAAGACAGTGCGATGTAGAGTGAATGCACAAAACAATGCTATACAGGTGCACAAGACAGTGCAAGGCAGATAAAATGCGCAAGATAGTGCGAAGGTGAGATGCACAAGATAGTATGATGCACAAGATAGTGCGAAGGTGAAATGCAAAAGATAGTGCTATGCAGGTGCACAAGATAGTGCTTTGTAAGGTGAAATGCACAAGTATGTAGGTGCACAAGATAGTGCGATATAAGATGAAATGCACAAGATAGTGCTATGTAGGTGCCCGAGATAGTGCGATATGAGATGAAATGCACAAGATAGTGCTATACAAGTTGAAATGCACAAGATAGTGCTATGCAGGTGCACAAGATAGTGCGATGCAGGTTGAAATGCACAAGATAGTGCTATACAAATTAGAATACACAAATTAATGCACAAAATAGATACGAATGCACAAGACAATGCGAGTGAGGTGCACAAAACAGTGCGAGTGGTGCACAAAATAGTGCTATGTGGGTTGAATGCACAAGACAATGCAATGGTGCACAAAATAGTGCGATACAAAGTGAATAGGATAGTGTGATACAAAGTGCACAAAACAGTGCGATGCATGATAAAATGCACAAGATAGTGCGATGCAGGTGAGCGATGCATGGTATACAGAGGGAAATGAGCAGTACTCAGAGTAATGCGTCATGTACCTTATGAGATGAGTATAGGGCAACTTGCCACAACTCAATGAAATGTAACACAAAGGGAGGCAACTTGACAAAACTCTGTTTAAGTGCAGAACAAAGTTAAGAGTAAGAGCAACCAATCACGCAGTTCAAAGCAACCAGACTGTATAAACATGCAGGCATAATCCAAAGCACATATATTAATCAGAGGGAATATGGCAATCCCAAGAGAGTCTTGAAATGGTCGGAGACAACTTTCGAAAGCTGAATCATATCAGAATCAACATGGGGGTAAACTACCCTAATCCAGGGAAAAGTGCCCAACAAATGGCTTTGAGTGGATGGAGAGAAGGGTTAGGTTCATGCCCCTTGTTCAAATGATGACTCGATCAAATGTACTGAAAATTGCCCCTAGTGTCCAGTCATTGGCCACTGGTTGGGTTCATGCCCTTGTTCGATAGATGGCCCGGTCAGATACACTGAAAATTGCCCCTAGTATCCAGCCATTGGCCACTGTTTTCAAGATTATGGAGGCACGTGCGATGGGGATCATCAGATCCTAGAACAGTTGTCAACCCATCAGGTTCATGCTTCTTTTCTGCTCCAACATGTTGAGAACTTATTCCAGTCCCCTCCGAAGCAGTGATAGATTCCTCATATACACCGATCATGAATGCATTGCCCCTTATATGGGCACTCTCAACTCGTTTATGAATTCCACACATGGACTTGTTTTCGAGTTTGGAACAAACATTTGTGTATGGAATTTTGGCAATGCCACTCTGTTGAAATTTTTAGCGACAGACTTGCTAGGGTAATTCGATGAAGAGCGCTTTTGAGCGAAAGACACATTATGGTGACTCAATGAAGAGTGTAGACTGAAACAAACACCAGGTGCGACACAACAGAACTCACAACTGACGGAAAAGCATAAAAAAAAGACTCAAGGTAACTGATCATTCATAGTCCCCCTAGTATTATTTATGCTCCATTTAAAACTCAATTTCGATTCCTATTTTGCTCAAGATAGAGATTCTACTGATAAGTTCAAGTATCAAAAATTGCTCCACTTGTTGATTGAAGCTAGTTCCCTCTTACCTAGCACAAGTATATGATATACATAGCAGTCGGTGTAGCTCATGGATTGATGCGAAGCTGACGACGTGAATTGGGAAAGATGATTGGGTTGACATGAATGAGATGGATATGGTTGAGACCGAACTTCATGATGAAGTTTCCTACGTATGTCAAGATGGGAATCAGGTCAACGTAGTTCATGGCTGAGGTTCACTCGGGTGTTAACACTCTTCTTTTCAACCTTGTGAGCTACATTTTTTTTGATTTCTCATTTTTCATGCTCTAACATTTGCCTAGGTCGCCCTTTTAGGTTTTCGGCCAAGCGAGCCTCTCAAGGGTAGCGTTACAACACTTGTGGTGCATTTGATCAATAGTCATCCTTGCCTTAGCACTGGAACTGGCTTCGCCTAGATTTGAGCTTGGCTCTCCATTCTTTTATGCATGCTATCTTCCTTTGTTTTCGCTCCATTTCCAGAGTTGGTTCTTCTCGTAATGTGGTACCTTCTTGCATTGGCTTCCCCGAATTCAGGCAGAAGTTCCCTTCCTCACAGATGATTGGATTTCATTCCAATGGATACCCCTAGCTTGATGGTTGATTTCTTTTCCCTTTTATTTTATTTATTTATTTTATTTTTTCTTATTTTCTTGTTTTCTTTTTCTTTTTCTTTTCTTTTCTTTTTTCTTTGAAATAATGAAAACACCAAGGGAGAAAGTCTATGATTTGTGAGGCTGAAAGCCGCCTTGTGCTTGCCAAAATGATCGCCTAACGGCAAAGAGAATCCCCAAGACAATGGAGAATACCAAGCACAATTCTGAACCTATCTTCGCAAGTTTTGCAAAAGAAACAGCTTAAAATGTTTGAAATCATGAATGACTTTATACCGATAAGCCAGAATTCACTCAAACCATTCGGGGGATTCTTCTCAATACTCGAGCTTATTAACAGAATCTCATTCAAAAAAATAATTTTGAAAACAAATTCAAAGCCTTTTTCTATTTATAAAAGATCACACATGCATTCACTATAGGCACAATAAAATGATCAGAGACTTGACTCCCACTTCTTTATAAAGATGAAGACCTGAGGGTGCACAAGAGCGACTCAAAGGAAATGACTCAACTGACACAACAACGCAAGAAAAGACAGAAAATAAAACTCTTAATAACTCTTTACACAACACAACTCAAAACAAAATCAGTACCCCTAAAACAAAAGGGGTTTTCCTTCACCAAGTCCATCTGCAGAATTTCAAAAAACAACTTCGAGTAACCCACAGGAAGGTCCAGAGCTGCCTTCAATTCAACAATACACATCCACACCTAAAGGGATTGATTTCTGAATTTTAAATTGAGTCTCACAGATTGAATCTCATAATTACGTTGTCTTCACCGAAATAATTGCTTCTTCACACCATGCCCCTAAGGTCTTTCCTAAGTGCTTTCGACAATTACCCTAGCTGAGACTGAGGTTCATCATTCCAACCACCAATGCTGGCATCTCTAGAGAGCCTAGTGCTTCATCAAGCTTGAACTCATAGAGATTGAGAAAATTTCCATCTCTTCAAAGATTTTTTTCTTTTTGCTTAGATCGGGATAAGAAGATTCAGGAATGAACACAGTGGGATTGGGCTCAGTGGCGGGTATGCTGTGTTGGCTAGGATAATGGTTGGTTGTTGGCAAGCTATGTATGGGTTTTATTGTATGGAGTGGTAATCTATTGTGGTCAGGAAGAGGGTTATTGACAGCTTTGGAATTTTTAGGCAGGGTGATGACCATTTTGTCAATCAGGTCTTGAATTTCATGGCGAAGGCGAACGTAACGGTCAGTATGGTGACCGTATTGTTGATAGAATGTGCAATATTGGGTAGAGTCGTGTCTAAGTGGGAGAGAATCAGGGAGAGGTAAAGGATTGAGCGGTTTGAGATAACCTTTCTCCATCAGTACCCTTAATGCACATGTTAGGCTCATGTAGAGTTGGGTGAAGGTTCGTTTTGGGGAGGAGGAAGCACTAGGTTTAGAAACATTGGCAAATGGGTTGGCGGGTGTTGATCGTGTATTCATGGGCTTGGGATTGGAATTAGGATGGGTATTTCTAGTAAAGCATCCCTTTCTATTATTTGCCCCCTGATTCAAAATGCTTTCATCCTAAGCGACAAAAGAGTTATTTATTGTCTTTGCAACAAATTCAAGCTCTTGCTGCTTGTTCAACCCTTTGATCTTCAAAGTCATAATAGCCCATTGAAGTTGTGCATAGGGATCAATACTTGTCCCAGCCTTATTCTTGCAACTTGCCTCTGCTTGGCCAAGGGATTGGGAGGCTATATTAAAGCGAGGTCCATTTGTTCTTGATCTGTCATCACCTAGAGTTGATATAATTTTGGGTTGGCCCTTTTCAACTGCAGCTCGCCACAAGATTAGGGAGCTTTTTGACGAGATTGAAACCCCAAATGTTAAATCTGCCACCGTTCTTTGAAGGCCTTCAATGATTCTCAACATCTCAGCAGTAGTGGGTTCGGCCTTTTGGCGCTCTTGATGTACTCGAACCGAATTGGGTGCATCCATCATGCACAAATCAGTGCTTTCTGGAATGAACACCTCAGGCTTGGGTAAATGGGCCGGGGTGATGTATATGCTGGGGTTGAAGGTAAGAAGTAGTGTATGGATGAGGTTAAGGTAGGAAGGAAATACTTGGTCATGGATAGGAAGTGGGTTGGCGGTAATATAGGGGTCTTGATGTGGAGTTATCATCTAATTGTTGATGAGATTCCGAACCTCATGACGAAGACGGTAGCAACGATCGGTGCCATGACCACGTTGCTGATGATACACACAGTATTTGGTGGGGTTATATCTAGCAGGGAGTGGGTCAAGAAGAGGTTGAGGATCAAGGGGTTTGAGATCCCATTAGGATTTTTAGTGCACTGGTTAGGCTCATATAGAGGGGGGTGAAAGTTCTGCCTTGAGCTCGGGTTGGGCTGGCTGTTTGTGGTTTGGTATTGGCAGAAGGATTTGCAATTTTGGTAGTGGTGACGGTATTGACTTCAGTGGGTTTGGAAATAGTGCTACTGCTAGCATTGGTACTCCTGAAAAACACCCTCCTTGTTGGTTCGCCTATTCTAGAATAATCCCTTTATTGAATGCACTCTCAATCTGAATCCCTAATTCATGCGAATTTTTGAAAGTGAATAGTGGAGTGAATATCAATTTTTGCAACATATCAAGCTCAAGGTTCTACACCACTATCCACACTTGGTCCCTCTCAGAAGGGCGATCTGTCATCTGTGCTGCCTTTGCTCTCCACCTTGCAACAAATTCCATAAAAGACTCTGTAGGATTCTGGTGCGTTGCTTCAAGCTCTTGAGTGGTCATTTCAATTTGGATATTGTAAGAATACTGATCGACAAATGCCTCAGCCAATTCTTCCCAGTTTTGCTTCACAGAATCCTCCAACTTCACGTACTAAGTGGCTGCTATACTTGATAGGGTTCTTTCATACAGAGAGAGTTTCTGAGGCTTAGTCAGACCCATCAGTTTCAGGATATCTAAGAAAAGCCGGATATGTACCATAGGATCTCCAGACTCGTCGAAACGGTCAATGTGTGGCATTTTGAATCTATTTGGAAGTCTTACACCAACCTCGATGTACCCATCCTCAATGTCAAGAATTGAGTTAATTCCTTGTGCCTTTTTGAACTGCTTCTCAAGGTTAGCAATTTTTAACGAGATTGGGTCGAGATCATCAATGTCAAGGTGATAAAGCCCTTCATTAAGCTGTACTAATGGTCTGAAAACTCGAGTTTGAGCCAACCCTTCTCGAGGATTTGGGCCGTGTAAATCTTCAGTTGGTAGATGTGGATCAAAGTTTGGCTGAGGGACCGAGACTGGATGTGTGGTAGATGCCCCAGATGGGCGTTGTATTTCAGCATTGGTCTCATCCTGCATGGCAATTCCTTGGTTTAACGCCGCTATTATGGCCACAACTTCTCCTGGACTCTGTGTCATCACAAGTCTACTGAGTTGGCAATTGGGGAAATGAATGGGTGTAAGCTGAGAGCTGACTGACAAGGATTTTGACCCGGTTATACTTGATGTATCTGAGCTGGATTAGTCTAAACGGGTTTGACTGGATTGGCTTTTTAGAATGGGTCTTTCGGTAGTAGATAAATGCCAACCTTTTGGGGGTCAGATGGACTGGACCTTTGCTGAATGGGTTTTTTCTAGGATTGGATAGATTATGATGGGTTAAGGCTTTTCGGGTTGGATTGGGCTTGGCCTTTGCTGAGTTGGTTACTGTTCTTTCTCTGGCTCATACAAACCTGGCATTTAAAACAAAATGCTCCATCAGATCGGGATACCGGGTGTGTTGGTCAAAACAAAGCAAGATACAATTTTGGCCCCGGTTCTGGTTTTGCTGAAAATTCACCCATATCAAACACAAGCCCCAGGATTTTGACACAAATTTGATTCTGATATGATCCTCTAGTTTGAAAGGAATCGCCTCAAGATTAAGTCTCTCCCAGGATTGCATCACACATTTCCAAAGATTTCACATTTTGCACAAAAGCACTGAAAACACCCCTATGAGAGGTTTAGGGTTTCCCTGTCCTAGCTTTGGAGTGATCTACTACTTTACTCCTCAAACAAATGGTATCACATCATCCTGCATATGGGAGAGTATCTTGTACTAAGTTCGAACATTCACTATGGCTTTACTATATGCAGCTAGGCCAAATGGTCAAAAATGGTGCCTTAGCAAGACTACCTAATATACCTCTCACACTAACACCGAGAAGTGAAAGGAGGGTCAAGCAGTACAGTGGTAGTCTAGATCCAAAGGTCTTATTCCCATCATGGCAGAGCCCGTGACCGGTCAGCCTTTTGGCAAGCTTTTAGGCAAGCGTCTGGCAAACTGTCCAGGAATAGCAAATGGCAAACATAGTGACTTAAAAGCACCAATGCAAAGAAATATATAAGTGTAGATAAAATGTCACATCATGAAGTTCAAGTCAAATTCTCTAATTTCCCAAGCAGAGTCGCCAGAAACTGTAGCTCGGCTTTTCCACGCCTCCTTTCGGAAGACGAATAAGCCCTATAGTATTGGACTCCAGCAGTTCTGAATCCGATTCCACAAGTGCAATGTGAAATAGATAAACACCAAAGAGTCCCAATCTAGCAAATTTTTTTGAAAATTCGAT
The DNA here is from genome assembly GCA_030407325.1 of Camellia japonica. Classification (NCBI taxonomy): domain Eukaryota; kingdom Viridiplantae; phylum Streptophyta; class Magnoliopsida; order Ericales; family Theaceae; genus Camellia; species Camellia japonica. The sequence goes on from JAPPVO010000014.1 coordinate 23,817,586, forward strand.
TTTAAATCACAAATGCCAAAAATGGACTGCTTTGCCAGATATAGAGTCGCAACCTAAATATTTTGTTTTGGGAAAATTTAAGAAACCCATGACTCGTGCCAAAGGCCACGTGTCCGTATCACCAAGATTGTCTCAGCTTGGGAACTTAGGTATGAGAAAGGAAGGTCGTGAATGAATTTGAGGACCCCCGCTTGGCTGATCAAAGATCGACCTTTACTATTCATGATATAAATCTTAAGTACATTATATGCTCTTATTTCATTTATTAGGCTAGCATTACTATGTGATGTGCACAAACAAGTATAGACTAACTTTGCAAGAATTGGAACACTGGATTCATGTTTGTTTTGAAAATTGTTTTGAAATATGTACCACCTGAAAAAGTGATCGCATATGAACATTACTCAAATTATTCCAATTCAAGCAATTAGCCTTCATCCACAGACATTCAAACAGTTTTAGCATTTAAGCAATTAGCATCATGGCAAGCATGCTAGACATGGAAACATCAACATGCAATATGCTAAAACGAGTAAAGGCTCACTTAGTACTCCAAGCCAAAACAGAAATGAGTTAGAAAAAAACAAAAATGCATGATTCCTAACTATGCAATATGACTAATGCAACTCATGCAAAAATACGACTAATAAGCTCGGTTATTAACATGGCATACGGATCAATTTGATAGCATGTAGTCTAAGTACATATTCAAAGAAGTATTAAACTAACAATGCAGGTTAGAATGACGAACCGAGCCTCGGTGCATGCAAGAAAAATGGATGCAAACATGAAGTATGCTAAACAAAACATGATGTTCTTAAACTAACCATCATAAGCTAGTAAATAAAAAAGAGAAAGACGTGGGTTTAGAAGACATACACATTATTACAACATTGCGCTCTCAGGAAGGAGAGTTCGAATAAACTAACTAGCTAACTAGCTAAGCTAAGCTAAGCTAATTATTAACTATTACAAACCGAAATAAATAATTAGCTAAAGTACTTAACTAATTATTACAACAAATTAATTAATTATTCTACCTAATTAAAATAATTACAACACTTTTAGAAAACCACCTAGCTACAACTAATTAAGTACAATAAATATCTAAGTTAAGTATTTAAACTTAAACAGGCTTGGTACGGGAGGAACGCTCATGCACATGCTCGGTTTCCACCCGAAAAGGCCACTGTTTTGCTTTCAGAAAGCCTCTGTTGCACAGTAGGACACTTACACCTTTGTCCACTTCTAGAATGTCTCTATTCTGCTCCAAAAACACACTGCTGGATTTTGTATTTGTGGCATGCTGGCCAGTGCTGCACAGTTCATCTTGCTGCAACAGAGAACAAACAGAGCATGCACAGGGTATTCTCAAGGGTTTGTTTGCATAATTCACCCTTCCTTATCATGAACAGATCAAAGGAGAGACAAAACTTGGTCCACAAACCATCAACTCAAACAATTTCATTACATGATGGCTTATGAACCAAAGTGTGCAAGTTCAATAAATGCAACAAAATAAGACTCTAACCTCCTCCCTTCCATGAATTGATCAAGGGAAGTGGTGACCTTGGAAACATGAATCATTTCATCACTAATGAGTATGAAATGCCTCAAGCTTCCATCTGTTCAATTAACATCCGATTGAATACAAAACCAAATTCTTATTTTGCATCATTTTAGTCCCATTTTAATTACTTCATTTTAATTACCGACCATCCTTTAATTCATTGAGATCAAAGGGTGAATTTAAGTCCTCTAATGGAAAGAGGGCTCAAACCAAGAGTTGTTTTACGCATGAAAGAGACATCATACCATTGGTAATGAACCCCCTAAGGGATTAAACCATTAACCATGACACTTCAATCTCATGCTTCAACAAACAAGTAGTTTGAACCACTTTCAAAGAAAAACAAAAGCCAAGAAAGGCGGGAGGTTGCAGAGGTGATTAAAAGTGATCATAAGTACGGAAAGCCATAAATAAACACTATCAACTCAAATAGGATGATGCCTAAGGCCTAGAACACCAAACTCATGAGGACAATTACACTACGAGCATGCAAAACAAAGCTCAAATGTAACTATCCACCAAAAATAGTGCTAAAATAGTCTAAAAACAATCCTAAAACATGATAAAATTGAGACAAAAATAGCTAGATTAATAAGCTAAAACATAGCACAAGCTAGGCTAGTAAGCAAGACACAAGGAGGGGAGGCTAACCCCTCCAAATTTGGACTTCAAAAAGTGTTTTTAGCCACTGAAATAACTCTAAAATTCGGTATTTAAGAGCTCAAAAAAAGGTGACAACAAAGTAGGAAACACAAGGGTAAAGGCCTTGAGGACAAGGTGTAAACAAGGGTGAACCACCCCTCAACCTTTATTGGCCTTAAAACCCAAGTTTCAGCCCAAAAATACAGAGTTTTTATAGTCCAAAAACAGTACCAAAATGTGCTGGAATGAAGACAAAAGTAGCTAAAACAATAAGCTAAAACATGGAGCAATTTAAGCTAGTAAACAAGCCAAATGAGGGGTGCCTAACCCCTCCATTTTTGTGACTTCAAAACCACTTTTTTTAGCCTTTGAAAACCTCTGAAAATTTGTGGTAAAAAGCTTAAAAAAAGTTGATGAAGAGATGGGAAACACAAGTGTAAAGGCTTAGAGAACAAGGTTCAAAGAAGGGTGATTAACCCCTCTACTTTTAATAGCCTTAAACCGCAATCTTCAACCCATAAAAAATGTTGAAAAACACTTCAAAATTAGCAAGAAAAGATAGAAAATAAGTAGTGCAAAGACGCTCAAAATTATACCTCTTGAAGAGGAATAACACTTTTGTTCATAAACCAACAAGTTCTCACTCTCAATGGCTGAAATTTGGACTCAATAATCTCAACAAGGAGAGCTCCAATATTGGTTTAAGAAGTGTAGAAAGAGGGTGTATAGGTTTGCAAGATAGAGATAGAGAGAGAATTTCAAGTTTTGGCCCTAAAGGATTTTTTTTGTAAACTTAAATCATGAAGGAAGGCCCCCTATACATAGAAAAACAGCCCCTTAGGTCGAAAATATCAAGCCTGGAATAGCAGGAGCTTTTGGGGAACAACTGGCCAAAAATATCTTTATTTTTTACCAGTGGTCGGCAGACCAGAAGTGTGAATTGCCAGCCACCAATGGTGGCCGACCGAACACCTGCTGGCCACCAAAAATCTACTTCCAGGCCCGACTTCAAATGGGCATATCTCCCTCATCCAGACTGGGTTTTAAGTCATTCTTGGGTCTAAATTGATGCCCCAGAAGTCTACTTTCCAATGGTGGTAGCCTCACATCTAAATTATAAGTGTGGAAAGAGATATGCCTATTTTAGTGAAGGCGGCTCATTTTTATCTTAACCTAATTGATGCCTAACTTCAAACGGACATATCTCCCTCATTCGGACTCGGCTTTAGGAGATTCTTAAGTCTAAATTGAAGCCCCAGAAGTCCACTTTCCAATTGTGGTGCCTAGGAACTGAAGTCTAAGTGTATATAGACATAGGCCTGATTTAGTGAAGGCTGCTTAGTTCTCTCTTAACGGTTTGATACCTACTTCTTCCCTAACTAGTTTTCTTCTCTCTCCTCCAATTTTCTTCAACTCCAAACCTATAAATAAGAGGATTGAAAAGATTTTTCAAAGAGTTTACCTCCCTTCTATTTATTTCCACTTTGTCCTTGCTCAGTTTACTGAAACGTGCAACTTTTAAACGAAATGCGAGCCTCAGAATATCATAGAAACATTTAGAAAAATATTTTTAAAAAAGGGTTTTAAGGTCTAAAATTATTTTGGTACAAAATGGGGTGTAAGGTTGGGCTTTAGAGCACTCCTTGCTGAAGAAATCGAACATTTGTACAGCATAACTTTCATCGAGTGATCAACCTGACGCACCCAACTTTTAAGGGCGGTCAAAAATGAAGCGTCTACAAATGGCCATGGCCATAGCTACAATGGTGGTATTTTCTAGAGAGAGAGAGAGAGAGAGAGAGATGAGAAAGAAGAAGAGTTTTGAAAAAATGATGATGAGAGAAGTTAATACAAATTGAAAAAATTAATGAGTAATAAATATTATAAATAATTAAAGATTTAGAAAGTGTTTGGGATGATTTAAGTAGGGATTTTTACTAGCTGGTAGCAGGGGCAAAATCGGGATAAAAAATTATAACAGGACTTCCTGATACATGAGATAGAAACTTAGGACTTAATGAGTAATAGATTCAATTATTGAGACCAATAAAAATCCCTTATATTAAGCACCTTGTATTGGCTTGTTGGACTATCTTAGGCCTGTTTGGAGACTTGAGATTTTAATCAAAAAATTACTATAAATTATCATATCATTTTTTATATATATTTTTTTGTGAAAAAATTAATTAAAATAGTCAATTTTCAAACAGGGCCTTAGTCAAAATTCTGGGCTAAAATTTTCAATTGGTAATTTAGTATTGGGTTACATTTAAAAAGTATCAAATTTGGGGTTAAGATGTAATAAACTGTTGACTCCCATGAATCAAACATATATAAATATTATAATTAGGGTTAAAAAAATTTAAGGGAACCATAATTCATTTTGATAATTCAAATTGTTTATTTTGTACAACTCTTCGTGTATTACTTTAAAAATAATAAATAATCATAACATTTACGAAAAAAATTAGGACTATCTAATAATAGTGACATTTTCATTTTATTTTATTACTTTAAAAATAATAAATAATTTATTTTCAAAAACATACTTATCGTCTATTTTTTTGAAGACAAATGTGATAAAATAAAAATGTCACATTTATCAGATCGGCCTAATTTTTTTTTTCATGAATTAGATACATGAATGGTTTTACAAAATAAAGGATTCAAATCATTAAAATATGGACTTATGGTGTGCCCTACAAACCTCTCAAATTCTATTAAACTCATACATGAACTTGAGAGAAACTCAACCCTTACAATTATCAGTTTAATGCTAAGTACAAAATGTTTTATTTGTTTTAATATAATGATAAATTATTGATCATCATTTATTTTAAAATTTTAAAATATTAAATTTTATGAAACACACTATTACATGCCACACATAAATGACATATTTGAGGGGAACGAATTATCAATTTTTTTAATTTTTTAACAGGAAAGCACAAGGTCTAATACATTTCATATCTAACAATAAGTCATCCAATAAAATATAACACACTATTACATATTTAATTTGTAATTACAACTTTTAGTGTTTTGAATCTTACAAAGATTGAAATATATCCTTCGTATATGAGTTTGAGTTTATTCATCTCACAATATAGAACTATTCTTTAATCTTGATATGGCCTAGACTTTATAGATAATCTGAGATATAATTCAATAATTGACATTTTATTCATAGACCCTGATATTGACATGCTTGTAAATTGATCCAACTCGAGGCCTTGTCCTATTTGTGGCTCTATTCTAATAAAGAATTGTAACGCCCCGACATAGAACCATAACACCAACCAAGAACATATATGAATAACAGCATAAATCAAAATATAATGTTCTTTCATTTCAGAGAGTTAATGATATACAAGAGCATAGCATAAGTAAATGCCCGATAGGCTTACATCTTTCCGAGTCATGACTTGGTTACAACAAAATGGATGCAAATCCAATACAGATATGTAAAGCCCTTGGCTTGAAATTAAAACAATTAGCACAATACAAAAAGTGAAGCCTTCAGCTCTGGTTCGTCCCAAGCTATTGCCTTGGCAGAAACATATCATCAACACCTGAAAATGGTTTTCCCAGATAGGGTGAGCCAAAACCCAGTAGGAACAATCTGACACAGTATATGGATCTTAACAAAGATATAAGTACAATGTGCATTTACAATGCCAGTGAGAAAACATTTATATTCTATATCATTATAAAGTACCAAAATTCATAATTCAATCCCTTTTTCCTCTCATCAATTCAAGTTAAACCATTTCATCTTAATTCATGAGCCAATTTCATTTATCTTTCAAACAACCCATCTGAGACCATAACTTTGTGGTTCCCAAATTAACACAATCATAACACAAACACTTCAATTTGTCATTTTACGGAAATTTCATCCGCGGGATCAGTACCCATGTGTACGCGTGGTTTCGGGACTTTCACCCTGGACACGCAGGCTAACTTAATTTCAATGTAGTCCATCCCCTATCTCCTCCCAAACAATGGAGTACATCTCATTTCTCCTCCCAAACAATCATGAATATACAATGTATTTGAACATAGTCATATTCAATGACAACCAACAAGAGACTAGTTTCAATTTACCTAATCTTTATGTAATTTCTACAACAATCATAGCTATCCTCCACCGATAGCCTAATACAGATATTTAATCTCAAGACAGATAATTTATTCAAATTTCCCAAAGGTGTGAGGTAATACATATCCAACTCCACCATCTATATCAACGCCTATCCAATTTCATCTTTACAATATCAATTTCATTTATTTATACAAAATACATACTCGAAATATTCTAAGGCAAACTCTCCTCTTCCCAAATATCAACCCAATGTCAAAATCAACTATTTTGTCACACTATAACCTCATATTCAACCCCATAACCATTTATAACTCATTTTGCTTAGAAACCCCTTTTTGATTTTAAACCCAAACCCTAGGTTTGTTCACAATACCCCAAATTTTTCCATTTTTACACAACAACCCATAACTAAGTTAAAAGCCATATAAAAGTGTAGAAAATTCCTACCTCGAAGTTAGGTGTTAAGCAAAGCAAAAGGGGAAACTCCAACGACGCCGAAACCAACTTCTATTCTGATGAAAACGAAGATCTTGAGATGCTCTAACTTTTTAACAAAGGCACTAGGGTAGAGAACCCACTAGATCAAGGAGAAAATGTAGAGAGAGAGAGAGTGTGTTGAGAGAAAGAGGATGAAAATCTAGGGTTTTTGAAAAGTTTTAGAGAGAGAGAGAGAGAGAGAGAGAGAAAGAGAGAGAGAGAGAGAGGAATGAAAAAGTGAAGCAAAAATTCGTCTTCAAGAACTGATATACATGCATTCCGCTCAAACGCAAGAGTTGATGCTCGAGGGCCAGACTCATTGTTCCGTTCAAGTACAAGAAGTGACGCTCGAGCGTAAAATACACATTTTCAAAAGTTTTACAGATGAAGGACATCGCTCGAGCTCAAGATTGGACGCTCGAGTGCCCAACTGCTCAAGTGTAGGAAATGCCGGTCGAGCGTAGAATACACTCCTCTAGTATTTTGCAGATCTGCAAAAATACTGCGAGTTTGCGAAGCCCGCTCGAGCGTAAGAATCGCCGATCGAGCGAAGGAGCAAAAATCTGGGAACAAAGGTTCGAAAATCAAGCAACCAACCTGTTCCAAAAAAGGCCAATGCCATCCAATTACACAATTCAAGGAAGAACAAGAGGGAAAAGACATGAACAACCATACGAGGCTATGAAACCTGAGTCCAAAATACAAAATGGTTCGGGTCTAAACCAGAAACGCTATAACCTCCCCTCTTAGGGAATTTCATCCCCGAAATTACAATTCAAGTTTCAAAACTATGTTTCAAGCCATTACCACAATGATTACAAATCAATTCCAACACCATGACTCATCTACCGGTCATTCAATTCCATCACATTATGAATATGCATTTCATATTTTCAACATATTCAATATTTATAATAAACTCGTATTTCCAAAACCTGAACAACATATACAATGTTTTCGTATTTTTCAAAACATATACAATGCTTTCATATCTCATTTACATAACAAATTCAGCACATGTTCAAACATCAACAAATAAGTTTGGATACTTCTCACAGATTTCTGACTTGTGTTCCCAAGTTGCTTCCTCAACCCTGTGATGTTTCCACAATTCTTTAACCAATGAAATCATCTTGCCTCGCAACACTTGGTCTCGAGTCTCCCAGACTCTCACCGGTCTCTCCCCATATGAGGCATCTTCGTCTACCTCTAAGTCGGTCCAATCCAACACATGCGATGAATCCGGCTCGTACTTCCGAAGCATACTAACATGGAACACCTCATGAACCCCGAAAAATTGTGGCAGCAACGCCAAATGGTAAGCAACCTCTCTGTCCAGCTCCAGGATCTCAAAAGGCCCAATAAATCAAAGGGACAACTTCCCACTTTTCCTGAATCTCATCAAACCTCACCTATCTCACCTCAAAAGACAAAGGTCTCCTCCTACGATCGGCATAATTCTTCTGGTGACTCTGAGTCGTAAGTAACCGCTTACGAATAAGTGTCATCTTCTCCGTCATTTCCTGAACCAACTCCGGCAAGGCATATCACCCACCTCGGCCGAACACACTGGAGATCTATACGATCAGCCATACAAGGCCTCAAATGGTGCCATGCCAATACTCGACTGGAAGCTATTGTTATAGGCAAACTCCACTAAGGGTAGGTGCCTCTCCCACAACCCTCTGAAGTCAAGGACACAACCTCGAAGCATATCCTCAAGAATTTGAATAGTACGCTCAGACTGCCCGTCAGTTTGAGGGTGATTCGTAGTGCTAAAGGTCAATTTAGTGCCCAAGGCACTCTGCAAGCTCTGCCACAACCGAGCTATAAAACGTGGATCTCTATCCGAAACAATCGTCACAGGGACCCCGAGCAACCTCACTATGTCCCTGATGCAAAGGTTGGCAAGATAGTCTACCGAATCACTTATACATATAGATAATAAGTGCGCCGACTTGGTCAACCGGTCAACTACCACCCAAATGGCATCACTACCCCGTTGAGTCCTTCGAAGACCCACAACAAAATCCATCGTGACATGCTCCCACTTCCACTCGACTATAGGTAAGGGTTGCAACAAACCCACTGGCCTCTGATGCTCGACCTTCACTTGCTGACAAGTAAGGCACTTCTATACAAACACGACTACATCTTTCTTCATACCTCTCCACCAAAACTAGCGACTAAGATCATGATACATCTTTGCACCTCTCGAATGCACCGCAAGGCGTGAATGGTGAAACTCTCGAAGTACTTCCTCTCGGCAGGACTCCAGCATGAACAAACGGTCACGATATCTCACACTCTGGTCAGGAGACACATTCAAGCCCCTCTCTACTTTCCCATTGGAGATCTTCTCCCGGAGGGATTCCATCTCAAGGTCACTATTCTGCACTTCTAACACTCGATTCACAACTGTAGGTTGGGCAACCACTGTAAACAAGGTCGTAGACTCAATAGACTCACTAAGATGCAAGTCAAACTCCCCAAGAGCACCCAAAATCTTCCACTTCCGGATGGTAATACTAGCCACACTGCTAACAGACTTCCTACTCAAGGTGTCAACCACAACATTGGCCTTCCTCGAGTGATAATGTAACTCAAAATCATAGCCCTCTATGAACTCCATCCACTGCCTCTGCCTCAAGTTCAAGTCGTTCTATGTAAACAAGTACTTCAAACTCTTATAATCCAAAAACACCTCAAATTTCTCCCCATACAAATAATGCCTCCAAATCTTCAAGGCAAAGATTATCGCCGCTAACTCTAGGCCGTGAGTAGGGTAGTTTCTCTCATGGGTTTTCAACTGTCGTGAGCCATAGGCTACTACATTCTCCTTTTGTATCAATACACAACCCAAACCTTCCCGTAAGGCATCAGAATACATTGAATAACCCAAACCCCTCTTCGAAATAATCAAAACTGGAGCAGTTGTAAGTCAAACTTTAAGCCCTTGAAATGACTTTTCACAAGTCTCACTCCACACAAATTTGTTCCTTTTCCTCGTCAATCTAGTCAATGGTGAGGCTAGCTTAGAAAAATCTTTCATGAATCTACGATAGTACCCAGCCAACCCCAAGAAACTACGAATCTCAAAAGCATTATTAGGTTGTGCCCAATCTTGCATTACCTCTATCTTGGATGAGTCTATAGTCACCCCTTCCTCGGATACTAGATGGCCTAAGAACTTAACTTCTCTCAGCAATAATTCACACTTTCCAAATTACATCATGTGGGCTCTAAGAAACACAAGTACCACTCATAAGTGTTCCTTGTGCTCCTCCTCGGAGGGTGAATAAATCAAAATGTCATCCACAAAGACGACCACAAAATGGTCTAGGAACTCCCGAAAGATCCAGTTCATCAAGTCCATAAATATAGCTGGGGCATTGGTTAGCTCAAAGGGCATCACAAGAAACTCATAATGGCGATACCACGTACAGAATGCCATCTTCGGAATATCCTCCTGCCTCACTCTCAACTGATGATAACCCGATCTTTGGTCTATCTTAGAGAAGCAACAAGATCCTTTCAACTGATCAAACAAATCATCAATACGAGGCATTGGGTACTTGTTCTTAACAGTTAGCTAGTTCAACTTTCGGTAATCAATACAAAGTCGTAACGCTCCATCTTTCTTTTTATCAAAGAGAGTCGGTGCTTCCCCACTAGGGTGAGTAAAACCCTTATCTAATAACTCCTAGAGTTGAATCTTCAACTCACTTAACTCGGCAGGTGCAAACCAATACGGTGCCATGGAAATCAGTGCCATACCAGGCACTAGATCAATAGAGAACTTGATCTCTCGATGAGGTGGCAAACCAGTAAGGTCTTTTGAAAAAAACATCTGGGTATTCACAAACCACTCTTGGTAACTCGACTCGGACTTCATCACACTCACCACTCAAGAAACTTGCCAGAAGACAGCTAAGTTCACTCCGCCCATGCGGGTCATATACTGGTGATAAGAACCTACCCACCTGATCCTCCAAGAAATGAAAACAATCACTGCTCAAGGTACGTACAGTGACCCTCTGGCGGTAGCAATCTATAACAATTCAGTATGATGACAACCAGTCCATACCCAAAATAACATCAAAGCTAGACATGTCAATCAATCCAAATGAAAATGAAAGTTGGCGACCGGAACCCTCTATATCATAGCCCCGGCACCTCTGCTTTAAAATCATCTCACCACCAATAGGTGACTCTACACAAGTAGGAGATGCCAATCGAGCCAATTCCAACCCCCAAACCGATGCAAATGTAGACGAAATAAATGAATGGGATACACCTATATCAATCAATACATTAGCAACTGAATTACAAAACAAGAAGGTACCTCTCACTACCGAAGGCACTGGTACAAGATTTGGCGCGGTAACAATATATACGTTGCTCGACCCTCAGAGCATAAGCCTGATGCATTGACTGAGCCAAAGAGGCTTTCTGATTGGCCCTCAAGGCTTGTGTTGACTGCGATAGCTGGTGACTCTGTGTCTGTCTCGAACCAGAAGCACCATGTGTCCCACCCAACTGTGGGCAAAACCTCTTCATATGTCTCGCCTGCCCACACTGATAACAAGTGAGTGGCTGGCCTCTCCTCTAACTCTGGCTCTAAGAACGAGCCAAATATGGTGCAGATCGTTGCCATCCTCCTCTCTGGGGACAAATTGGGGACTTGTGGCCCAGTTGACCACATTTGTAAGAAGTCACATCTCCCTAACTACCTTTCCCAGAACCCGAACTTGGCACTGAAAAAGTGGACCTTGACTGCGCTTCATGGGATGACTGGGGGTTAGAATCCCTCTGTCTCTTGCTGTCCCCCTGATTATCCTGACTTCTTTAGGAGCCCTTCATTCTCTCTTCCTCCATCTGCATAATGGTCTCAAGATGGGCCGCCACCTCTACAAGGCGTCCATAATCCCTACAGTGATCCTGGTTTTGATCCAACTCTTGTAGTATCCTAGACTCGGGTTAAATGTTTTCATATTGTTATTTACCTCTTTCTTCCCTTGTATCTCTTTGAAATTGGCTTTTGGATTGTTGTGATTATGTTTGGGCAGGTTGGTCACTGGTTTTTCAAACCTTGTGTTGCCCAGAATTTCGTTCCTTCGCTTGAGTGGCACTTCTTGCGCTCGAACGGGCTTTGCAAACCCTCAGTACTTTTGCAGGTCTGCAAAAGTGATGGGAAAGTGATTTCTATGCTCGAGCGGTATTTCCTACGCTCGAGCGAGTGGGCGCTCGAGCGGTCTTTCTTGCGCTCGAGTGTTTGTCTGATGTCTGCAAAACTACTAGATGTGTGTTTTTCATGCTCGAGCGTCACTTCTTGTACTTAAGCGATAAGTGTCTTGTCGATTGTGCCTTGGCGCTCGAGCGGCCTTTCTTGCGCTCGAGCAGAACAACTTATTTTGTCTGACGCTCGAGCATCAACTCTTTCATTCGAGGGGATTGTGCATATATCAGATTGCAAAAATGACTTTTTACATCACTTTTTCAAATCTTTTCTTTCTAAAACCTAAAGTTGAGACCCTCTCTCTCTAAAACACACTCTCTCTACATTTTCACCTAGTTTTAGAGATTTCTTCACCCTAATCCCTTTGATAAAAAGGTAGAGCATCTCAAGATCTCCATTTTGAACCAAAAATAGTTGGATTTCGGCATCTTTGAAGTTTCACTCTTGCTTGGCTCGTCTTCTCTTTTTGGGGTAGGGATTTTCTACACTTTCATATGGTTTTTAGCTTAGTTATTTGTTATTGTGTAACAATGGTGGGATTTGGGAGTAGTTTGAACAAACCTAGGGTTTGGGGGTGAAATAAAAAGAGGGGTTTTTTGTGAATGTGAAATAAGTGGATATGGAGTTTGAATATGAGGTTATATTGTGTCAAAATTATTGATTTCGGTGCTTGGGTTGATATTTGGAAAATGAGGAGTTTTTCTCTAATTGGATTAAATTGTTATTTTGTATAAATAATTGAAATTGATAATGGTAATGTGAAATTTGATGACTATTGATGTAAATGGTGAAGTTGGACACGTGTTGTCTCTCTCCTATGGAAGTTTGAATAATGTATCTGTTTAGAAAATTTTATATCTATTTAGAAATATCTATATTGGGCTATCAGTGGAGGGTAGCTATGATTGTTGTAGAAATTGCATGAGAATTAGGTAAATTGAAACTAATCTATTGTTGGTTGTCATTGAATATGACTATGATTTATATACATTGTATATGTATGATTGTTTGGGAGGAGAAAGGGGATGTACTCCATTGTTTAGGAAGAGATAAGAGATTGACTCCATTGAAATTAAGTTGGCTGGCGTGTCCAGGGTGAAAGTCCCAAAATCTTGTGTATACATGGGTGCTGATCCCTTGACGAAATTTCCGTAAAATAGTAGATTTGAAGTGTCTGTGTGATAATGTATTGAATTGGAAAACCACTGAGTTGTAGTCTCAGTTGGGTTATAGAAAATGATGAAATTGACTCATGAATTGAGAATACTGAATGAACTTGAAATGAATTGAAATAAAATGAATTGAGACATGAACCTTGGCGTCTTTCAGTTATATATAAAATGTGGAGATTTTGTCACTGGCATTGTATATACGCATTGTACTTCTATCTTTGTTAAATCTCATATACTGTGTCAGATTATTTCTACTGGGCTTTAACTCATCCTATTTGGGGAAAACCATTTTCAGGTGCTGGTGACCTGCCTTCACTGGGGCAATAGCATGGAGGGACTTTGTGTCACGACCCGAACCCGCCCCCGTGGGTTAAGGACGTAACCGGCCAGTAATCGTGAGATTACCTACGGCCTCAAATCAAAACGAACAAAACTCATCAGAGAAAAAGGGGCCAAACGGAAACAATTTGAAACTTTGTCCATAGAGCCGTGCTTATATGCCCATCATTATATACATATGTTAATAACTCACGGCAGAAAGTACAATGACATAAAATTCTGTACAGACAGGATCATTCAAATCTAAGTCAGCCAAACAAAACTATATACAGATATATACAAAGCCTTCGCCCACATGACAAGATATAATACATAACAAAATGGCAAAGACGGGTCTCGTACGTGAGACACAAGGGCTGACTCTCAAAGACTTGGTTGTTCCACACTGGCTTCACAGGGGCTGGGTCTGGACCTCTCATAGCTCACCTACAAACACACGAATGAGCGTGAGCGAAAGCCTAGTGAATAATATCAAATAAGAAGATACAACAATATGTTGAACAACATATTCCGAACGGCCTTGGGCCAAATTCACATTTCTAATTAACATATATATACACAATGTAAGTTAAGTGACTGTGGTTCTAAACATACTGGCCTTTGGCCCATTTAGATTTCCATTCGTGTCAAAACGGCCTTCGGCCCATTCATTTATGTCAAAACGGCCTTCGGCCCATTCATTTACGTTGAAACGGCCTTCGGCCCATACATTTGTGTCAAAACGGCCTTCGGCCCACTCATTCATGTCAAAACAACCTTAGGTCCATTCATATATGTCAAAACGACCTTCGGTCCGTTCATTTCTATCAAAACGACCTTCGGTCCGTTCAGTTCTATCAAAACGACCTTCGGTCCATTTATGTTTATCAAAACGACCTTTGGTCCGTTTATGTTTATCAAAACGACCTTTGGTCCATTCATATTTATCAAAACGACCTGTGGTCCATTCATGTTTATCAAAACGACCTTTGGTCCATTTATGTTTATCAAAACAACCTTTGGTCCGTTTATGTTTATCAAAACGACCTTTGGTCCATTCATGTTTATCAAAACGATCTGTGGTCCATTCATGTTTATCAAAACGACCTTTGGTCCATTTATGTTTATCAAAACGACCTTTGGTCCATTCATGTTTATCAAAACGACCTCTGGTCCATTTATGTTTATCCGTGTCGGACTTTTGTCCACAATCCCAATTAGCAACTCATAAAGCTTATAAGGGACTAACAATCAGACATTCACAAGCATTCAAATATCGATATTACTCACAGTGATCGGTTGGTTGGATCGCCCTGGAGCTTGACCCTACATATCACATAACACATATGGGTCACAAATAATTCAATTCGTTCCTTAATTCACATATTTCTCTTTAGGCTTCATCCTTATCTCTTTAACTCAATTACAGTGCTTAACGTATGCCTAAGAGTGCTTAGAAGTGAAAGGGAACGGAAAACAGAACACAGAATGCATTTTCAAAATTTCAGAAAATAGGGTCCCCGCTCGAGCGGACCCTTAGGTCTGCAAAAGTACTGGTTGCCTTCAATTCCCGCTCAAGCGCGAACTTGGCCGCTCGAGCGGACTTTCCTACCTACATAGCTCCCCGCTCGAGCGTCAACTTACCCGCTCGAGCGGGAACCAGGTCTGCAGAAAATGCTGGGAGCTCGTTTTCTCCGCTCGAGCGGCACTTCCCCCGCTCGAGCGGAAGTCAAAATTCTGGAAATTCCAGGTTGTGTTCTTGAGCTTCAATTCAATTTCCCAGCTACCATTCTTGCATGCAAAGGCTCAAATCTCAAATATAATCATACTAACATGGTTCCCTTGCAAGATTATAGCATTATGAAGTTCAATTTCTTGATTTACCTACATGCATGTCCCAAAACATAACAAACTCATCACCAATATAACAAATTCATGCATTCAAGCTCATATCTTTAATTATTCAAACATGCAAGGCCATCTTGACTTCATTTCCATTTCAAAGATGCAAATGGTGCCAAAACTCAACAAAACCAAGCTTGCATGCATGATCAAACTTCAATTTTTACTTAATTGACATGATACATGCTAGATTATGCAACTTATGGCAATTCAAAAGAAATTTTATGCATGCATGGTCATATCTCATCAAGACCAATTTAAATCATACTCTTAATCACAAAAAAACACTTGAGCTCACAAGATTACATGTTCAATTCATGAATTCAAGAGTCAAAGGCTTACCTAGAAGCTTAATCCTCACAATTTAAGGTAATTTCTTGAGCTAGCCTCCAAGATCACCAAGCTTTAGGACCAAAATCTCAATTTCCTTCACCCTCTCTCTCTTAGCCGACCCTCTCTCAAGTCTAAGAGTTTTTCATCAGCCAAATGAAGCTTAAATGAGAGTAATGAGGGTGTAGTTGACCCTTAATAAGCACCCACTCAACACATTATTTTATTATAAAACAATTGGGCACTTAATTCATCAACTTAATCAATTTAATCTGACCCAAATCAATTTCCAATTAAATTTCACCGTAGGCTCTAAAAATTATGCCAATCACAATGGCGTAGTCAATTCCGGGTTTTGCGGCCGATAAGGCGCTCAATTTAATTTCCAAAGCAGATTATTCAAACAGATATTCCTACGGTGAACAGATACGAATTCAAAATCACATATTATCACATAATGGCACACAAAATCATGCTAAACACATAACCATAAACAAACTAAGGACCAATTTAGCATATTACGGAACAGGGGTATCACACTTTGGGTGCGATAGCTTCTTTATTCTTGTTATATTCTTTTTATAGCCAAGGGCTAAAATTGTATTGAGCTAGGCTCACTTTTGTGTAACCAAGTAATGGCTTGGAAAGATGTAAGCCTGTAGGGCATATGACTGTTTGTTTAGTTTCAATCCCTTTATTACTGCGACACATGCTATATATTCAAGATGAACATTTGTGAATGTATAATGCATGTGTTAACTTTTGTAAACGAACTCTGATGAATGAAAGTACTTTATATCTATTATCCTTCTGCTTATGAGTTAGATTTATGGTATTATTTTGGGGGCATTACAACTTGGTATTAGAGCATACAGGGTTTGAATACTTTGAGTACGTGGGAAGTTGTTAGTACCATAATGAGTTGTCTCGCTTGGTAGAGACGTTAGTATGCATTATATGCTTATGTGATAACATGTTTATATGATTATATGGGTATGAGATTTAGTTCCTAAGATACTAATTGGGCCTACGAGTTTCTGGAAGTCCTATTAGAAGAGCACTTGATCACTGCTATTTCTTTTTTTGAGTGAATAAATCACTGCTATTTCTAATTGGAACTCTAGTAATGTCGCGGGACGATCATTATCTAGGAAGGAAATTCTTATGTGTTTATGTGATTTACATGTTTATATGGGGTGATTTACTGTTGTCCTTCGCATTAGGACGTGAGTGAGTTAGCTTCGGCACATTTGTAAATGGGCTAATGCCTTTTATTACCTTTATTAGGATGTCAGGACGTGGACGTGGTGGTGGTAGGCATGGTAGGCCTAGAAGGCCTGAGATGCCTCTAGTAGATGATATTTTGGCACAGGAAGAAGGGGTTGGTCAGGCCAATGTGGCCGAACCGGTTAGTCAACAGGCCATGAACGCCTTGGCCGGCGAAATGGCCAGAGCTTTACGGGAATCTATGGGCATTCTCAGGGCAGAAAATCAAGTCTAGGCCCAAGTCGCTGAGGCAGGGCTATCTTTTCTGAAGAAGGAGTTTTTCCGATCGAATTTGGATGAGTTTTTGGGTGATCCCAAGGAGCCACTGAAGGTAGATAAGTGGTTAGAGCAAATGGTGATGACATTTGAGATGCTCGGCATCGAAGATGGGGGTTTAAGAGTGACGTTGGCGTCCTTCCAGCTGAAGGGAGACATGGGTCAATGGTGGAAGTATGCACGAGGACGCATCGGAGGGACTTAGGAGGCTTTTGTCGATGCCTTCCAGGACAAGTTTTTGCCTCCTACTATTAGGGAGAAGTTGAGAGACCAGTTCTCTAGGTTGGTGCAGTTGAACACACCAGTGGTCGAGTTTGAGGCCACATTCACCAGTCTGTCGAGGTTTGCACCGGAACTCGTGGTGATTGAGAAGCGCCGTTGTTTGGAGTTCGAGAAGCGGTTGAGGACCGGACTCATGTTTAGAGTAGCCGGATCCATGATTAGAGATTATAGGTGCCTTGTGGAGGCGATAGCCCATCTTGAGACTATTATACCGGTAGAAGAGGAGAGGATGAGGGGCTCCAAGAGGAGTCAAGATAGTTAAGGGGGCAATAAGAGGTAGAGGAGTTCTAACCCTCAGTCATCCCAAGGAGCTCAGTTGAGGTCCATTTTTCCAGTGCCGAGCTTAGGTTCTGGGAGGGGTGGTAAGGGAGACATCACTTGTTTCAAATGTGGTCTGTTGGGCCACAAGTCTCCAGCTTGTCCGCAGAGAGGAGCAGGGCAGCGAGAAGCATCGTTTTCGGCTCGTTCTTAGGGCCAGAGTTAGGGGAGAGGCCAGCCGTTCACTTGTTTTCAGTGTGGTTAGGCGGGGCACGTGAAGAGGTTTTGCCCACAGTTGGAAGGCACATCTGGTGCGTCTGGTTCGAGGCAGACACAAAGCCATCAACCTGCACAGTCAGCACAGGTCTCGAGGGCCAATCTTGGAGCCTCTTCGGCTCAGTTAGTGTATTAAGCATATGCTCCGAGGGGTGAGCAGGTTGAGCAGAGACCTACAGGGTGTGGGTATGTTATTACAACATCGGACCTTGTACCTGCTCCTTCAGTAGTGAAAGGAACCTTCTTGTTTTGCAATTCTGTTGCTAATATATTAATTGATATGGGTGCATCCCATTCTTTTATTTCATCTGCATTTGCATCAGTGTTGGGGCTAGAGTTGGCATAGTTAGCATCTCCTATTTGTGTAGAGTCACCTATTGGTGGTGAGATTATCCTGAAACAGGGATGTCGGGGTTGTGACATCGAGGTTGTTAGTCGCCGATTACCTTTTACATTTGTATTGCTTGATATGTCTAGTTTTGATGTCATTTTAGGTATGGATTGGTTATCGTCATACTGGGCTATTATAGATTGTTACCGTCAGAGGGTTACTGTATGTACCTTAAGCGGTGATTGCTTTTATTTATTGGGAGACCGAGTGGATAGCATCTTATCACTCATATATGATTTGCGTAGACGGAGTGAACTTAGTTGTCTTCTTACTAGCTTCCTGGGTAGTGAATGTGATGAAGTTCAGGTTGAGTTACCAAGGGTGGTTTGTGAATACCCCGATGTCTTTCTCAAGGATCTTACTAGTTTACCACCTCATCGAGAGATTGAGTTCTCTATTGATTTAGTGCCAAGCACGACACCAATTTCTATGGCATCGTATCGGTTCGCACCTGTTGAGTTGAGTGAGTTGAAGATTCAACTCTAGGAATTGCTAGATAAAGGTTTCATCTGCCCCAGTACTTCACCTTGGGGAGCACCGGCTCTCTTTGCTAAAAAGAAAGATAAAGCGTTGCGATTTTGTATAGATTATCGGAAGTTGAATAGGGTAACTGTTAAGAGCAAGTACCCAATGCCTTGCATAGATGATTTGTTTGACAAGTTGAAGGGGTCTTGTTGCTTCTCTAAGATATACATGAGATCGGGTTATCACCAATTGAGGGTAAGGGAGGAAGATATCCTAAAGACGGCATTCCGTATGCGGTATGGCTATTATGAGTTTCTAGTGATGCCTTTTGGGCTAACCAATGCATCGGCTATATTTATGGATTTGCTGAACAAGATCTTGCATGAGTTCCTGGATTATTTTGTGGTCATCTTTGTGAATAACATTTTGATTTACTCACACTCTGAGGAGGAGTACGAGGAACACTTATGAGTGGTGCTTGAATTGCTTAGAGCTCACAAGCTGTATGTTAAGTTTGAGAAGTGTGAGTTTTGGCTGAAAGAGGTTAAGTTCATAGACCATGTGGTATCCGGGGAAGGAGTGACTGTAGATTCATCCAAGATAGAGGTAGTGCAAGATTGGGCACAACCTAAGAATACTTTTGGGATCCATAGTTTCCTAGGGTTGGCCGGATATTATCAGAGATTTGTGAAGGATTTCTCTAGATTAGCTTCACCGTTAACTAGACTGAAGAGGAAGAGAGTTACGTTTGTGTGGAATGAGACTGGTGAGAAATCATTTCAAGAGCTTAAGGTTAGACTTACCACTGTTCCAGTCTTGATTATTCTGGAGAGGGGTTTGGGTTATTCAATTTATTGTGATGCCTCATGGGAAGGTTTGGGTTGTGTTTTGATGCAAGAGGGAATGGTAGTGGCCTATGGTTCACGGTAGTTGAAAACACACGAGAAGAACTACCCTACTCATGACCTAGAGTTAGTGGTAGTGATCTTTGCCTTGAAGATTTGGAGACACTACTTGTATGGTGAGAAATTTGAGGTGTTTTCCGATCATAAGAGTCTGAAATAACTGTTTACATAAAAAGACTTAAATTTGAGGCAGAGGAGGTGGATGGAGTTCATAGAAGATTACGATTTTGAATTGCATTATCATCCAGGGAAGGCAAATGTTATAGCCGATGCCTTGAGTAGAAAATCTGTTAGTAGTGTGGCTTGTATTGGTATCTGGGAGTGGGAGATATTGGGTGCTCTTGGAGAGTTTGACTTGCATCTTAGCGTGTCCATTGAATCTGCGGCTTTGTTTATGGTAGTTGCCTAACCTACACCTATGAACCGAGTGTTGGAAGCGCAGAAGGGTGACCTTGAAGTAGAGACCCTCGTGGAGAAGATCTCTGGTGGGAAGGTAGAAAGAGGCTTGAGCATGTATCTTGACCTGAGTGTAAGGTACCGTGACTGTTTGTTTGTGTCAGAGTCTTGCTGAGAGAAAGTACTTCGAGAGTTTCACCATTCACGCCTTGCGGTGCATCTAGGAGGAACAAAGATGTATCATGATCTTAGTCGCCAATTTTGGTGGAGAGGTATGAAGAAGGATGTGGTTGTGTTTGTGTCGAAGTGCCTTACTTGTCAGCAAGTGAAGGCCGAGCATTAGAAGCCAGCGGGTTTGTTGCAATCCTTGCCTATAATCGAGTGGAAGTGGGAACATGTCATGTTGGATTTTGTTGTGGCCATTCTGAGGACTCAACGGGGTAGTAATGCCATTTGGGTAGTAGTTGACCGGTTAACCAAGTCTGCGCACTTTATACCTATATGTGCGAGTGATTCGGTAGACCATCTTGCTGACCTGTATATCAGGGACATAGTGAGGTTGCACAGAGTCCTTGTGACGATTGTTTTAGATAGAGATCTGCATTTCACAGCTCGGTTATGGCAGAGCTTGCAGATTAACCTTTAGCACTGTGTATCATCCTCAGACTAATGGACAGTCTGAGCGTACTATTTAGATTCTTGAGGACATGCTTCAAGGTTATGTCCTTGACTTCAAGGGATCGTTGGAGAGACACTTGCCCTTAGTGGAGTTTGTCTATAACAATAGCTTCCAATTGAGTATTGGCACGGCACTGTTTGAGGCCTTGTATGGTTGACCATGTATATCTCTAGTGTGTTGGGCCGAGGTGGGTGATGCACCTTTGTTGGGTTAGGAGTTGGCTTAGGAAACGACGGAGGCACTTATCCGTAAGAGGTTGGTTACAGCTCGGAGTCATCAGAAAAGTTATGCCAACCGTAGGAGGAGACCCTTGTCTTTTGAGGTGGAAGACCATGTGTTCTTAAAAATATCACCTAGGCAAGGTTTGATGAGATTTGGGAAAAGTGGGAAGTCGTCCCCTCGATTTATTGGGCCTTTTGAGATCCTTGAGTGGGTCAGAGAAGTTGCTTACCGTTTGGCGTTGCCGCCACAACTTTCTGGGATTCATGATGTGTTTCATATTAGCATGCTTCAGAATTATGAGACGGATCCATCGCACGTGTTGGATTGGACCGACTTAGAGGTAGACGAGGATGCCTCGTATGAGGAGAGACTGGTGAGAGTCTTGGACACTTGGGACCAAGTCTTGCGAGGCAAGATGATTCCCTTGGTTAAGATTTTGTAGAAACATCACAGGGTTGAGGAAGCAACTTAGGAGCGTGAATTGGAAGTCCGAGAGAAATATCCGGACTTATTTGTTGAAGGTTTGAACATATATTGAGAATTTGATTATGTTAATGAAATGTAAAAGCATTGTATAAGTTGAATATGTTTTGGAGACGCAGGCTTAATTTGAACATTGAATATGTTGTTTAAGTTTTGGAAATGTGAGTTTATCACGAATATTGAATATGTTTTGGAAATATGGAATATAATTTTGAAATTGGTTAAAACTACGGGAAATGTATACTGGAAATGTATGTTGAGATGTATATTGAGACTTGTTCCCCATGTGATGAGATTAAGTGACCGGTGGATGGGTCATGGTGTTGAAAATTAATTTGTAAGCATTGTGGGAATTTTTTTAAAACATGGTTTTAAAATGTGCCTTGTAATTTTGGAGGTGAAATTCTTTAAGGGTGGGAGGTTATAGTGATCCCGATTTTGACCCGACTCTTGTGGTATCTCGGACTCGGGTTTAATGTTTTCATATTGTTGTTTACCTCTTTCTTCCCTTGTATCTCTTTGAAATTGGCTTTTGGGTTGTTGTGATTGTGTTTGGGCAGGTTGGTCGCTTGTTTTTCAAACGTTGCGTTGCCCAGAATTTTGGTCCTCCGCTCGAGCGGCACTTCCTACGCTCGAGCGCGCTTTGCCAAACACTCAGTACTTTTGCAGGTCTGCAAAGTGCTGGGAGAGTGATTTCTACGCTCAAGTGGCCTTTCTTGCCCTCGAGCGTTGGTTTGTTGTCTGCAAAACTACTAGATGTGTGTTTTCCACGCTTGAGCAATGAGTGTCATGTCGATTGTGTCTTGGCGCTTGAGCGAAACAACTTATTGTGTCTGACGCTCAAGCATTAACTTTTCCGCTCAAGCGGACTGTGCGTATATCAAATTGTGAAAATGACTTTTTACATCACTTTTTTAGATATTTTCTCCCTAAAACCTAAAGTTGAGACCCTCTCTCTCTAAAACACACTCTCTCTACATTTTCACCTAGTTTTAGAGATTTCTTCACCCTAATCCCTTTGATAAAAAGTTAGACCATCTCAAGATCTCCATTTTGATCCGAATAGAGTTGGATTTCGGCATCTTTGAAGTTTCACTCTTATTTGGCTCATCTTCTCTCTTTGAGGTAGGGATTTTCTACACTTTCATATGTTTTTTAGCTTAGTTATTTGTCATTGTGTAACAATGGTGGGATTTGGGAGTAGTTTGAACAAACCTAGGATTCGGGGGTGAAATAAAAAGAGGGGTTTTTGGTGAATGTGAAATAGGTGGATATGGAGTTTGAATATGAGTTTATATTGTGTCAAAATCGTTGATTTTGATACTTGGGTTGATATTTGGAAAATGGAGAGTTTTTCCCTAATTGGATAAAATTGTTATTTTGTATAAATAATTGAAATTAATAATGGTAATGTGAAATTGGATGATTATTAATGTAAATGGTGAAGTTAGACACGTGTTGTCTCTCATCCATGGAAATTTGAATAATGTATCTATTGAGAAAATTTTATATCTGTTTAGAAATATTTGTATTGGCTATCGGTGGAGGATAGCTATGATTGTTGTAGAAATTGCAAGAGGATTAGGTAAATTGAAACTAATCTATTGTTTGTTGTCATTGAATATGACTATGATTTATATACATTGTACATGTATGATTGGTTGGGAGGAGCAAGGGATGTACTCCATTGTTTGGGAGGAGATAGAGGATGGACTCCATTGAAATTAAGTTAGCCAGAGTGTCCAGGTGAAAGTCCCGAAATGTTGTGTATACATGGGTGCCGATCTCGTGGACGAAATTTTCGTAAAATGGCAGATTTGAAGTGTTTGTGTGGTAGTGTACTGAATTGGAAAACCACTGAGTTGTAGTCTCAGTTGGGTTATTGAAAATGATGAAATTGACTTATGAATTGAGAATACTTAATGAACTTGAAATGAATTGAAATAAAATGAATTGATACATGGACCTTGGCATCTTTTAGTTATATATAAAATGTGGAGATTTTGTCATTGGCATTGTATATATGCATTGTACTTATATCTTTGTTAAATCTCATATACTGTGTTAGATTATTTCTACTGGGCTTTGGCTCACCCTATTTGGGGAAAACCATTTTCAAGTGCTGGTGACCTGCCTCTACCAGGGCAATAGCTTGGATGGACTTTGGGAGCAAGAGCTTCTTTATTTTTGTTATATTATTTTTATAGCCAAGGGCTAAAATTATATTGAGCTAGGCTCACTTTTGTATAACCAATCCCTTTATCACTGCAACACATGTTATAGATTCTGGATGAACATTTGTAAATGTATAATACATGTGTTAACTTTTGTAAACGAACTCTGATGAATGAAAGTACTTTATATCTATTATCCTTCTATTTATGAGTTTGATTTACGGTATTATTTTGGAGGCGTTACAATCCCTAATCATGGATCCGGCCACTGTAAACATGATCCCGGTCCTCAATCTCTTCTCAAACTCCAAGCAACGGCGCTCCTCAATCGCCACAAGTTTAGGTGCGAACCTAGACAAGCTAGTGAAGGTGGCCTTGAACTTGGCCACTGGTGTGTTCAATTGCACCAACTTAGAGAAATGGTCTCTCAACTTCTCCCTAATTGTAGGAGGCAATAATTTGTCCTGGAAGGCGTTGACGAATGCCTCCCAAGGCACCCCAATGCGCCCACGCACATACTTCCATCACTGCCTCGCGTCCCCTTTCAGTTGGAAGGAGGTCACTCTCAACTCGTCATCCTCAATGCCAAGCATCTCGAACATTTTCACTATTTGTTCTAGCCACTCATCTGCCTTCAGTGGCTCCTTGGGATCACCCAAAAACTCATCCGGATTTGACCAGGAAAACTTTTTTTTTTAGAAAAGACGGCTCTGCTTCAACTACTTGGGTCTGGACTTGATTCTCTGCCTTAAGAATGTCCATGGATTCCCGTAATGCCCTTGCCATTTCGCGTGCTAAGACGCCCATGGCCCGTTGACCAACTGGTTTGGCCACATTGGCTTGATCAACTCCTTCTTCCTGTGCCAAAATATCATCCGATATTGGCATCTGCTGCTGCCTAGGCCTACCAAACCTATTACCACGACCACGTCCT
The DNA here is from genome assembly GCA_030407325.1 of Camellia japonica. NCBI lineage: Eukaryota > Viridiplantae > Streptophyta > Magnoliopsida > Ericales > Theaceae > Camellia > Camellia japonica. The sequence goes on from JAPPVO010000014.1 coordinate 23,842,348, forward strand.
AACATCCGAATGAAGGTAACGAAAGAGATTAGTACATTTCCAAATGTGCTGAAGCTATCTCATTCACGTCCTAATGCGATGGACAACAGTAATTCACTCCACGTAAGCACATATTCACATAAGCACATACGAATTTCATTTCCGGAATATAACCGTCCCGTGGCGTTGCCAGAGTTCCAATTAGAAACGGTAGTGACCAGGTGTCTTTCTAACAGGACTCCTAGAAACCCGTGGACTCGATCAACATCCTAGAAGTTAAATCCCATACCTATACAATCACATAAACATGTTATCACGTAGCATTATTAGTGTACAAACATCTCTGTCAAGTAAGATAAACCCATTGTGGTACTAACCACTTCCCACGTACCCAAAGTATTCAAACCCATTACGTTCTGATACCAAATTGTAATGCCCCGACATAGAACCATAACACCAACCAAGAACATATATGAATAACAGCATAAATCAAAATATATTGTTCTTTCATTTCATAGAGTTAATGATATACAAGAGCTTAACATAAGTAAATGCCCGATAGTCTTACATCTTTCCATGTCATGACTTGGTTACAACAAAATGGATACAAATCCAGTACAGATATGTAAAACCCTTGGCTTGAAATTAAAACAATTAGCACAATACAAAAAGAGAAGCCTTCAGCTCCAGTTCATCCCAAGCTATTGCCTTGGCGGAGGCATATCATCAACACCTGAAAATGGTTTTCCCATATAAGGTTAGCCAAAGTCCAGTAGGAACAATCTAACACGGTATATGGATCTTAACAAATATATAAGTACAATGCGTATTTACAATGCTAGTGAGAAAACATTTATATTCTATATCATCATAAAGTACCAAAAATCATAATTCAATCCCTTTTTCCTCTCATCAATTCAAGTTAAACCATTTCATCTCAATTCATGAGCCAATTTCATTTATCTTTCGAACAACCCATCTAAGACTACAACTTAGTGGTTCCCAAGTTAACAAAGTCATCACACAAACACTTCAATTTGTCATTTTATGGAAATTTCGTCCGCGGGATCGCCACTCATGTGTACGCGCGGTTTCGGGACTTTCACCCTAGACACATAGGCTAACTTAATTTCAATGGAGTCCATCCTCTATCTCCTCCCAAACAATGGAGTACATCTCATTTCTCCTCCAAAACAATCATACATATACAACGTATTTAAACATAGTCATATTTAATGACAACCAACAAGAGATTAGTTTTAATTTACCTAATCCTCATGCAATTTCTACAACAATCATAGCTATCCTCCACTGATAGCCCAATATAGATATTCAATCTCAAAACTGATAATTTATTCAAATTTCCCAAAGGTGTGAGGTAATACATATCCAACTCCACCATCTATATCAAAGTCTATCCAATTTCATCTTTACAATATCAATTTCATTTATTTATACAAAATACATACGCGAAATATTCTAGGGCAAACTTCCCTCTTCCCAAATATCAACCCAATGTCAAAATCAACTATTTTGTCACACTATAACCTCATATTCAACCCCATAACCATTTATAACTCATTTTTCTTAGAAACTCCTCTTTTGATTTTAAACCCAAACCCTAGGTTTTCTCACAATACCCCAAAGTTTGCCATTTTTACACAACAACCCATAACTAAGTTAAAAGCTATATAAAAGTGTAGAAAATCCCTACCTTGAAGTTAGGAGTTGAGCAAAGCAAAAGGGAAAACTCCAACGATGCCAAAACCAACTTCTATTATGATGAAAACGAAGATCTTGAGAGGCTCTAACTTTTTAACAAAGGCACTAGGGTAGAGAACCCACTAGATCAAGGAGAAAATGTAGAGAGAGAGAGAGAGAGAGAGAAAGAGAGAGTGTGTTTAGAGAAAGAGAATGAAGATCTAGGGTTTTTGAAAAGTTTTAGAGAGAGAGAGAGAGAGAGAGAGAGAGAGAGAGAGAATGAAAAAGTGAAGCAAAAAGTCATCTTGATGAACTGATATACACGCAGTCCGTTCAAGCGCGAGAGTTGACGTTCGAGTGCCAGACACATTGTTCTGCATGAGCACAAGAAGTGACCCTCGAGCGCAAAATACACTACATTTTCAGAAGTATGCAAATGAAGGACATCACTCGAGTTCAAGATTGGATGCTCGAGCGCCTAATCGCTCGAGCGCATGAAACGCCGCTCGAGCGTAGAATACACACCTCCAGTATTTTGCAGGTCTGCAAAAATACTGAGAGTTTGCAAAGCCCGCTTGAGTGCAAGAATCGCCGCTCGAGTGGAAGAGAAAAAATCTGGGCCACAAAGGTTCGAAAATCAAGCAACCAACTTGTTCCAAACAAAGCCAATGCCATCCAATAACCCAATATAAGGAAGATTAAGAGGGAAAAGACATGAACAACCATACGAGGCTATGAAACCCGATTCCAAAACACAAAATGGTTCGGGTCTAAACCAGAAACGCTATAAGAATGCTTGTTGTTGAGGAATTAATAGAGTAAAAGAGTAATAGTTAAGCATTACAACAATCGTTGTCGTAGAAGGTCTAACATTTGGATCTTCTTGGACGCACAACAAGCCAATATGAATGCATCTAATGACTTCATTTCCTAAATACGACCCTCCCAAAGTAGAATTCATCAATTCCAAGGGTCTTTTATTCCTTTAGAGTTTCCAAGCCTGCAATAATACATTATATATGATTTTGTCGATGTCATGATTTTGGTACTGAGATCGAAAATAATAGTTAAAAGGTTTAGTTATCATTTACATAGCTTAGAAGGTCCTCTGCATATCTTGATTGGTAAAAGGTATTGTTTTTCTTGCCACTTATAATAATCTTCAAAACTAAACACATTAGATTTCACAAAGAATTGTTTATGCATTATATATTCTGGAGACATGTAACTACTGCAACCCAACATCATTGTTTTGGCAATAATATATATATATATATATATAGAAAACAGAAACTGCATCTAATGTGTTTATTTATTTATTAATTTTCATGAGAAAAATTAAGACATGAAACCATTGAGAGCAATAAGCACCACATTTAATTGGCAAAGGAAAAAAATGCATGCTTTATATGAGATTATTGTACTCATTATTTCAAGTTCAATAAGTTTACGTAGCCTCTCTAATTTGCCCAAAAATTTATCAATTACCGACATGGCAGCTTATCTCCATATGGACATTGTTTTTATTTAAAAGGAAAAATATATATATATACAATAACATAGCCTTAACATAATTCAATTAATTAAGTTATCAATCTATATTACTCGTATAAAGAGGGAACAAATTTATATGAATCTAAATACGTGATTATTAATAAAACCCACATACCTTAAAAATAAAAAAAAATAAAAAAAGAGCCTCACATAAATTACTGATTACCAATTAATCACATAAACAGTTCACAAAAAGAATAAATACATCTTTAAATATCAACATTTTTTTTTTCTTTTCTTTTGATTAAACCTGTATCAAGATTTCTGATTCAATTTGTTTGTTTGAGTTTTAAAAAAAAAAAAAAAACAAAACAAAAATCTAAAAAATTTCAGAAATTAGTTTCGTAAAAAAACAAAATATAAAAAGATCATTCTTTTTATATGATTTTCCTTTTTTTGGTAACTAATAATTTTTTAAATGTTTTTTGGACAAATTATACAAATAGTCCATGTAGTTTACATAATGTGTTAATTTGATCCATGTTATTTCAATTTACTCGATTTTGCCCCTTTAGTTAACGGATTGTGTCATTTTGGTCCAATAAATAACGGTTGTTAAGTTTGGTGGACGAAAAGTCAAACTATGTGTCAATTTAGTTTATGTAGTTTACACAATGTGTCAATTTGATCACTGTCAAATTAAAACAACATGGATCAAATTGACACACTGTGTAAACTATAGGGACTAAATTGACACATAATTTGACTTCCCGTCCACCAAACTTAACAACCATTATTTATTGGACTAAAATGACACAATTTGTTAAATTAAGGGGCAAAATCGAGCAAATTGAAACAACATGGAACAAAATGACACATCATGTAAACTACAGGGACAATTTGCATAATTTATCCATGTTTTTTTTTAGTTTTTAGTTATTATTATTATTATTATTATTATTATTATTATTATTATTATTATTATTATTATTATTATTTTGACAAACTAGTTTCTAATTTTTGGAGAAAAACAAATTCTAGAAACTCAACCAAACAAAATTATATATATATATATATTTGGGGCACATATTTATTTTATTTTTTAGTTTTGTGTATCATGATGCTACAATCCTAAGACATATTTTGCGAAAAAATAAATAAATACATACCTATTTTTCTCTACTTGTCTGTATGTAGTAATAATAAATTAATAACCTATTTAATTGGAACGTTATTTTTTTTTTCCTTAAAAGCTTCCACTTTGAGGTAGGTTGCCATGTGGGCAGTTGTTAAATTTTTGATAAATTGGGGAGGCTCCCTAGTCTTATTAGAGAAAAGCAAATACATTGCATGTAGGGACACAAAACTTACTATGTTCCAACGATTCGACTTGTATTTCCTTAACTTTAATCCACACCAAAGATCCTAGCCACGCCAAAATCTGAAACTTTTGCGTTCATATTCCCATCGAGCAGAATATTACTAACTTTGAGATCACGGTATAGAATTTTAAGTCGAGAATCTTCATGGAGGTAAAAGCATCCCTCGAGAAATCCCTCTTATAATCTTGTAACTTTTTGACCAATCTAACTTTTCTTGATCTTGTGGATCTACACAATGATCAGCAAAGAAAAATGTTCTAAGTTAGCAATGAGGAATTAGATGTGAGCATGATATGTACAATTTGGAGTGGAACTAGAAGGACAAGAATGCAATTTGTAGAATGTACATTATGGCTATTATGTGTTATTATCAAGCTAAAGAAAAGTATTATTAAGAAGATTTGCTGAACCAAATAGAAAGTAGTCCAGGCTTTTGTTGGGCACAAATTCATAAATGAGTATCTTCTCTTCTCCTTCCAAGCAAAACCCAAGTAACCTCACTAGATTTCTATGTTGAAGCTTGGCTACCAACATAACCTCATTCTTGAACTCTTCTGTACCTTGCCTTGAGTTTTGACATAGTGTCTTCACAGCTCTCTCTTGCCCACCCGAAAGGATACCCTGAGAATATACATAATCCATTGAAATTTTGGATCCAAATTTGTGCAACTTCTAATATTTTTGAATGACGATTGTGTATTTTACAATTAGATCCAACACATTACCTTGTAGACTGATCCAAATCCACCTTCGCCAATTTTGTTATCATCAGAGAAGTTGTTCATGGCGACTTGAATTGTACCCAAATCAAATTTCAAGGATTGTACTGTTGACATTTCGTCCCCAACTGGACACAACAAAAACTAAATGTAATGAATATGAAAACAAGTGAGGAAAAGAACCAAGATTTTTTTTTTTGGGTAGTCTTACAACTATCTGAGGAAGAGCATCCAACTTAAGAATCACCACCACAACTTGAGTTGAGAAAATCTACAAGGGACCGACAACCTTTGAAAACATATCCTCTCAATGAATTTGTGTTGATTTCTAATTAAGGGGAGCCTGAGAGCTACCAAGAATCAATTGAGCATGCTAAGAAAGGTGATTGGAAAAAGGCCGTAGAAAAGGAGATGAATTTCTTGTTTGAAAACCACACTTATGATTTAGTGAAGTTGCCTAAAGGAAGGAAAATTCTAAAAAATAAGTGGGTCTTCAAATTGAAGAATGATGGAAAGAATCTAAGGTACAAAGTACGTCTTGTTGTGAAAGGGTTTGGGCAAAATAAAGGTATTGACTTTGATAATATTTTCTCGCCGGTTGTGAAAATATCTTCTATTCGGGTCGTACTTGGCATGGCCGCAAGTATGAACCTTGAAGCTGAGCAACTTGATGTGAAGACCGCATTTCTTCATGGTGACCTTGAAGAAGAAAGTTGAGCAACCGGAAGGTTTTGCAGAGAAAGGGAAGGAGAAATTTGTTTGCAAATTGAAGAAAAGTTTGTATGGCCTCAAGCAAGCCCCGCAACTTGATGAATAATGGTTTTTCTAAAACACTTCGGACCATTATGTGTTTGTGAAAAAAAAATTGGATGGAAAATTTATTATTCTTTGGCTATATGTTGATGACATGTTAATTGTGGGTCAAGATTCTACCATGATTAACAAGTTGAAATTGGAGTTGAGCAAGTCTTTTGCTATGAAAGATTTGGGGCCGGCAAATCAAATACTTGTATGAAAATTGTTCGTGATCGTAAAAAGGGGCTGATTTAATTGTCTCAAGAAAGCTATATTGAAAAAGTTCTTGAGAGATTCAACATGGATAAAGCAAAACCGGTTGGTTGTCCACTTGCGGGTCACTTTAAGCTTTGTTCAAATCAATGTCCTACAAGTGAGAAAGACAGGGAAGAGATGCTGAATATTCCTTATGCTTCAGCGGTTGGTTCTTTGATGTACATCATGGTTTGTATTAGGCCGGATACTGCTCACTCCATTGGTGTGGTGAGTCATTTTCTCTCTAATCCGAGTAAAGAACATTGGGCAGCGGTAAATTGGATTCTAAGGTATCTTCCAAGGAGTTTGAAGGTGTGTTTGTGTTTTGGGAATGGTAAGCCGATGCTTGATGGGTTCACAGATTTCGACATAGCCAGTGATGTTGATTCTAGGAAATCTACTTCGGGGTACGTGATGACATTTGCAAGGGGAGCTGTGGCATGGCAATATAAATTACAAAAATGTGTTGCTCTCTCAACTACTGAAATTGAATTTATTGCCATTGGAAGCTTGCAAAGAAAGTTATGGTTGAAGAAATTTTTGCAAGAATTGGATTTGAAGCAAGAAAGATATGTGCTTTATTGTGATAGTCAAAGTGCTATTCATTTGAGAAAAAATTCTACTTTTCATTTGAGTTCGAAACACATTGATGTGAGATACCATTGGATTTGTAATGTGTTAGATTCGAAATTGTTGTAACTCAAAAAGGTTTACACGGATGATAAGATTTCGGATATGTTGACTAAGACTTTATCGAAGGGACAAACATTTGAAATGTCAAATTTTGGCGGGTATGGTTGATGTCTCCACCTAAGTTGGTAGGGGGAGAATTGTTGGATATACCTCCTTAGTGAAGTATGAGACCCAATTGGTTTATTAAAAGAATTTAATTTAGTTTAGTGTTGGTTATAATATATTTTATATATTATATCTAATTTTTGGAGGCCTAATGGGTATTTAATAATCTGTTTGATAATAATTAAGATTTTGATAAAGGCCCAATAATCAACAATATATATATTGTTTTCGTTCTTCCCAATATCGGGATGTTACAACAGTGGAAAATCAATTCGGTGGGTTCGTTTTATGTGGCAACCATAATCATTGATTCATTCTAAGATTGGTAAAGGCTTTGTACTTGATTTGTTCATGCTTCTGCTGTCTCTGATTTGAAGCTGATTTGGGTTATTATTTTGGGTCTTCTACAATTCTGTTTTGAAAACTTTTGTTCGTCTATTAAGTGAAGTATTTCCTCTTGATTATTTGTGATTATTTGGAATTTATCTAACGATAGTTTTGTGAGACCATTCATGTTGTAATCGTTTGGAAACTTTTTGGTTGATAGTGAAATCGGATTTCGATCCCGTGGACGTACCTCTCATTGAGGGAACCACGTAAAAATTCTTATGTCGTTATTGATTTAATTTTTCTACATTAGTTTTATTTCCATTGATTGATTTACTTGTGAGAAATCATCTATTTTCCCTAACAAGACCGGCAAGAGAGTGAGAAGATTTTCCTATAACAAAATAATAATAATAATAATAATTTTCTAGGTTAAGCATATAAAAATAAAAAATAGTTTTCTTGGTTGGTCCTAAAAAAAAAAAACAATAATGTTGCATATCAAGAAAATATATCTATGAAATTATTTTGAAAATTGCATTAGTATATCACATTTATTTTCATTTAAAATTTGTACTATATGTTTCATTTTAAAAATAATTTTTGAGATACACATTTTAGATATATAACATTTTTCGCAGGAAAATAGGAAAAATGAGACTAGTTGTTGAATGAGTAATTCTATTTTTACACACTAATTCCCTTCAATGCACATACTTAATGAACATCTTCTCCGTACACACCAAAATAAATAAATAAATAAATAAAATCTCAATGCACATGTTCTACTTTATCTTCAATTTCAATTTTTTTTTTCTTCCATCCATTCACCCATCCTTTGCTGCCACTCTTAGCCCTACATTGTTATCACCACTGCCACTCTAAACTCATTTCCTGCTATCTTAGATCTCCACATTCAACCTTGAAAGTGGATAGTTTGCAGCGGGAGACTTGTGAGAGTATATAGTTCATGGTGGAAAGTGGTAGTAGGTGGACGAGAAAAAAGGCAATGGGAGGTGATAGCAAAGGAGAGAGTTGGCGCTGGCAATCGAGGATTGTTGCAGTGTTTTAAAATTAAAATTTGGATGGAAGAAGATAAGGATATTATGGTATTTTATTTTAAGATAAAATTGTATTTAAAAATGATTCATTAAATAAGTGAAATGAGAAGAATTGATATATGGAAATAGAATTCACCCACTAAAAGCTTTTGATGGGAGCAGAGTAGAAGTCAGGTTGAATAAGCCTATGAACCTTACTTCAACTATTTTGAATTCACTCTAAATGAGAATGTGTAATTGAGATTGAATTTGTATGATGTGGAGTTTATATGTAGCATAAATTTGAATCATAAAATTATAATCATAAAAAATTTCAGAATAATTATGTCTGAATTTATAATATTATTAAACCATGTTAGTTTGTTTTGTAAAATAAGGTTATACCCGGGGACGCAAGTGGGACTCTGGATTGGTGATTTACGAGTATGTAATTTTCCTTTCACTAACATAATAGAGTTATATTAAATTAAGCACCTCTCATTGGCTTCTTGGACTATCTTAGGCCCGTTTGGAGACTTGAGATTTTAATAAATAAATAAATAAAATTACTATAAATCATCATAGCATTTTCTTTTTTTTTTTATACATATTTTTGTTAAAAAATTAAAAAATTAATTAAAATAATTAATTTTCAAACAGGGCCTTAGTCAAAACTCTGGGCTAAAATTTTCAATTAGTAATTTAGTATTGGGTTACATTTAAAAAGTATCAAATTTGGGGTTAAGATGTAATAAATTGTTGACTCCCATGAATCAAGCATGTATAAATATTATAATTAGGGTTAAAAAGGTTTAAGGGAACCATAATTCATTTTGATAATTCAAATTGTTTATTTTGTAAAACCTTTCGTGTATATCATTTATGAAAAAAATTTGGACTATCTAATAATCGTAACATTTTCATTTTATTGTATTTACTTTAAAAATAATAAATAATTTATTTTCAAAAACATACTTACCGTCTGTTTTTTCAAAGATAAATGTGATAAAATGAAAATGTCATGTTTATCTGATGGACCTAATTTTTTTTCATGAATGACATACACGAAAATTTCTACAAAATAAACGATTTAAATCATTAAAAAAAATGGACTTATCGTGTGCCCCACGAGCCCCTCAAATTCTCTTGAACTTATATATGAACTTGAGAGAAACTCAACCCTTATAATTATCAGTTTAATGCTAAGTACAAAATCTTTTATTTGTTTTAATATAATGATAAATTATTGATCATCATTTAATTTTAAATTTTAGAATATTAAATTTTATGAAACACATTATTACATGCCACACATAAATGACATATTTGAGGGGAACTAATTATCTTTTTTATTTTTTTTTTATGTTTTTTTTTACAGGAAAGCACAAGGTTTAATACATTTTATATCTGACAATAAGTCATCCAATAAAATATAACACACTATTATATATTTAATTTGTAATTACAATTTTTAGTGTTTTGAATCTTACAAAGATTGAAATATATCCTTCGTATATGAATTTGAGTTTATTCATCTCACAATATAGAGCTATTCTTTAATCTTGACATGGCCTAGACTATACACATTATCTGGGATATAATTCAGTAATTGACATTTTATTCACAGACCCTGAAATTAACTTGCTTCTAAACTGATCCAACTCTAGGCCTTTCCTATCTGTGGCTTTATTCTACTACCAATAAAGAATGCTGGTTGTTGAGGAATTAATAGAGTAAAAGAGTAACTGTTAAGCATTACAAATCGTTGCCATAGAAGGTCTAACATTTGGATCTTCTTGGACGCACAACAAGCCAATATGAATGCATCTAATGACTTCATTTCTTGAATATGACCCTTCCAAGTAGAATCAATCAATTTGAAGGGTCATTTATTTCCCCAGAGTTTCCAAGCCTGCAATAATTCATTATATATGATTTTGTGGATGTCATGGTTTTGGTACTGAGATCGAAAATGATAGTTAAAAGGTTTAGTTATCACTCATATAGCTTAGAAGGTTTTCAGCATATCTTGATTTGTAAAAGGTATTGTTTTTCTTGCCACTTATAATCTTCAAAACTAAGACACCAAGACTAAACACTTCAGACTTCACAAAGAAGTGTCCATGCATTACATATTCTGGAGATATGTAATTTCTGCAACCCAACATCATTGTTTTGGCAATAATATATATATATATATAAGAAACTGCATCTAATGTGTTTATTTATTTATTAATTTGCATGCGAAAAATTAAGACATGAACCATTGAGAGCAATAAGCACCACAATTTAATTGGCAAAGGAAAAAAAAAATGCATGCTTTATGTGAGATTGTTGTACTCATTATTTCAAGTTCAATAAGTCTACCTAGCCTCTCTAATTTACCCAAAAAGTTTATCAATTACCCACATGGCAACTTATCTCAATATGGATGTTGTTTTTACTTAAAAGAAAACAATATATATACACACACAATAATATAGCCTTAATATAATTCAATTTATAAGTTATCAATCTATATTACTCGTATAAAAAAAGAACAAATTTATATGAATCTAAATAAGTGATTATTAATCAAACTCACGTACATATAATAATAAAAATTAAAAAAAGAGACTCACATAAATTACTGATTACCAATTAATTAATTTAAGCTTCACATAAACAATTTACAAAAAGAATAAATTCATCTTTAAATATCAACATTTTTTTTTCTTTTCTTTTGATTAAAAACTTAATGAACCTATATCAAGATTTCTTATTCAATTTGTTTGTTTGAGTTTTAAAAAAAAAAACCAAAAATCTAAAAAATTTTAGAAATTGGATTGGTAAAAAAATAAAAAATTCATTCTTTTTATATGATTTTCCTTTTTTGGTAAAAAATAATTTTTTAAATGTTTTTTTTTTTTTGTCAAACTAGTTTCTAATTTTGGGAGAAAAACAAATTATAACACAAATTCTAAAAACTTAACCAAACAAAATTATATATATATATATTTGGAGCACGTATTTATTTTATTTTATTTTATTTTTTAGTTTTGTGTATCATGATACTACAATCCTAAGACATATTTTGAGAAAAAAAATAAATAAATACGTACCTATTTTCAAAAAAGCCTCCACTTTGAGGTAGGTTGCCATGTGGGTAGTTGTTAAATTTTTGGATAAATTGGGGAGGCTCTCGAGTCTTATTAGAGAAAAGCAAATACATTGTATGTAGAGACACAAAACTTACTATGTTCCAACGATTCGACTTGTATTTCCTTGACTTTAATCCACACCAAAGATCCTAGCCATGCCAAAATTTGAAACTTTTGCGTTCATATTCCCATTGAGCAGAATATTACTAACTTTGAGATCACGGTGTATAATTTTAAGTTGAGAATCTTCATGAAAGTAAAGCATTCCTCGAGCAATCCCTCTTATAATCTTGTAACGTCTTGACCAATCTAACTTTTCTTGTTCTTGTGGATCTGCACATTGATCAACAAAGAAAAATGGTCTGAGTTAGCAATGAGGAATTAGATGTGAGCATGATAAGTACAATTTGGAGTGGAACTAAAAGGGCAAGAATGCAATTTGTAGAATGTACACTCATGGCTACCATGTGCTATTATCAAGCTAACTAAAAGTATTATTAAGAAGATTTGCCTAACCAAATAGAAAGTAGTCTAGGCTTTTGTTAGACACAAATTCATAAATGAGTATCTTCACTTCTCCTTCCAAGCAAAATCCGAGTAACCTCACTAGATTTCTATATTGAAGCTTGGCTACCAACATAACCTCATTCTTGAACTCTTCTATACCATGCCTTGAGTTTTGAGATAACCTCTTCATAGCTATCTCTTGTCCACCTGAAAGTATACCCTGAGAATATACATAATCCATTGAAATTTTGGATCCAAATTTTTGCAACTTCTAATGTTTTCATGTTCAAATAGTAGAGAGAGGAAATAATATGTATTGTATTCAATGAATTTATTCTATACAATAGAAAACCTGTATATATAGGCTGAGAAGGTGTATCCTATTAGAAATTTAACTGTGAGAAAGAGTATCCTATAAGAAACCTAACTACTTCCAAAATATATCTATGAAATTAGTATCTAATATATCTAGGAATATATATCATATATACATTAACATCCCCCCTTGGTGCACCACCTAGGTCGCCCCCTTGGTGCATTATACCTATATCATGGTGAGTACGGTGATCTACCATGTGAACTACCTAAGCCGCCCCTTTTGGCACACAACCCAATTTGCTCCCTCTGGCATACCATCCAAGTCGCCCATCTAAGATGGTGCGCCAGAGGGGGCGGTTTAGATGGTATGCCAAGGGACGACTTGGATGGTGCGCTAAAGGGAGTGAATTGGGTTGTGCGCCAAAGAGGGCGGCTTAGGTGGTTCACATGGTAGATCACCATGCTCACCATGATATAGGTATAATATCCACTCAAACTCAAATAGGTTTGAAGATAGAAACCTACTTGAGGTTGAAAAAAAAGAGAAAGACAGTGGAGCAAAAAAAAAAAAAAAAGAGATTGTGAGTTAAAAAAAAAATTATGATAGAGAAATTTGGGATAGAAATAAACTAGTGGATAGAGGAAGAGATCACCACGAAGTGATACTGAAAAAAATATGACAGTAGAATGGGTTAAGGTCTAGCGAGCGGCCAAGGTAAGGTTGCCGCCCGCCGGTGAAGCAAAATTACTAGGTATTTAACCTAGCTTTGATACCATGTTAGAATAGTAGAGAGAGAGAGAGAGAGAGAGAGAGAGAGAGGGAGAGAGAGAGAATAATATGTATTGTATTCAATGAATTTATTCTATACGATATAAGGCCTTTATATATAAGCTGAAAAAGAGTATCCTATTGAAAATCTAAATTTGAGAAAGAGTATCCTACAAAAAACCTAACTATGGCTATTCCCAAATATATATAGGAAATTAATACCTAATATATTTAGAAATATATACCATATATACATTAACATTTTGAAAGGCGATTGTGTATTTTTCAATTATATCCAACACATTATCTTGTAGACGGATCCAAATCCACCTTCACCAATTTTGTTATCATCAGAGAAGTTGTTCATGGTGACTTGAATTCTATGAAGCACGGATACTCCGAAATGGCCCTCGTACGCATATCGGATACGGATACGCGCCGGGTACAGCGGATACGTATTAGATACGGGAAATAAAGTATCTAATTTTTTTTAAAATTTTTGAATTTCGGATACGTCTAGGATACGCGAGGATACTGTCGCGATACGGTATGGATACGGCAGGGCAAAAAAATAATTTAAAAAACTTACAATGGGGTCAAAGTATAAAATATGAAAATAAGATAAAATAAAACACAAAAAAAATAAAAATAAAAATAATCAACCAAACTTACCTAGACCTAGGTCGAACAGCAGCCGCGAAGGAGGAGGAGGAGGAGTTCGTCGTCGTCTCTCGTCTCGAACAGCAGCTCGACGATCGTCGATTAGGTTCGCGAACAGGAGCTCCACGGTCGTCGATCAGGTTCGTCCCTCTCTCTCTCCCTTTCGCTCCCTCTTTGTCTGCCTCTCGCTCGATCTCACGAACTCTCTCTCTCTCCCTCTCCCTCTCCCTCTCGCTCGTTCTGTCTGGTCTGGGTGGAGATGGACAGATCTCGATCTCATCTCTCCCCCCTCCTTGGTCGATCTCTCTCTCCCTCTCCCTTTTATCTATGTCGTCTGTTTTGCATATTTATTTTTATTATTTTTATTATTTTTTGTATGTATACTCTCTAAATAAAATAAAATAAATCAAATAATATATATAAAGAAAAAAAAACTTTGTATATGTATTTGGTATTACCTGATTCCTGATAAAACAAAATAAATCAAATAAGGTAAAAAAACTTATTAATAAATAAATAAATAAACTTATTAAAATAAACTTTGTAAACTTATTAATAAATAAATAAATAAACTTATTGATAAATAAATGAACTTTGTAAATTTTTTCCCCCTTAATTTGAATTATTTAAATTAAGGGATTGAATTGCATTATGGTTGTTATGGGTGATGCTATATTGTTGAAATTGTTGAAATTTAATTGAATTGATGAATTTTTTGTTATGGGTGATGCATTATGGTTGTTATGAGTGATGCTACATTACTAAAAATTGTAAAAAAAATATTTTTTATGAACGTATTCCCGCTGTTTCCGTATCTTACTTTTTCAAATTTTGTCGTATCGCCGTATCCGTATCGTATCGTACCCGTATCCCGTATCCATGCTTCCTAGCTTGAATTGTACCCAAATCAAATTGCAAGGATTGTACTGTTGACATTTCATCCCCAACTAGACACAACAAAAACTAAATGTAATGAATTTGAAAACAAGTGAGGGAAAGAACCCAGTTTTTTTTTTTTTTTTTTTTTTTTTTTTTTTTTTCAGTCATACAACTATCTGAGTCAATAGCATCACATTTCTTCTTTCCTTTCCCACATATGAAAAAGAATCCTATACTGACAAGAAAAGTAGAGCCCCCGATTGAAGCGATGATAGCAATGAGTACTTGCGATGAGATACCGCCCTTTCCTGCGTGAACAAGAAAATTTATTTTCAAATTCCAAACTGAGTCTATTTGTTTTGTTTGGAATTTACCTGGACTGCTCGCAGGACGAGGACGTGGAGGAGGAACAAGACGAGAACGTAGGGGAAAAAGAACTGGTGGAGGTTGTGGTGAAGTGTCGGTGACATTGTAGAAATGGTAGAACTCATACCTAACATTACAACTCGGAAACAAAACCTCAGCACCCAGATTTTCATCACAGCAGCTCGGAAAAATGGAGATAGCAATTCCATGGCATTTATTGCAATCCAAAACAATCAGGTCCGGCGTGAACTGCGCTAATCCATACAACGTTTGAAGAGATGAGAAATTAGCTTGACCCGTTGCGAACTTCTTAGTCAACCCACCATTCCAAGCCTGTGTCACTATATCATCCATTAGACCTCCCAACACTCCTTTGAAACTGGTTAGGTTCGTTACGTTGCGTGTATTACTTACATTTGATATAATTGACTAATCGGCAATATCGATGATGGATTGGTTCGAGTATCGCAACATGCACTCATCGTACCAAATCATAACAACCTTCGAATTTGGCCATTTTTGTAATACAACTGTAGTAGCAAAGAAGACGCAGTCTTGACAGACCGCAGTGGAAACATCACCGCAGCAGAAGAAGAGGCCGTAGGTTATGTCCACTACAAGAAAAATCACCTTTGGCGACTAAATTTTTAGTCGCCAAAAGTCCATTTTTAGTCGCCAAAAGTAGACTTTTTAGTTTTCCCGACTAAAATTTTTAGTCGCCGCTTTTGTCGCGAATACATGGTCGCCGGAGGTATTCGCGACTAAAACTTTTTTAGTCGGCAAAAAACAGGTCTTTAGCGACCAAAGTTTTAGTCGCCAATAGTGATTTACACTTTTGAAAATCATACATTTAGCGACTAATCCTTTAGTCGCCATTACTCAATGAATCGTCGACTAAACTGTTTAGTCGCCAAAATAAAGACTTTAAGGTGCTTCCGTGAAAAAAAAAAAAATACCAACTTTTTCGCTTTTTCTGAGATTTGAACCACCAACCTGTCCCACATTCTAAACCTTTAGCAACACACTCCCTCCACTATGCCACTACAACACCACATGAATATATATGCAATATATATTATTTATATAGTATATTGACCCGTATTAATATAAAACTATATATATAAATATAATTATTTTTATTCAATATAATTTATGTAAAAAATAAATTATTTACTAAAAGAAAATTGAGGCCACTTTTGGCAACTAAAATCCATTATTTAGTCGCCAATTCTGTAATTTTGGGCTACAAATTATTTTTTAGTCGCTAAAAAATAAGTTCTGCCTAAAAATAAACAGTTTTGGCGACTAAACCTGTTTTTAGTCGCCAAAAACGTCCCCTTTTGGCTACTAAACTGAATTTTAGTCGCCAATTGCCTGTTTTTAGCTACTAAATTTTTTTTAGTAGCCAAAAAGCTTCACTTTCAGCGACCAAACTGTTTTTAGTCGCCAAAACACATATAATCGGCGACCAAATTGTTTTTTAGTCGCCAAAACCTATACTTTTGGCTACTAAAAAACCTTTAGTCGGTAAAACCCATATAATTGGCGACTAAATTGATTTTTAGTCGCCAATAACTATACATTTGGCAACTAAATTGTTTTAGTCGCCAAAAGTCTTCACTTTTGGCTACTAATTCCATTTTAGTCGCCGAAAATGGCACCTTCAGCGACGAAAATAATTTTTTTAGTCGCCATCTCTGCATTTTCTTGTAGTGGTCAGGGGGGTTGAGGCTAGCGTAGGAGTAGAAGAAGCCATTGATGGAGGTGGAATTTGGGGAGAGGGAAGAGAAGAGGGTGTTGTGGTTGGATTGGTATGTACGAGTGTAAGTTGTTGTTGTGTGTGTGTGGGCAAAAAATATCTACGCAAGTTGGGGTTGCTTTGATTCTGAGGGTTAGGCAGCAAATTAGAATGCAAAGAAACAAAAGGGATGTGGAGATATTGAAGGATGAGTTAATGGTGATCAAACTCTGCATTTCAGAGCGGAAAATGTTATAGAGCTCAAATGAATTACTAAATTTTTTATCAAATCTCTCACATGAGTGTCAGACGTGGGTCCCACACCCATGTAAGAGATTTGATAAAAAATTTAATAATTAATTTAGGGTCCCTAACATAACTCTTTTAGAGCCGCTCTAGGCATATATAGGTGGAGACAATGGAAAGTATTGTCAACGGCTACAAAATTAAGGAAATTGATATAAATACTCATTTTCTACACCTATTTTCTATATCTAATGCCTTTTAAAAAATAAAAAATGATATATAAATTTACTTTTTAAACTCATTTTCTAAATGAAAAATGTTTAAGATTCACAAAAATCTTTCTACAATTTAATCCACGATGACGTAGTTGATACATGTCAATTTTTGATTTGTTATAGAGTCTACGTTTTTTGCTATATCATTGCGGGTAAATTTAAGGATTCAAATTATAGGTCTCTAGCATTACTATTTTCTAGACTCAATAATATGTAAATGAGATGATTAATTAATGGGACACTTTTTCATAAATCTCTTATCACCTACTTATGTTCCATTTAATCCACATTATTTTCTTATATTCCAATAAGTCCTATGGGTGACATAGTTACCAAAATATCCCTAATAATATTCAAATTTACAATGCGAATGTTTCGTGATGTGAATGTTCACACCGTCAATGTGAATGTGAATATTCACGATGAAAAATATGAATGTTCACATTAACAAATTGTTAACTGTTCAAAAAATATTTGTAAGGGTAGAAATGTCCATAAAATACCTTAAATATGAGAATTATGATTTGGTAATTCAAATGTTCAAATAATAGAACTTATTAGAATATCTTATGAATTAATTGTGATACAAATACTTGAAAACGGATTTTTTAATAAATCTCCCTTAATTAATAATTTGAAAAAATAAGAGAAAGTATTAATTTAGATATTATAATTAATTGTCACCTTATTACGTATAAAAATTTTTAAACTTAAATTAATAGATGACATTTATTTTGAGTACAGTCTGTACATATGTTTTTTAAATTTATATCATACCCTACACTTTATTTTTAAAATACAAACTTTGAATGGATAGCATTTTTGGGAGGAAACTGAAAAAAAAAAATGATGCTGGCTGCTGGAGACTTTTGATGGGAACAGAGTGGATATCAGGTTTGTTCATTCCCTAGAACGAGGTCAGAATTCAATACTTTTGATGGGGAGACGAGTGGGATTGTGGATTGGTAATGTTGAGAGTTTGGGATTTTCCTTGCACTAATATCATATAGTTATTAAGCACTTGTCAATGGCTCATTGGACTATCCTAGTCAAAACTCTGGGCTAAATTTTCAAATGATAAAGTAGTATTGGGTTATATTTAATGGGTCTGGCTTTGGTCCAGTCTATTATCGGACTGGACTGTGTTGTTGGGCTTGTGGAGGTCCATCACGGGTTCCGTTTTGAAAATCTGAACTGTTCAATATGTAGAACTCTTCGAGTACTATATGCCTATACAAAATCACATTGATCGGATATCGATAGCTATGTGATCAAATCAATTTTGTATAAAAAAAAATGGACGGTGAATAAATTAACGGTTGAAAAAAAACTGATTTGATCATATAGCTATCGATATCCGATCAACGTGATTTTTTATAGGTATATAGTACTCGAAGAGTTCTACACATTAAATGGTTCAGATTTTCAAAACGAGATCCGTGGTGAACCCCACGGATCCAACAGTACGGTCCAGTCCAATGGTGGACTGGACCAAAGCCAGACCCATATTTAATTATCACAGATATCAAATTTGGCGTTAAGATGTAATAAATTGTTGACTTTAATGAACTAAAAAAGAGTAAGTTCTACAACTCGAAGTGTGTTTCTCTCAGATTAATTTAAGAGAACTTAAAAGAGCTTGTAAGATCATTATGAGTTTTGTTTTAATAATTTAAATTATTTATTTTGTGGAGACTTTTATATTTATCATTCATGAAAATATTAAATAAATTCAATAATTATAACATTTTTATTTTATTATATTTATGTTATAAAAATGAATGATTTATTTTTAAGAACATAGTTGTAATCTATTTTAAGAGACTAATAAAACAAGAGAACATATCACATTAGTGATATTTTTAAAAAAAGAGGGTAAAGCACCAATAAATTCCAAGTTTAGGTCTTGTGAACCATTTAATCTTAACTTTTATTTGTTAGACCCATAAGTCTCATTTCAATGTTAATGACACATTTGTGCAATATTGAAGCGCGTGTTGACCAGAAAATAGGGATATATGTGGGTTTTCATCGATGTGAAATTTACTTTTGTATCCAAAGTAGCTTATTGTAGAGTTTTTTGGTTTTCCTCTTTTCTGATCAAACTGGTGGGGATGAAGATGGAAGGTTCTTTGTTTGTAATGCTGGGTTAAGCAAATTTTGCCAATTTGTTCCACATCCAAATTTGGTAACGTTGGATAGTGCGTGTCGATTGACCCAATCTAACATTAGGGTGCGTTAGAAACCCTAGAAATACGAGACCCCTTTCCTAGAAGTGTGCCGCCGGTGTTGGTTCGGTGCTGCGCTCAATCGATTGACATTGTAGTTGACGTCGACGGCGTATTGCTAGCTTGTTCACAACCTGATTTCCACATTGGTCGACGGCTATGTTGTTGAACAATGACACTAGGTATTTGTTTGTGATGATGTTATGCAATGTTGTGTGATGTGCAAGTGTGGATGCGTAACATTAGATTATTTGTGTTGTATACTTGTACTGCTATAATGTTGAATACTCTGCCTGGCATGTTGGTCTGTGGTAATTGTATTGTGGGCTTGTAATGTTTTCCTAGTTGATGTCGTGTAGTGTTCCCTATTTTTTTTGGTTATGTTCATATAAGAGTTATGTTGGTATGTTGGAGTTCTGATGTTGATGTCGATATGAATTTCATCCATATGTATGTCATTCTGTGTGAAGTCAATTGCGTACGTGGTGTTGGATGTGCTGTGTAATTGAAAGATTGGGATGAGACCCTTGTTGGTTAGATGTCCCTGTTGTTTATTGCGTTGGTTTGGTCGTTGTGTCTCCGGTTTTTCGAGTTTGTTTATGGTGTGGATGACATTGAATGTTAGTTACGACGTTTGTGGATAATGTTTGCATTCGTCTACATCCATGAAATGTCTATTTTGTACATGCTTCCACATTGGATTATGTAACTTTTTAAATGATATGTTTGCATCAAGGGTGTAATGTGTAGTGATAATGTAACTTTTTAAATGATGTGTTTGCATCATGGGTGTAATGTGTAGTGATAATGAAAATGATGTAACATAAAGTGTGACACTGTTGGTATTCCCGCTTGTGAGGTGCAATTTCGGTAGCATGTAATTCGTCGGTTTGGTCATTGTGTTTGAGAACATTTGGGCCCCCCCTCGTTGGGTGAGGTTGTTTATGTTGTTTGAATAAAATGTTAGTGACTACAAATGTCGATTAATGTTTCTGATTTTAACATCCACGCATGTGTCCTTCTTACATGTACAGTATTTGCTTTGGTGTGGTGTTAATGTGTGTGTCAATGTGTTGTCAGCTGGCTCCCATTTTGTTTACGCTTGGATTGATATGGTGTTATGACAATTATTGCAGGCAGTGCAAGACAACAGTGCTCAAAACGAAAGGCAAGTGCGCGAGCAACCTGTTCAAATGTATAAGTCCAAACATCAACTTGACTAGGCCCTAAGAGACAAACAGAACTTCCATCCAAGAAGAAAAAAAGAACAGTTAGTGTAAAAAAACTTGTAGTTGCCCCAGCAAGGCACGTGTACCGATCAAACATCGTTGGGGAATAAAGACTATGCTTGAGTTAAAGTTGAGTTCTGGACACATTCGGCAATTATAGAGGACACTGTTTTGGCTGATGATGAGAGTAGCTCGACTTTCTTCGTGCCCCCTTTCGGAATTGGTCCTACAGTTCGGACTCTTGTCACGGTTCTGAATCTAATCTCACAAAGTGCAATGTGAGACTGATAAACACTAAAGAGTTCAATCCAGCAAATCATTTTCGAAAATCGATTTTGAATCAAATAATGCCAAAACTGGACTACTTTGCCAGATTATAGAGTCGCCACCTAAATATTTTGTTTTTAGGAAATTTAGGAAACCCTGACTCGTGCAAAAGCCCACGTGTCCGTCATCACCAAAGTTGCCTAAGCTTGGGAACTTGGGTACGAGAGGGGAAGGTCCTGAAATGAGCACCCCCGCTCGCCTAATCAAAGGATCAGCCTCTACTACGCATGATATGTTGTTTTATAAACCTCATGTGTTCTTATTCGGTTATTAGCTAACTTTACTATGTGACACACATATAGCAAGTATAGACTAAATCGCAAGAATTGGAACAAATCAAGTCATGTTTGCTTTCGAAAATGGTTTGAATTTGCCACCCTCAAGTGGGCTAAAATGCGGATTTGCCACCAAACATGATGGGCTTAAAACATGATTTGCCACTTCGCAAAGTGGACTTAAAACATACATTCATCGAATTGTCCCAATTTAAGCAACAAACCTTCATCCACAGACATTCATGCAGTTTAGCAAATAAGCACATAATCTCATAGCAAGCATGCGAAACATGGCAACACTCACACTTATGCAAGTATGCTAAAACGTAAAACTTACCGAGTATACCAAGCCAAAACAAAAGCTAGTTAGAAACAATACATGATCCTAACTATGTTAGATGCCTAATGCAACACATGCAATAATGCAATTAATAGGCTCGGCTACTAATATGTCATATGATACAATTTGATAACATGCTTTGAAATACGTATTCAAATAAGTATTGAATTGACAATGCAGTTTGGATGATGCGCCGAGTCTCGGTGCATGCAATACAAATGAATGGATGCAAATATGCAAGCATAAGGTATGCTAATCGAAACATGATTCCTAATCTAACCATCAAAAGTGAGTAAATAAAAGGGAGAAAAACATGGGGTTGGAAGACATACACACACGCACGCACGCACGCTTATTACAACATTTTGCCCTTGCGAAGGAGGGTCTGAATGGATAAGCTAAGCTACACTAAGCTAAACTAATTAAGCTAACTATTACAAATCAAAACTAATTAACTATTCTAAGCTAATTATTACAACAATTGAAACAAATTAACTAACTTATTCTAAGCTAATTAATTACAACAAATTGGAATTGAATAACTAGTTACACTAACTAATTAAGTACAACACTTGAATTGAATAATTAGCTAAGCTAAGTAATTAAAGCAATTAAATGGCCTCGAGGGCGAGGGAGGGATGCATGCTCGGTTGGTTTTCTCTCGAAAATCCACCGCCTTGCCTTTGGATGCCTCTGTTTGCACTCGCTTGATCTCTGCAAATTATGCCAGCTCCTAGAATGCCTCTTCTCCAACTTAGGAACACACTGGTGCAAAATTTATTTCTAGCTGGTCGGCTACCAAAGGTGGCTGTCGGCTACCATTGGTGGTCGGTCGGTTGCTTCTGGTGGCCGGTCGGCCACTGCTTTCCTGGACTTCTCTTTTTTGCTGCAACAGAGAGCAAACAGAGGCAAAGCAGTGTATTCTCAAGGAGTGTATGTACCGCTACTCTCCTTATCATTACACAAGTTCAAAGGAGTGTAACTCTTGGTTCCTAAACCATCAACCAAGCATTTTTAATGCATGATGGCTAAAGAATCAAGCTTGTACAAGCTTAATGAGTGCAAAACAAGACTCAAAAGACCACTACCCTATCATGCATGATCAAGGGGTGATGGTGACCTAGGAAAATGACACATTTCATCACTTTTGAGTATGAAATGTCCCATTTGCCTCGTGTTCAAATTAACGTCCGATTGGAACATATGCAATGCAACACAAAAGATGCTTTATCTTGCCCCTTTTACTTGTCCAATTTTATTTACTCAGTTTAGATTACCAATCCATTCTTTAATTGATTAGTCCAAAAGTCATTGTCCTCTAATTGAAAGTAGGCTTAAACCACAAGTGCCTTGAGCATGAAAGAGTCCTCATGCCATTGGTTAGTAGAAACCCTCAAAAGAGGATTAAAACCATTACGCATGAGAGCCTCAATTCCATACTCAAGCCAACAAGGGGCTCAAACCACTTTCGAAACAAAGTAAAGATTGAAGAATAGAGGGAGGTTGCAGATATTTCAGTGCTGAAATGAGATGCAAAATAACACTAGATCATGCAAGCAACACATGCAAGTCATGTTTAAGAGCCTAACTCATTAAGCTAGTGAAGACCATTACACTATAGCCATGTAATACAAGCCTCAAATGACCAAACTAGCTCTGGACAGAGCTAAGATATGCCAAAACAGTGGCTAAAACATGCTGAGATTAAGGCATGAAAGGCTAGAAAAACATGCTGACATGTTAGCTTGCAAACAAGACTCACGACACAACTCTCGAAAGCAATGAAAGAGTGAAACAAATGAGCATGTGACAAAGTTATAAACACTGAAATTACATGTAAAAAGACACTTCAACATGCAACCATCTCAAGCAAATCAAGTGTGAAGGGCTAGAATGCCAAGCTAGTGAAGCTATATGCAGTACAACTATGCAAAACAAGGCTCATATGACCAAGACAGCTTAAAACAGAGCTAAAACCAGTCAAGATAGTAGCTAAAACATGCTTGAATTAAGCTAAGTTAAACCACAAAAACATGCTACCATAGAATGCTAACTAGGCATGCAAGTGAGGCACAAGGAGGGGAGGCCAACCCCTCCATTTTTGGACTTCAAAACTGAGTTTTTGCCACTGAAAATCCCCTGGAATTTAGTGGTTAAAAGGACAAAAAAAAAAAAAAGTTGTTTTAAAAGCTTTGAAAGATGGCACAACAACTTAGTAAACAAGCTACAAAAACGGTAGACCACTCCTAACTCAAATCAAACCTCAAACCACCATTTTAGACCATAAAAACAGAGGTTAAAACCTGCCTCAAAACAGTACAAAATAATGGAAAAAGGATGGTAAAGCAAGTGTGCAAAACAAGCACAAAGAGAGAGAGTTATGCCTCTTGAAGCATAACACAATTTTAGGCAACAAAACCAAGCAAAATTACTTTCAAGAGCTCTAAGAAGACCTTCTAGAACCTCAGATCAAAGATAACCAACTTTGGTCAAGGATGTATAGGCAAAGGAGAAGTGTATCTACACTTGTATGCACTTATGCACAAAGGTTCAAGAGAGAGAGAAATGTAGAGAGAGAATTGTAGAGAGTGAGGCTCCCAAAATTTTTCTTCCTCAAATGTTCTAACCTTGAAAACAATAGAGAAGGCTCTCTGTATATAGAAGAATGAGGCTTCAGGTCGAAAATATCTAAATTAGGACAGCTGGAGCAATGCGAAAATAGCTGGAGTGGAAATATCTGCAAAGAATCTGAGTTTGGGACATTACGGGCCGACCGGCCACTTAAAGTGGCAGGCAACCCACTTTTCTGGCCGATCGGCCACCCCTGGTGGCCAACATCAAAAATCTGCTCTCCAGGTCCAACTTCAAATGGGCATGTCTCCTTTGTCTGGAATCCTTTGCAAGTCATTCTTGTGCCTAAATTGAAGCCCCGAAAGTATTATTTCCAATGGTGGAAGCCTCACATCAAAATTCCAAGTGTGCAAAAATTTATACTCAGTTTAGTGCAGATTGCTCAGTTTTGGTCTTCTCGGATTGATGCCTAACTGCTCCTCAACTAGTTTTCTTCCCTCTCCTCCAATTTTCTTCAACTCCAAACCTATAAACAAGATGTTTTAAAGATTTTTTCAAAGAGTTTACCTCTCCTTTATTTATTCCCACTTTGTCCTTGCTGAGTTTACCAAAAAGCACAACATTTAACGAAATGCGAGCTTCGGAACATCGTAGAAACTTTTTCAAACAATATTTTGAAAGAGAGAGTCTTAAGGTCTAAAAATCATTTTGGTCAAAATAGTTTTGGCCTAAAAAAAAGGGTGTAAGGTTGGGATTTGACTCTCTCTCCTTGCCGAAGAAATCGAACCTTTGCACAATATAGCCTGCACCATCGAATAATCAATCAGTAGCGCCCAAGTCTTGAGGGTAGTCAAAAATGGGGTGTTTACATGTCATGACCCGAACCCGCCCCTATGGGTTAAGGCCATAACCGGCCAGTAATCACGAGATTACCTACAGCCTCAAACCAAATAAGACGAAACTCATCAGAGTAAAGGGGCCAAACGGAAGCAATTTTAAAACTTCGTCCATAGAGCCGTGCTTATATGCACATCATAACATTCCATACCTACATATGTTAATAACTCACAACAGAAAGTATAGTAACATAAAGTTCTGTATAGATAGACGGGATCATTCAAATCTAAGTCAGCCAAACAAAACTATACACAAATGTAAACCAAAGTCCTCGCCAACATGTAAAATAGTATAGAATGGCAAAAGGACGAAGACGTGTCTCGTGCGTGAGACGCAAGGGCTGACTCTTCAAACCTTAGTTGTTCCACACAGACTTCACTGAGGCTGGGTCTGGACCTCTCTTGGCTCACCTACAAACACATGAATGAGCGTGAGCAAAAGCCCAGTGAATAATATCAAATAAAGAATATACATTGGAACAATATACATCAAACGGCCTTGGGCCCAATTTATATTTCTAACTACTACATACATACATAGACATATGTAAGTTAGGTAACTACGGTTCCAAACACATCATACGGCCTCGGGCCCAATTCATTAGTATCATTCAGGTCAAACTGGCCTTTGGCCCATTCATACTATCATGTCAAACTTTCACTTGTGTCAAAACGGCCTTTGGCCCATTCATATGACAAACTGGCCTTTGGCCCATTCATTCCTTCATTTGTGTCAAAACGGCCTTTGGCCCATTCAGATGACAAACTGGCCTTTGGCCCATTCAAATGACAAACTGGCCTTTGGCCTATTCATTCGTTCATGTCGAAAGGGCCTCCGGCCTATTCATTCATGTCAAAACGGCCTCTGGCCCATTCACTCTATTATTCAGATCAAACTGGCCTCAGGCCCATTCAAACTTTCATATCAAACTGACCTTCGGCCCATTTATCCTTTCATATCAAACTATCTTTCATATCAGATTGTCATTCATATCAGATTATCATTCGTGTCAGACTATCATTCATATCAGACTGGCCTTTGGCCCATTCGCTCTTTAGGCATAGTAAGCGTTTGTCCACAATTCAAATTAACAGACTTATAGGAAGCTAAGCAATTGGACAAATAGCATATTTCAAATATCTTTATTAAGATACTACTCATAGTGATCGGCTGATTAATTTGCCCTGGAGCTTGATCCTACACATCACATAACACATATGGGTCACAACCGATTCAATCCGTTCTTAATTCACATATTCCTCTTTAGGCTTAATTCTTATCACTTTAACTCAATTACAATGCTCAATGCATGCCTAAGAGTACTTAGAAGTGAAAGAGAACGAAAAACAAAACTCGGAATGCCTTTTCAAAATTTCAGAAAACAGGGCCCCCGCTCGAGCGTGGACTTCCCCGCTCGAGCGGACACAAGGGGTCTACAAAAGTACTAGTTATATCATTTTCACGCTCGAGCGCAAAATCGGACGATCGAGCGGAGGGTCTGTCTACATAGCTCCCCGCTCGAGCGTGAACTTCCACGCTCGAGTGGACACCATGTCTGCAAAATATTCTGGGAGCTCGTATTCCACGCTCGAGCGGCGGTTTCCTCGCTGGAGCGGACACCATGAATTCTGGGTTTTCCAGAATTTGTTCTTGAGTTCAAATCCGACCTTCGCAGGTCCAAAACCCATAAATTTGGTTCCAAAGCATGCGAACACATTATATAACATGAGTATATAAGCAAGGTGAGGTCAATTGCTCAAAATCATGGTCTAATCCTTCCAAATAAATCAACATTTCTTTGTAAACTCAAGGCTCACACATTCAAACTTTACATAAGCTTCATATCTTCCTTAATCAAACATGCATGTCAATTTTTGACCTCATTTCCATTTCAAATAGCACCAATGATGCTCATAAACATGTAAGTCAACAAAACCATGCTTGCATGTATGCTTCAATGCTCAATTCTTCACAATTCTCATATTATATGCTAGATTATGCAATTTCATAGAAATTCTCTACATGCATGCACACATGGACTTCAAACTCACCACATACAACACAATTCTAGTTCTTGATCACCAACCAACTTGAATTCACAAAATTACAAGTTCAAACTCATGAATTAAGGGGTGATTACTCACCTAGGAGCTTAATCTTTCCAATTTATGGTAAATTCTTGAGTGTGCCTTCAAGATCACCAAGTTCTCTAGCCAAATCTCTACCTTGAGCCTCCTCTCTCTCTAAATTCGGCTTCTCTCTCTCTCTAAAGCAAAATTTCAGATGTTTGAGCTCAATGAAACAAAAATGAGAGTGTATAATGCCCTTTAAAAGCTCCCTCAAATACATTTCTTTAATATAAAATAGTTGGGCACCCTTTCATTAATTTAATCCATTTAATTCGATCCGAATCAATTTTCAATTAAATTTCACCGTAGGCTTTAAAAATTACGCTGATCACAATGGCGTAATCAATTTCGGGTTTCGTGGCCAATAAGGCCTTCAATTTAAATTTCGAAGCAGATAATCAAACAGATATTCCTACGGTGAACAGATATAAAGCCCAAATCACATATAATCATGCAAGAACACTCAGATTCAAATTAAGCATGTAATTACCAACATAAGCACGATTAATTAGCATAGCACAGGACAAGGTTATCACACTACAGTTGCCCTCTTTGACAGAGCTCAGAGTCATGAAATGACGTGAGTGAATGTCAAAGCTCAGAGACAACACATTTTTGACAAGGTCGAAGACTTGGACAAAGAAACAAAATGCAAACGCAGTTGGTTAAACCCGAGGGTTGCCTACATATCCCTTTGCAAGGAAACAAACCATCGTAGTTCAGGGGCAAGATGCAAAATGATGCACAATATAACGAAACAATAGAAATGATATGCAATGCCACGAAACAATGCACATGATATACAATGTAATTGAATCATCAAACCATAAGTAGTACAAAACCACACAAATACCATAAAGGGATGGAGATGCAACATCAAACTAAGTTTAACACAGAAAAGGTGCCAGAATCTTCAGACCACAATTCTTTTAGTGGAATAGGCATGTGCACATGCAGAACTGTGTGTTTCGTAGAAAGAATACAAGTAATTGGGGTGGCATGATATAAGTGAGGAATGATCTGCTGTGGAAAAATCGTGATCCTAAATGCTGAATGCAACAAAACAAAGTACGATGCAATGAATGCAATGGATGCAGTGAATAAGGCGTAGGCCAAACTATATTTTACCTAGAAAGGCAAGGACACAAAACAGACCACATCTAATACAGAAAAGGTGCTGACACCCCCATACCACAATTCTCTTAGTGGAATAGGTGCATACACATTATCACAGAACCATGCTTCAACGAAGGAAATGTGTGAGCACGTGCCAGACTAAGCTTAATATGGAAAGGATGCAGGCGATAAAATGGATAATGTAGTAGATGCATGCGATAAATCCTATATGCAATGTAATAGACGGAATAGATGATGTAGTAGCTAGGAAGTGAAGGTACCTCACAGGGGCAATTGGCAATGACTCATCTTGGCAATGACTCACCTCATGTTGATGGGGATCTTCCCCTTCTTTTCGGTTGAACCACATGTATTACTTTTCTCCCTGACTATGGTCGTAGCTTTCCCTATTCTCCAACAGGGTGACAGATTAGGTTGGTTCAGTATCCAGAATCGAGGCGCATACGCACTACCTCAACCTATGGGGTTGCCATACAGATTTCAAGCTGAGGATACACCCCTGGGTATTTAAACCAGACTTTAGTCTCGAAAATTCTGAACCTTTTCGTTTTAGGCATCGCCATTCGAACTCTAGTTTCCACGGTCTCAGTTGATCTCCTACGAACTCATCGCAAACACAAGCAGGTGGCTGAACTACCACCTTCAACAACACGTAAAACAGAACAGGTAGCTCAGTCAAAAGCCTCCCTTAACTGGGGCTCCTCAATTAGTGATCCTCTTCTTAAAAAATTTCAATCTCTATCAGGAAAGACGAAAGAGTCGCCTTTCAATTTCTGGAAGTCCAGTCAAAATGATGACTCTGGTAAGCAATGGGGGATTGACAAAAAACTAAACTTGGGGGCTGGACAAAGAAGCTCAAAGCTAAGTGGTTGGTCTAGTTGGGGGACTAATAAAGTTCAAACAAACGAACTACCGCCTTCAACAACACGTAAAACAGAACAGGTAGCCCAGTCAAAAGCTTCCCTTAACTGGGGCTCCTCAAACAATGATCCTCTTCTTAAAGAATTTCAATCTCCTTCAGGAAAGACGAAAGAGACGCATGTCAATTTCTGGAAGTCCAGTGAAAATGACTCCCGCATGGGATGGGGGGTTGACAAAAAGCTAAACTTGGGGGCTAGACAAAGAAGCTCAAAGCCAAGTGGTTGGTCTAGTTGGGGGACTAATAAAGTCCACACAAACGAACTACCGCCTTCAACAACACGTAAAACAGAACCGGTAGCTCAGTCAAAAGCTTCCCTTAACTAGGGCTCCTCAACTAGTGATCCTCTTCTTAAAGAATTTCAATCTCCATCAGGAAAGACAAAAGAGTCGTCTTTCAATTTCTGAAAGTCCAGTCAAAATGATGACTCTAGCAAGGAATGGGGGGTTGACAAAAAACTAAACTTGGGGGCTGGACAAAGTAGCTCACAGCCAAGTGGTTGGTCTAGTTGGGGGACTAATAAAGTTCAGACAAACGAACTACCACCTTCAACAACACGTAAAACAGAACAGGTAGCTCAGTCAAAAGCTTCCCTTAACTGGGGCTCCTCAAATAGTGATCCTCTTCTTAAAGAATTTCAATCTCCATCAGGAAAGACGAAAGAGTCGCCTTTCAATTTCCGAAAGTCCAGTCAAAATGATGAATCTGGTAAGGAATGGAGGGTTGACAAAAAACTAAACATGGGGGCTGGACAAAGAAGCTCAAAGCCAAGTGTTTGGTCTAGTTGGGCGACTAATAAAGTCTAGACAAACGAACTACCGCCTTCAACAAAACGTAAAACAGAACAGGTAGCTCAGTTAAAAGCTTCCCTTCACTGGAGCTCCTCAAATAGTGATCCTCTTCTTCAAGAATTTCAATCTCCATCAGAAAAGACGAAAGAGTCGCGTTTCAATTTCTGGAAGTCCAGTCAAAATGATGACTCCCGCATGGGATGGGGGGTTGACAAAAAACTAAACTTGGGGGCTGGACAAAGAAGCTCAAAGCCAAGTGGTTGGTCTAGTTGGAGGACTAATAAAGTCCAAACAAACGAACTACCGCCTTCAACAACACGTAAAACAGAACAAGTAGCTCAGTTAAAAGCTTCCCTTAACTGGGGCTCCTCAAATAGTGTTCCTCTTCTTAAAGAATTTCAATCTCCATCAGGAAAGACGAAAGAGTCGTCTTTCAATGTCCGGAAGTCCAGTCAAACTGATGACTCTGGTCAGGAATGGGGGGTTGACAAAAAACTAAACTTGGGGGCTAGACAAATAAGCTCAAAGCCAAGTGGTTGGTCTAGTTGGGGGACTAATAAAGTCCAGACAAACGAACTACCGCCTTCAACAATATGTAAAACAGAACAGGTAGCTCAGTTAAAAGCTTCCCTTCACTGGAGCTCCTCAAATAGTGATCCTCTTCTTAAAGAATTTCAATCTCCATCTGGAAAGACGAAAAAGTTGCGTTTCAATTTCTGGAAGTCCAGTCAAAATGATGACTCCCGCATGGGATGGGGGGTTGACAAAAAACTAAACTTGGGGGCTGGACAAAGAAGCTCAAAGCCAAATGGTTGGTCTAGTTGGGGGACTAATAAACTCCAGACAAACGAACTACCGCCTTCAACAACATGTAAAACAGAACAGGTAGCTCAGTTAAAAGCTTCTCTTCAGTGGAGCTCCTCAAATAGTGATCCTCTTCTTAAAGAATTTCAATCTCCATCAGGAAAGACGAAAAAGTCGCGTTTCAATTTCTGGAAGTCCAGTCAAAATGATGACTCCCGCATGAGGTGGGGGGTTGACAAAAAACTAAACTTGGGGGCTGGACAAAGAAGCTCAAAGCCAAATGGTTGGTCTAGTTGGGGGACTAATAAACTCCAGACAAACGAACAACCACCTTCAACAACACGTAAAACAGAACGGGTAGCTCAGTCAAAAGCTTCCCTTAACTGGGGCTCCTCAAATAGTGATCCTCTTCTTAAAGAATTTCAATCTCCATTAGGAAAGGAGAAAGAGTCACCTTTCAATTTGTAGAAGTTCTGTCAAAATGATGACTCTGGTAAGGAATGGGGAGTTGACAAAAAACTAAACTTGGGGGCTGAAAACAACCTCAAAGCCTAGTGGTTGGTCTAGTTGGGGACTAATAAAGTCCAGACAAACGAACTACCACCTTCAACAACACGTAAAACAGAACAGGTAGCTCAGTCAAGAGCTTACCTTAATTGGGGCTCCTCAAATAGTGATCCTCTTCTTAAAGAATTTCAATCTCCATCAGGAAAGACGAAAGAGTCGCGTTTCAGTTTCTGGAAGTCCAGTCAAAATGATGACTCTGGTAAGGAATGGGGGGTGCACAAAAAACTAAACTTGGGGGCTGGGCAAAGAAGCTCAAGGCCAAGTGGTTTGCCTAGTTAGGGGACTAATAAAGTTCAGGCAAACGAACTACCCCCTTCAACAACACGTAAAACAGAACAGGTGGCGCAGTCAAATGCTTCCCTTAACTGGGGCTCCTCAAATATTGATCCTCTGCTTAAAGAATTTCAATCTCAATCAGGAAAGACGAAAGGGTCGCCTTTCAATTTCTGGAAGTCCAGTCAAAATGATGGCTCTGGTAAGGATTGGGGGGTTGACAAAAAACTAAACTTGGGGGCTGGACAAAGAAGCTCAAAGCTAAGTGGTTGGTCTAGTTGGGGGACTAATAAAGTTTAGACAAACGAACTACCGCCTTCAACAACACGTAAAACAGAATAGATAGCTCAGTCAAAAGCTTCCCTAAACTGGGGCTCCTCAAATAGTGATTCTCTTCTTAAAGAATTTCAATCTCCATCAGGAAAGGAGAAAGAGGCACCTTTCAATTTGAGAAGTCCTATCAAAATGATGACTCTGGTAAGGAAAGGGGAGTTGACAAAAAACTAAACTTGGGGGCTGAAAACAACCTCAAAGCCAAGTGGTTGGTCTAGTTGGGGACTAATAAAGTCCAGACAAACGAATTACCACCTTCAACAACACGTAAAACAGAACAGGTAGCTTAGTCAAAAGCTTACCTTAACTGGGGCTCCTCAAATAGTGATCATCTTCTTAAAGAATTTCAATCTCATCAGGAAAGACGAAAGAGTCGCGTTTCAGTTTCTGGAAGTCCAGTCAAAATGATGACTCTACTAAGGAATGGGGGGTTCACAAAAAACTAACTTGGGGGCTGGGCAAAGAAGCTAAGGCCAAGTGGTCTGCCTAGTTGGGGGACTAATAAAGTACAGGCAAACGAACTACCCCCTTCAACAACACGTAAAATAGAATAGGTGGCTCAGTCAAGTGCATCCCTTAACTGGGGCACCACAAATACTGATCCCCTTCTTAAAGAATTTCAATCTCCATCAGGAAAGATGAAAGGGTCGCCTTTCAATTTCTGGAAGTCCAGTCAAAATGATGGCTCTGGTAAGGAATGGGGGGTTGACAAAAAACTAAACTTGGGGGCTGGACAAAGAAGCTCAAAGCTAAGTGGTTGGTCTAGCTGGGGGACTAATAAAGTTTAGACAAACGAACTACCGCCTTCAACAACACGTAAAACAGAATAGGTAGCTCAGTCAAAAGCTTCCCTTAACTGGGGCTCCTCAAATAGTGATCCTCTTCTTAAAGAATTTCAATCTCCTTCTAGAAAGACGAAAGAGTCGCGTGTCAATTTCTGGAAGTCCAGACAAAATGATGACTCCCGCATGGGATAGGGGGTTGACAAAAAACAATACTTGGGGACCGGACAAAGAAGTTCAAAGCCAAGTGGTTGGTCTAGTTGGGGGACTAATAAAGTCCAGACAAACGAACTACGGCCTTCAACAAAACGTAAAACAGAACAGGTAGCTCAGTCAAAAGCTTCCCTTAACTGGGGCTCCTCAAATAATAATCCTCTTCTTAAAGAATTTCAATCTCCATCAAGAAAGACGAAAAAGCCGCGTTTCAACTTCTGGAAGTTCAGTCAAAATGAGGACTCCCGCATGGGATGGGGGGTTGACAAAAAACTAAACTTGGGGCCTGGACAAAGAAGCTCAAAGCCAAATGGTTGGTCTAGTTGGGGGACTAATAAACTCCAGACAAACGAACTACCACCTTCAACAACACGTAAAACAGAACAGGTAGCTTAGTCAAAAGCTTCCCTTAACTGGGGCTCTTCAAATAGTGATCCTCTTCTTAAAGAATTTCAATCTCCGTTAGGAAAGGAGAAAGGGTCACCTTTCAATTTGTAGAAGTCCTGTCAAAATGATGACTCTGGTAAGGAATGGGGAGTTGACAAAAAACTAAACTTGGGGGCTGAAAACAACCTCAAAGCCTAGTGGTTGGTCTAGTTGGGGACTAATAAAGTCTAGACAAACGAATTACCACCTTCAACAACACGTAAAACAGAACAAGTAGCTCAGTCAAGAGCTTACCTTAACTGGGGCTCCTCAAATAGTGATCCTCTTCTTAAAAAATTTCAATCTCCATCAGGAAAGACGAAAGAGTCGCGTTTCAGTTTCTGGAAGTCCAGTCAAAATGATGACTCTGGTAAGGAATGGGGGGTGCACAAAAAACTAAACTTGGGGGCTGGGCAAAGAAGCTCAAGGCCAAATGGTTTGCCTAGTTGGGGGACTAATAAAGTTCAAGCAAACGAACTACCCCCTTCAACAACACGTAAAACAGAACAGGTGGCTCAGTCAAATGCTTCCCTTAACTGGGGCTCCTCAAATATTGATCCTCTTCTTAAAGAATTTCAATCTCCATCAGGAAAGACGAAAGGGTCGCCTTTCAATTTCTGGAAGTCCAGTCAAAATGACAGCTCTGGTAAGGATTGGGGGGTTGACAAAAAACTAAACTTGGGGGCTGGACAAAGAAGCTCAAAGCTAAGTGGTTGGTCTAGTTGGGGACTAATAAAGTTTAGACAAACGAACTACCGCCTTCAACAACACGTAAAACAGAATAGATAGCTCAGTCAAAAGCTTCCCTAAACTGGGGCTCCTCAAATAGTGATCCACTTCTTAAAGAATTTCAATCTCCTTCTGGAAAGACGAAAGAGTCGCGTGTCAATTTCTGGAAGTCCAGTCAAAATGATGACTCCCGCGTGGGATGGGGGGTTGACAAAAAACAAAACTTGGGGGCCGGACAAAGAAGTTCAAAGCCAAGTGGTTGGTCTAGTTGGGGGACTAATAAAGTCCAGACAAACGAACTACGGCCTTCAACAACACGTAAAACAGAACAGGTAGCTCAGTCAAAAGCTTCCTTAACTGGGGCTCCTCAAATAGTGATCCTCTTCTTAAAGAATTTCAATCTCCATCAGGAAAGACGAAAAAGCCGCGTTTCAATTCTGGAAGTTCAGTCAAAATGATGACTCCCGCTGGGATGGGGGGTTGACAAAAAACTAAACTTGGGGGCTGGACAAAGAAGCTCAAAGCCAAGTGGTTGGTCTAGTTGGGGGACTAATAAAGTCCAGACAAACGAACTACCACCTTCAACAACACGTAAAACAGAACAGGTAGCTCAGTCAAAAGCTTCCCTTAACTGGGGCTCCTCAAATAGTGATCCTCTTCTTAAAGAATTTCAATCTCCATCAGGAAAGGGAAAGGGTCACCTTTCAATTTGTAGAAGTCCAGTCAAAATGATGACTCTGGTAAGGAATGGGGAGTTGACAAAAAACTAAACTTGGGGGCTGGACAAAAAGCTCAAAGCCAAGTGGTTGGTCTAGTTGGGGACTAATAAAGTTAGACAAACGAATTACCACTTCAACAACACGTAAAACAGAACAGGTAGCTCAGTCAAAAGCTTCCCTTAACTGGGGCTCCTCAA
This sequence comes from Camellia japonica, assembly GCA_030407325.1. Taxonomy (NCBI): domain Eukaryota; kingdom Viridiplantae; phylum Streptophyta; class Magnoliopsida; order Ericales; family Theaceae; genus Camellia; species Camellia japonica. The sequence goes on from JAPPVO010000014.1 coordinate 23,877,622, forward strand.
ATAGTGATCCTCTCTTAAAAATTTCATCTCCATCAGGAAAGACGAAAGAGTCGCGTTTCAATTTCTGGAAGTCCAGTCAAAATGATGACTCTGGTAAGGAATGGGGGGTGCACAAAACTAAACTTGGGGGCTGGACAAAGAAGCTCAAGGCCAAATGGTTTGTCTAGTTGGGGGACTAATAAAGTTCAGCAAACGAACTACCCCTTCCAACACGTAAAACAGAACAGGTGGCTCAGTCAAAAGCTTCCCTTAACTGGGGCTCCTCAAATAGTGATCCTCTTCTTAAAGAATTTCAATCTCCATCAGGAAAGACGAAAGGTCGCCTTTCAATTTCTGGAAGTCCAGTCAAAATGACAGCTCTGGTAAGGATTGGGGGTTGACAAAAAACTAAACTTGGGGGCTGGACAAAGAAGCTCAAAGCCAAGTGGTTGGTCTAGTTGGGGACTAATAAAGTTTAGACAAACGAACTACCGCCTTCAACAACACGTAAAACAGAATAGGTAGCTCAGTCAAAAGCTTCTTAACTGGGGCTCCTCAAATAGTGATCCTCTTCTTAAAGAATTTCAATCTCCATCAGGAAAGACGAAAGAGTCGCGTGTCAATTTCTGGAAGTCCAGTCAAAATGATGACTCCCGCATGGATGGGGGTTGACAAAAAACAAAACTTGGGGGCCGGACAAAGAAGTTCAAAGCCAAGTGGTTGGTCTAGTTGGGGGACTAATAAAGTCCACACAAATGAAGTACGGCCTTCAAGAAAACGTAAAACAGAACAGGTAGCTCAGTCAAAAGCTTCCCTTAACTGGGGCTCCTCAAACAATAATCATCTTCTTAAAGAATTTCAATCTCCATCAGGAAAGACGAAAGTGTCGTCTTTCAATTTCTGGAAGTCCAGTGAAAATGATGACTCTGGTAAGGAATGGGGGGTTGACAAAAAACCAAACTTGGGGGCCAGACAAAGTAGCTCAAAGCCAAGTGGTTGGTCTAGTTGGGGGACTAATAAAGTTCAGACAAACGAACTACCGCCTTCAACAACACGTAAAACAGAAGAGGTTGCTCAGTCAAAAGATTCCGTTAACTGGGGCTGCTCAAATAGTGTTCCTCTTCTTAAAGAATTTCAATCTCCATCAGGAAAGACGAAAGAGACGTCTTTCGATTTCCGGAAGTCCAATCAAAATGATTACTCTGGTAAGGAATGGGGGGTTGAAAAAAAACTAAACTTGGGGGCTGGACAAAGAAGCTCAAAGCCAAGTGGTTGGTCTAGTTGGGGGACTAATAAAGTCCAAACAAACGAACTACCGCCTTCAACAAAACGTAAAACAGAACAGGTAGCTCAGTTAAAAGTTTCCCTTCACTGGAGCACCTCAAATAGTGATCCGCTTCTTAAAGAATTTCAATCTCCATCAGGAAAGACGAAAGAGTCGCGTTTGAATTTCTGGAAGTCCAGTCAAAATGATGACTTGGTAAGGAGCGGGGGGTTGACAAAAAACTAAACTTGGGGGCTGGACAAAGTAGCCGAAAGCCAAGTCGTTGGTCTAGTTGGGGGGACTAATAAACTCCAGACAAACGAACTACCGCCTTCAACAACACGTAAAATAGAATAGGTAGCTCAGTCAAAAGCTTCCCTTAACTGGGGCTGCTCAAATAGTGATCCACTTCTTAAAAAATTTCAATCTCCATCAGGAAAGACGAAAGACTCGCCTTTCAATTTCTTGAAGTCCAGTCAAAATGATGAATCTGGTAAGGAATGGGGGGTTGAGAAAAAACTAAACTTGGGGGCCGGACAAATAAGCTCAAAGCCAAGTGGTTGGTCTAGTTGGGGGACTAATAAAGTCCAGACAAACGAACTACCGCCTTCAACAATATGTAAAACAGAGCAAGTAGCTCAGTTAAAAGCTTCCCTTCACTAGAGCTCCTCAAATAGTGATCCTCTTCTTAAAGAATTTCAATCTCCATCAGGAAAGGCGAAAAAGTCGCGTTTCAATTTCTGGAAGTCCTGCCAAAATGATGACTCCCGCATGGGAGGGGGGGTTGACAAAAAACTAAACTTGGGGGCTGGCCAAAGAAGATCAAAGCCAAGTGGTTGGTCTAGTTACGGGACTAATAAACTCCAGACAATCGAACTACCGCCTTCAACAACACGTAAAACAGAACAGGTAGCTCAGTCAAAAGCTTCCCTTAACTGGGGTTCCTCAAATAGTGATCATCTTCTTAAAGAATTTCAATCTCCATCAGGAAAGGAGGAAGGGTCGCCTTTCAATTTCTAAAAGTCCAGTCAAAATGATGACTCTGGTAAGGAAAGGGGGTTGACAAAAATTTAAACTTGGGGGCTGGACAAAGAAGCTCAAAGCCAAGTGGTTGGTCTAGTTGGGGTATTAACAAAGTCCAGACAAACGGACTACCGCCTTAAAAAAAACTTAAAACAGAACAGGTAGCTCAGTCAAAAGCTTACCTTAACTGGAGCTCCTCAAATAGTGATCCTCTTCTTAAAGAATTTCACTCTCCATCAGGAAAGACGAAAGAGTTGCGTTTCAGTTTCTGGAAGTCCAGTCAAAATGACGACTCTGGTAAGGAATGAGGGGTTCACAAAAAACTAAACTTGGGGGCTGGGCAAAGAAGCTCAAAGCCAAGTGGTTTGTCTAGTTGGGGGACTAATAACGTTCAGAGAAATGAACTACCCCCTTCAACAACATGTAAAACAGAACAGGTAGCTCAGCCAAAAGCTTCCCTTAACTGGGGCTCCTCAAATAGTGATCCTACTCTTAAAGAATTTCAATCTCCATCAGGAAAGACGAAAGAGTCGCCTTTCAATTTCTGGGAGTCCAGTCAAAATGATCACTCTGGTAAGGAATGAGGGGGTGACAAAAAACTAAACTTGGGGGCTGGACAAAGAAGCTCAAAGCAAAGTGGTTGGTCTAGTTGGGGGACTAATAAAGTTTAAACAACGAACTACCGCCTTCAACAACACGTAAAACAGAATAGGTAGCTCAGTCAAAACCTTCCCTTAACTGGGGCTCCTCAAATAGTGGTCCTCTTCTTAAAGAATTTCAATCTCCTTCAGGAAAGACGAAAGAGTCGCGTGTCAATTTCTGCAAGTCCAGTCAAAATGATGACTCCCGCATGGGATGGGGCCTTGACAAAAAACTAAACTTGGGGGCTGGGCAAAGAAGCTCAAAGCCAAGTGGTTTTTCTAGTTGGGGGACTAATGAAGTTCAGACAAATGAGCTACCCCCTTCAACAACACGTAAAACAGAACAGGTAGCTCAGTCAAAAGCTTCCCGTAACTGGGGCTCCTCAAATAGTGATCCTCCTCTTAAAGAATTTCAATCTCCATCAAGAAAGACGAAAGAGTCGCCTTTCAATTTCTGGAAGTCCAGTCAAAATGATGACTCTGGTAAGGAATGGGGGGTCGACAAAAAACTAAACTTGGGGGCTGGACAAAGAAGCTCAAAGCCAAGTGGTTTGTCTAGTTGGGGGACTAATAAAGTTCAGACAAATGAACTACCGCCTTCAACAACACTTAAAATAGAACAGGTAGCTCAGTCAAAAACTTCCCTTAACTGGGGCTCCACAAATAGTGATCCTCTTCTTAAAGAATTTCACTCTCCATCAGGAAAGACGAAAGAGTCGCCTTTCAATTTCTGGAAGTCGAGTCAAACTGATGACTCTGGTAAGGAATGGGGGGTTGATAAAAAATTAAACTTGGGGGCTGGACACAAACTCTCAAAGCCAAGTGGTTGGTCTAGTTAGAGGACTAATAAAGTTCAGACAAATGAGCTTCCACCTTCAACAACCCGTAAAACAGAATAGGTTGCTCAGTCAAAAGCATCCCTTAACCGGGGCTCCTCAAATAGTGATCCTCTCCTTAAAGAATTTAAATCTCGATCAGGAAAGACGAAAGTGTCGCGTGTCAATTTCTGGAAGTCCAGTCAAAAAGATGACTCCCGCATGGGATGGGGGGTTGACAAAAAACTAAACTTAGGGGCTGGACAAAGAAGCTCAAAGCGAAGTGGTTGGTCTAGCTGGAGGACTAATAAAGTCCAGACAAACGAACTCCCGCCTTCAATAACACGTAAAAAACAAAAGGTAGCTCAGTCGAAAGCTTCCCTTAACTGGGCTCCTCAAATAGTGATCATCTTCTTAAAGAATTTCAATCTCCACCCGGAAAGACGAAAGACTCGCCTTTCAATTTCTGGAAGTCCAGTCAAAATGATGACTCTGGTAAGGAATGGGGGTTGACAAAAAACTAAATTTGGGGTCTGCACAAAGAAGCTCAAAGCCAGCTGGTTGGTCTAGTTGCGGGACTAGTAAAGTCCAGACAAACGAACTACCGTTTTCAGCAACACGTAAAACAGAACAGGTAGCTCAGGCAAAAGCTTCCCTCAACTGGGGCTCCTCAAATAGTGATATTCTCTTAAAGAATTTCAATCTCCACCAGGAAAGACGAAAGAGTCGCGTTTCAATTTCTGGAACTCCAGTCAAACTGACGACTCTGGTAAGCAATGGGGGGTTGACAAAAAACTAAACTTGGGGGCTGGACAAAGAAGCTCAAAGCCAAGTGGTTGGTCTAGTTTGGGGACTAATAAAGTTCAGACAAACGAACTACAGCCTTCAACAACACGTAAAACAGAATAGGTTGCTCAGTCAAAAGCTTCCCTAAACTGGGGCTCCTCAAATAGTGATCCTCTTCTTAAAGAATTTTAATCACCATCAGGAAAGACGAAAGAGTCGCGTGTCAATTTCTGGAAGTCCAGTCAAAATGATGCCTCCCGCATGGGATGGGGGGTTGACAAAAACTAAAGTTGGTGGCTGGACAAAGAAGCTCAAAGCCAAGTGGTTGGTCTAGTTGGGGGACTAATAAAGTCCAGACAAACGAACTACCGCCTCCAACAACACGTATAACAGAACATGTAGCTCAGTCAAAAGCTTCCCTTAACTTGGGCTCCTCAAATAGTGATCCTCTTCTTAAAGAATTTCAATCTCTACCAGGAAAGACGAAAGTGCCGCGTTTCAATTTCTGGAAGTCCAGTCAACCTGATGACTCTGGTAAGGAATGCGAGGTTGAAAAAAAACTAAACTTGGGGGCTGGACAAAGAAGCTCAATGTCAAGTGGTTGGTCTAGTTAGGGGACTAATAAAGTCAAGACAAACGAACTACCGCCTTCAACGACACGCAAAACAGAACAGGTAGCTCAGTCAAAAGCTTCCCTTCACTGGAGCTCCTCAAATAGGGATCCACTTCTTAAAAAATTTCAATCTCGATCAGGAAAGACGAAAAAGTGGCGTTTCAATTTCTGGAAGTCCAGTCAAAATGATGACCCCCGCATGGGATGGGAGTTTGACAAAAAACTAAACTTGGGGGTTGGACAAATAAGCTCAAGGCCAAGTGGTTGGTCTAGTTAGGGGACTAATAAAGTCTAGACAAACGAACGACCGCCTTCAACAACACGTAAAAGAGAATAGGTTGCTCAGTCAAAAGCTTCCCTTAACTGGGGCTCCTCAAATAGTGATCCTCTTCTTAAAGAATTTAATCTCCATCAGGAAAGACGAAAGAGTCGCCTTTCAATTTCTGGAAGTCCAGTCAAAATGACGACTATGGTAAGGAAATGGGAGTTGACAAAAAACTAAACTTGGGGGCTGGACAAACAAGCTCGAAGCCAAGTGGTTGGCCTAGTTGCGGAACTAATAAAGTCTAGAGAAACGAACTACCACCTTCAACAACACGTAAAACAGAACAGGTAGCTCAGTCAAAAGCTTCTCTTAACTGGGGCTCCTCAAATAGTGATCCTCTTCTTAAAAAATTTCAATCTCCATCAGGAAAGACGAAAGAGTCGCGTTTCAATTTCTGGAACTCCAGTCAAAATGATGACTCCTGCATGGGATGGGGTGTTGACAAAAAACTAAACTTGGGGGCGGGACAAAGAAGCTCAAAGCCAAGTGGTTAGTCTAGTTGGGGGACTAATAAAGTCCAGACAAACGAACTACCGCCTTCAACGACACGTAAAACAGAACAGGTAGCTCAGTCAAAAGCTTCCCTTAACTGGGGCTCCTCAAATAGTGATCCTCTTCTTAAAAAATTTCAATCTCCACCAGGAAAGACGAAAGGGTCGCCTTTCAATTTCTGGAAGTCCAATTGAAATGCAGGCTCTGGTAAGGAATGGGGGGTTGACAAAAAAGTAAACTTGGCGGCTGGACAAAGAAGCTCAAGGCCAAGTGGTTGGTCTAGTTAGGGGACTAATGAAGTTCAGACAAACGAACTACCGCGTCTAACAACACATAAAATAGAACAGGTAGCTCATTCAAAAGCTTCCCTTAACTGGGGCTCCTCAAATAGTCATCCTCTTCTTAATGAATTTCAATCTGCATCAAGAAAGACGAAAGAGTCGCGTTTCAATTTCTTGAAGTCAAGTCAAAATGATAACTCTGGCAAGGAATGGGGGGTTGACAAAAAACTAAATTTGGGGGCTGGAGAAAGAAGCTCAAAGCCAAGTGGTTAGTCTAGTTGGGGGACTAATAAAGTCCAGACAAACGAACTACCACCGTCAACAACACGTAAAATAGAACAAGTAGCTCAGTTAAAAGTTTCCCTTAACTGGATCTCCTCAAATAGTGAACCTCTTCTTAAAGAATTTCAATCTCCATCAGGAAAGACGAAAGGGTCGTCTTTCAATTTCTGGAAGTCCAGTCAAAATGATCACTCTGGTAAGGAATGGGGGGTTGACAAAAAACTAAACTTAGGGGCTGGACCAAGAAGCTCAAAGCCAAGTGATTGGTGTAGTTGGGGGACTAATAAAGTTCAGACAAACGACCTACGCCTTCAACAACACGTAAAATAGAACAGGTAGCTCCGTCAGAAGCTTCCCTTAACTGGGCCTCCTCAAATAGTGATCCTCTTCTTAATGAATTTCACTCTCCATCAGGAAAGACGAAAGAGTCGCGTTTCAGTTTCTGGAAGTCCAGTCAAAATGACGACTCTGGTAAGGAATGGGGGGTTCACAAAAAAACTAAACTTGGGGGCTGGGCAAAGAAGCTCAAAGCCCTGTGGTTGGTCTAGTTGGGGGACAAATAAAGTCCAACCAAACGAACTACCGCCTTCAACAACACGTAAGAGAGAACAGGTAGCTCAGTTGAAAGCTTCCCCTAACTGGGGCTCCTCAAATTGTGATCCTCTTCTTAATGAATTTCAATCTCCATCAGGAAAGACGAAAGAGTCGCCTTTCAATTTCTGGAAGTCCAGTCAAAATGATGACTCCGGTAAGGAATGGGGGGTTGACAAAAAACTAAGCTTCGGGTTTGGACAAAGAAGCTCAAAGCCAAGTGGTTGGTCTAGTTAGAGGACTAATAAAGTTCAGACAAACGAACTACCGCCTTCAACAACACGTAAAACAGAACAGGTAGCTCAGTCAAAAACTTCCGTTAACTGGGGCTCCTCAAAAAGTGATCCTGTTCTTAAATAATTTCAATCTCCCTCAGGAAAGACGAAAGAGTTGCTTTTCAATTTCTGGAAGTCCATTCAAAATGATGACTCTTGCAAGGATTGGGGGGTTGACAAAAACTAAACTTGGGGGCTGGACAAAGAAGCTCAAAGCCAAGTGGTTGGTCTTGTTGGGGGACTAATAAAGTCCAGCCAAATGGACTACCGCCTTCAACAACACGTAAAACAGAATATATAGCTCAGTCAGAAGCTTCCCTTAACTGGGGCTCCTCAAATAGTGATCCTCTTCTTCAAGAATTTCAATCTCCATTAGGAAAGACGAAAGAGTCGCGTGTCAATTTCTGGAAGGCCAGTCAAAATGATGACTCCCGCATGGGATGGGGGGTTGACAATAAACTAAACTTGGGGGCTGGACAAACAAGCTCAAAGTCAAGTGGTTGGTCTAGTTGGGGGACTAATAAACTTCAGACAAACGAACTACCGCCTTCAACAACACGTAAAACAAAACAGGTAGCTCAGTCAAAAGCTTCCCTTAACTGGGGCACTTCAAATAGTGATCATCTTCTTATAGAATTTCTATCTCCATCAGCAAAGACAAAAGAGTCGCCTTTCAATTTCTAGAAGTCCCGTCAAAATGATGACTCTGGAAAGGATTGGGGGGTTGACAAAAACCTAAATTTGGGGGCTGGACAAATAATCTAAAATCCAAGTCGCTGGTCCAGTTAGGGGACTAATATAGTCCAGACAAACGAACTACCGCCTTCAACAACACGTAAAACAGAACAGGTAGCTCAGTTTAAAGCTTCCCTTAACTGGAGCTCCTCAAATAGTGATCCTCTTCTTAAAGAATTTCAATCTCCACCAGGAAAGACGAAAGAGTCGTGTTTCAATTTCTGGAAGACTAGTCAAACTGACGACTCTGGTAAGCAATGGGGGGTTGACAAAAAACTAAACTTCGGGGCTGGACAAAGAAGCTCAAAGCCAAGTGGTTGCTCTAGTTAGGGGACTAATAAAGTTCAGACAAACGAACTATAGCCTTCAACAACACGTAAAACAGAATAGGTTGCTCAGTCAAAAGCTTCCCTAAACTGGGGCTCCTCAAATAGTGATCCTCTTCTTAAAGAATTTTAATCACCATCAGGAAAGACGAAAGAGTCGCGTGTCAATTTCTGGAAGTCCAGTCAAAATGATGCCTCCCGCATGGGATGGGGGGTTGACAAAAAACTAAACTTGGGGGCTGGACAAAGAAGCTCAAAGCCAAGTGGTTGGTCTAGTTGGGGGACTAATAAAGTCCAGACAAACGAACTACCGCCTCCAACAACGTGTATAACAGAACATGTAGCTCAGTCAAAAGCTTCCCTTAACTTGGGCTCCTCAAATAGTGATCCTCTTCTTAAAGAATTTCAGTCTCTACCAGGAAAGACGAAAGTGCCGCGTTTCAATTTCTGGAAGTCCAGTCAACCTGATGACTCTGGTAAGGAATGCGGGGTTGAAAAAAAACTAAACTTGGGGACTGGACAAAGAAGCTCAATGTCAAGTGGTTGGTCTAGTTGGGGGACTAATAAAGTCAAGACAAACGAACTACCGCCTTCAACGACACGCAAAACAGAACAGGTAGCTCTGTCAAAAGCTTCCCTTCACTGGAGCTCCTCAAATAGGGATCCACTTCTTAAAAAATTTCAATCTCGATCAGGAAAGACGAAAAAGTGGCGTTTAAATTTCTGGAAGTCCAGTCAAAATGATGACCCCCGCATGGGATGGGAGTTTGACAAAAAACTAAACTTGGGGGTTGGACAAATAAGCTCAAGGCCAAGTGGTTGGTCTAGTTGGGGGACTAATAAAGTCCAGACAAACGAACGACCGCCTTCAACAACACGTAAAAGAGAATAGGTTGCTCAGTCAAAAGCTTCCCTTAATTGGGGCTCCTCAAATAGTGATCCTCTTCTTAAAGAATTTCAATCTCCACCAGGAAAGACGAAAGGGTCGCCTTTCAATTTCTGGAAGTCCAGTTGAAATGAAGGCTCTGGTAAGGAATGGGGGGTTGACAAAAAAGTAAACTTGGCGGCTGGACAAAGAAGCTCAAGGCCAAGTGGTTGGTCTAGTTGGGGGACTAATGAAGTTCAGACAAACGAACTACCGCCTCTAACAACACATAAAATAGAACAGGTAGCTCATTCAAAAGCTTCCCTTAACTGGGGCTCCTCAAATAGTGATCCTCTTCTTAATGAATTTCAATCTGCATCAAGAAAAACGAAAGAGTCGCCTTTCAATTTCTGGAAGTCAAGTCAAAATGATAACTCTGGCAAGGAATGGGGGGTTGACAAAAAACTAAACTTAGGGGCTGGACCAAGAAGCTCAAAGCCAAGTGATTGGTGTAGTTGGGGGACTAATAAAGTTCAGACAAACAACCTACGCCTTCAACAACACGTAAAATAGAACAGGTAGCTCCGTCAGAAGCTTCCCTTAACTGGGCCTCCTCAAATAGTGATCCTCTTCTTAATGAATTTCACTCTCCATCAGGAAAGACGAAAGGGTCGCGTTTCAGTTTCTGGAAGTCCAGTCAAAATGACGACTCTGGTAAGGAATGGGGGGTTCACAAAAAACCTAAACTTGGGGGCTGGGCAAAGAAGCTCAAAGCCCTGTGGTTGGTCTAGTTGGGGGACAAATAAAGTCCAGCCAAACGAACTACTGCCTTCAACAACACGTAAGAGAGAACAGGTAGCTCAGTCGAAAGCTTCCCCTAACTGGGGCTCCTCAAATTGTGATCCTCTTCTTAATGAATTTCAATCTCCATCAGGAAAAACAAAAGAGTCGCCTTTCAATTTCTGGAAGTCCAGTCAAAATGATGACTCCGGTAAAGAATGGGGGGTTGACAAAAAACTAAGCTTCGGGTTTGGACAAAGAAGCTCAAAGCCAAGTGGTTGGTCTAGTTAGAGGACTAATAAAGTTCAGACAAACGAACTACCGCCTTCAACAACACGTAAAACAGAACAGGTAGCTCAGTCAAAAACTTCCGTTAATTGGGGCTCCTCAAAAAGTGATCCTGTTCTTAAATAATTTCAATCTCCCTCAGGAAAGACGAAAGAGTCGCTTTTCAATTTCTGCAAGTCCATTCAAAATGATGACTCTGGCAAGGATTGAGGGGTTGACAAAAACTAAACTTGGGGGCTGGACAAAGAAGCTCAAAGCCAAGTGGTTGGTCTTGTTGGGGGACTAATAAAGTCCAGCCAAACGGACTACCGCCTTCAACAACACGTAAAACAGAATATGAAGCTCAGTCAGAAGCTTCCCTTAACTGGGGCTCCTCAAATAGTGATCCTCTTCTTCAAGAATTTCAATCTCCATTAGGAAAGACGAAAGAGTCGCGTGTCAATTTCTGGAAGGCCAGTCAAAATGATGACTCCCGCATGGGATGGGGGGTTGACAATAAACTAAACTTGGGGGCTAGACAAACAAGCTCAAAGTCAAGTGGTTGGTCTAGTTGGGGGACTAATAAAGCTCCGACAAACGAACTACCGCCTTCAACAACACGTAAAACAGAACAGGTAACTCAGTCAAAAGCTTCCCTTAACTGGGGCACCTCAAATAGTGATCCTCTTCTTAAAGAATTTCTATCTCCATCAGCAAAGACGAAAGAGTCGCCTTTCAATTTCTTGAAGTCCCGTCAAAATGATGACTCTGGAAAGGATTGGGGGGTTGACAAAAACCTAAATTTGGGGGCTGTACAAATAATCTAAAATCCAAGCCGCTGGTCTAGTTAGGGGACTAATATAGTCCAGACAAACGAACTATCGCCTTCAACAACACGTAAAACAGAATAGGTAGCTCAGTTTAAAGCTTCCCTTAACTGGAGCTCCTCAAATAGTGATCCTCTTCTTAAAGAATTTCAATCTCCATCAGGAAAGACGAAAGGGTCGTCCTTCAATTTTTGGAAGTCCAGTCAAAATGATGACGCTGGTAAGGAATGGGGGTGACAAAAAACTAAACTTGGGCCTGGACCAAGAAGCTCAAAACTAAGTGGTCGGTCTAGTTGGAGGACTAATAAAGTTCAAACAAACGAACTACGCCTTCAACAACACGTAAAACAGAACAGGTAGCTCAGTCAAAAGCTTCCCTTAACTGGGCCTCCTCAAATAGTGATCCTCTTCTTAATGAATTTCAATCTCCATCAAGAAAGACGAAAGAGTCGCCGTTCAATTTCTGGAAGTCCATTCAAAATGATGACTCTGGTAAGGAATTGGGGGTTGACAAAAAACTAAACTTGGGGGCTGGACAAAGAAGCTCAAAGCCAAGTGGTTAGTCTAGTTGGGGGACTAATAAAGTCCAGACAAACGAACTACCGCCTTCAACAAGACGTAAAACAGTATAGGTAGCTCAGTGAAAAGCTTCCCTTAACTAGGACTCCTCAAATTGTGATCCTCTTCTTAAAGAATTTCAATCTCCATCAGGAAAGACAAAGAGTCGCCTTTCAATTTCTGTAAGTCCAGCCAAAATGATGACTCTGGTAAGGAAGGTGGGGTTGACAAAAAACTAGACTTGGCGGCTGGACAAAGAAGCTCAAAGCCAAGTGGTTGGTCTAGTTGGGGGACTAATAAAGTTCAGACAAACAAACTACCGCCTTCAACAACACGTAAAACAGAATAGGTAGCTCAGTCGAAAGCTTCCCTTAACTGGCGCTCCTCAAATAGTGATCCTCTTCTTGAAGAATTTCAATCTCCATCAGGAAAGACGAAATTGTCGCGTGTCAATTTCTGGAAGTCTAGTCAAAGTGATGACTCTCGTATGCGATGCGGGGTTGACAAAAAACTAAACATGGGGGATGGACAAAGAAGCTCAAAGCCAACTGGTTGGTCTTGTTGGGGGACTAATAAACTCGAGACAAACGAACTACCGCCTTCAACAACACGTAAAACAGAATAGGTAGCTTAGTCAAAAGCTTCCCTTAACAGGGGCTCATCAAATAGTGATCCTCTTCTTGAAGAATTTCAATCTCCACAAGGAAAGACGAAAGCGTCACCTTTCAATTTCTGGAAGTCCAGTCAAAATCATGACTCTGGTAAGGAATGGGGGTTGACAAAAAACAAAACTTGGGGGCTGGACGAAGAACCTCAAAGCCAAGTGGTTGGTCCTGTTGGGGGACTAATAAAGTTCAGACAAACAAACTACCGCCTTCAACAACACGTAAAACAGAAAAACAAACTACCGCCTTCAACAACACGTAAAACAGAACAGGTAGCTCAGTCAAAAGCTTCCCTTAACTGGAGCTCCTCAAGTAGGGATCTTCTTCTTAAAGAATTTCAATGTCCATCAGGAAACATGAAAGGTCGTCTTTCAATTTATGGAAGTCCAGTCAAAATGATGACTCTGGTAAGGATTGGGGGGTTGACAAAAAAGTAAACTTGGGTGCTAGACAAAGAAGCTCAAAGCCAAGTGGTTGGTCTAGTTGGGGGACTAATAAAGTCCAGACAGACAAACTGCCGCCTTCAACAACACGTAAAAGAGAACAGGTAGCTCATTCAAAAGCTTCCCTTAACTGGAGCTCCTCAAATAGTGATCCACTTCTTAAAGAATTTCAATCTCCATCAGGAAAGACGAAAAAGTCGCCTTTCAATTTCTGGAAGTCCAGTCAAAATGATGACTCCCGAATGGGATGGGGGGTTGACAAAAAACTAAACGTGGGGGCTGGACAAAGAAGCTCAAAGCCAAGTGGTTGGTCTAGTTGGGGGACTAATAAAGTCCAGACAAACGAACTACCACCTTCAACAACACGTGAAATAGAACTGGTAGCTCAGTCAAAAGCTTCCCTTACTGGGGCTCCTCAAATAGTGATCCTCTTCTTAAAGAATTTAGATCTCCATCAGGAAAGACGAAAGAGTCGCCTTTCAATTTCTGGAAGTCCAGTCAAAATGATCACTATGGTAAGGAATGGGGGTTGCCAAAACACTAATCTTGGGGCTGGACAAGCAAGCTCAAAGCCAAGTGGTTGGTCTAGTTGGGGGACTAATAAAGTCCAGAGAAACGAACTACCACCTTCAACAACACGTAAAACAGAACAGGTTGCTCAGTCAAAAGCTTCCCTTAACTGGGGCTCCTCAAACAGTGATCCTCTTCTTAAAGAATTTCAATCTCCATCAGGAAAGACGAAAGTGTCGCGTTTCAATTTCTGGAATTCCATTCAAAATGATGACTCCCGCATGGGATGGGGGGTTGAAAAAAAACTAAACTTGGGGGCTGGACAAAGAAGCTCAAAGCCAAGTGGTTGGTCTAGTTAGGGGACTGATAAAGTCCAGAGAAACGAACTACCGCCTTCATCAACACGTAAAATAGAACAGGTAGCTCAATCAAAAGCTTCCCTTAACTGGGGCTCCTCAAATAGTGATCCTCTTCTTAAAGAACTACAATCTCCACCTGGAAAGACGAAAGGGTCGCCTTTGAATTTCTGGAAGTCCTGTCAAAATGATGACTCTGGTACGGAATGGGTGGTTGACAAAAACTAAACTTGGCGGCTGGACAAAGAAGCTCAAAGCCAAGTGGTTGGTCCAGTTGGGGGACTATTAAAGTTCTGACAAACGAACCACCGCCTTCAACAACACATAAAACAGAACGGGTAGCTCAGTCAAAGGCTTCCCTTAACTAGGGCTCCTCAAACAGTGATCCTCTTCTAAAAGAATTTCAATCTCCATTAGGAAAGACGAAAATGTCGTCTTTCAATTTCTGGATGTCCAGTCCAAATGATGACTCTGGTAAGGAATGGGGGGTTGACAAAAACTAAACTTGGGGGCTGGACAAAGAAGCTCAAAGCCAAGTGGTTGGTCTAGTTGGGGGACTAATAAAGTCCAGACAAACGAACTACCGCCTTCAACAACACGTAAAACAGAACAAGTAGCTCAGTCAAAAGCTTTCCTTAACTGGGGCTCCTCAAATAGTGACCCTCTTCTTAAATAATTTCAATCTCCATCAGGAAAGACGAAAGTGTCGCATTTTAATTTCTGGAAGTCTAGTCAAAATGATGACTCTGGTAAGGAATGGGGGGTTGACAAAAAACTAAATTTTGGGTGCCGGAGAAAGAAGCTCAAAGCCAAGGGGTTGGTCTAGTTAGGGGACTAATAAAGTCCAGACAAACGAACTACCACCTTCAAGAACACGTAAAACTGAACAGGTAGCTCAATCAAAAGCTTCCCTTAATTGGGGCTCCTCAAATAGTGATCCTCTTCTTAAAGAATTTAAATCTCCATCAGGAAAGACGAAAGAGACACCTTTCAATTTCTGGAAGTCTAGTCAAAATGATGACTCTGGTCAAGAATGGGGGTTGACAAAAAACTAAATTTGGGGGCTGGACAAAGAAGCTCAAAGCCAAGTGGTTGGTCTAGTTGAGGGACTATTAAAGTCCAGAGAAACGAACTACCACCTTGAAAAACACGTAATACAGAACAGGTAGCTCAGTCAATAGCTTCCCTTAACTGGGGCTCCTCAAATGGTGGTCCTCTTCTTAAAGAATTTCAATCTCCACCAGGAAAGGCGATAGAGTTGCCTTTCAATTTCTGGAAGTCCAGTCAAAATGATGACTCCCGCATGGGATGGGGGGTTGACAAAAAACTAAACTTGGGGGCTGGTCAAAGACGCTCAAAGCCAAGTGGTTAGTCTAGTTGGGGGACTAATAAAGTTCAGACAAACGAACTACCGCCTTTAACAACACGTAAAACAGAATAGGTAGCTCAGTCACAAGCTTCCCTTAACTGGGGCTCCTCAAATAGTGATACTCATCTTAAAGAATTTCAAACTCCATCGTGACAGACGAAAGTATCACGTGTCAATTTTTGGATGTTCAGTCTAAATGATGACTCCCGCATGGGATGGGGGGTTGACCAAAAACTAAACTTGGGGGCTGGACAAAGAAGCTCAGAGCCAAGTGGTCGGTGTAGTTGGGGGACTAATAAAGTCCAGACAAACGAACTACCTCTTTCAAAAACACATAAAACAAAACAGGTAGCTCAATCAGAAGCTTCCCTTAACTGGGGCTCTTCAAATAGTGATCCTCTACTTAAAGAATTTCAATCTCCATCAGGAAAGACGAAAGTGTCGCGTTTCAATTTCTCGAAGTCTACTCAAAATGATGACTTTGGTAAGGAATGGGGGGTTGACAAAAAACTAAACTTGGGGGCTGGACAAACTAGCTCAGAGCCAAGTGGTTGGTCAAGTTGGGGGACTAATAAAGTCCAGACTAACGAACTACCACCTTCAACAACACGTAAAACATAATAGGTAGCTCAGTCAGAAGCTTCCCTTAACTGGGGCTCCTTAAATAGTTAACCTTTTGTTGGGGAATTTCAATCCCCATCAAGAAAGGCGAAAAAGTCGCCTTTCAATTTCTGGAAGTCCAGTCAAAATGATGACTCCCTCACGGAATGGGGGGATGACAAAAAACTAAACTTGGGGCTGGACAAAGAAGCTAATGGCCAAGTAGTTGGTCTAGTTGGGGGGCTAATAAAGTCCACACAGACGTACAACCTCCTTCAACAACAAGTAAAACAGAACAGGTAGCTCAGTCAAAAGCTTCCCTTAACTGGGGCTCCTCAAATTGTGATCCTCTTCTTAAAGAATTTGAATCTCCACCTGGAAAGACGAACGGGTCACCTTTCAATTTTAGGATGTCTAGTCAAAATGGTGAGTCTGGTAAGGAATGGGGGGTTGACAAAAATCTAAACTTGGGGCCTGGACAAAGAAGCTCAAAGCCAAGTGGTTGGTCTAGTTGGGGGACTAATAAAGTTTAGACAAACGAACTACCGCTTTCAACAACACGTAAAACTGAACAGGTAGCTCAGTCAAATGCTTCCCTTAACTGGGGCTCCTCAAATAGTGATCCTCTTCTTAAATAATTTCAATCTCCATTAGGAAAGACGAAAGTGTCGTCTTTCAATTTCTGGAAGTCCAGTCAAAATGATGACTCTGGTAAGGAATGAGGCGTTGACAAAAAACTAAACTTGGAGACTGGACAAAGAAGCTCAAAGCCGAGTGGTTGGTCTATTTGGGGGACTAATAAAGTCCAGACAAACGAACTATCACCTTCAACAACACGTAAAATAGAGCAGGTAGCTCAATCAAAAGCTTCCCTTAACTGCGACTCCTCAAATAGTGATACTCTTCTTAAAGAATTTCAATCTCCACCAGGAAAGACGAAAGAGCCGCCTTTCAATTTCTGGAAGTTCAGTCAAAATGATGACTCCCGCATGGGATGTGGCATTAACAAAAAACTAAACTTGGGGGGTGGACAAAGAACCTCAAAGCCAAGTGGTTGGTCTAGTTGGGGAACTAATAAAGTCCAGACAAACGTACTACCGCCTTCAACAACACGTAAAACAGAACAGGTAGCTCAGTCAAAAGCTTCCCTTAACTGGGGCTCCTCAAATGGTGATCCTCTTCTGAAAGAATTTCAATCTCCACCTGGAAAGACGAAAGGGTCGCCTTTCAATTTCTGGAAGTCTAGTCACAATGATGACTCTGGTAAGGAATGGGGGGTTGACAAAAAACTAAACTTGGGGCTGGACAAAGAAGCTCAAAGCCAAGTGGTTGGTCTAGTTGGGGGACTAATAAAGTTCAGACAAACGAACTACCGCCTTCAACGACACGTAAAACAGAACACGTAGCTCAGTCAAAAGCTTCCCTTAACTGGGGCTCCTCAAATAGTGATCATCTTCTTAAAGAATTTCAATCTCCATCAGGAAAGACGAAAGAGTCATCTTTCAATTTCTGGAAGTCCAGTCAAAATGATGACTCTGATAAGGAATGGGGGGTTGACAAAAAACTAAACTTGGGGGCTGGGCAAAGAAGCTCAAAGCCAAGTGGTTGGTCTAGTTGGGGGACTAATAATGTCCAGACAAACGAACTACCGCCTTGAAAAACACGTAATACAGAACAGGTGGCTCAGTCAAAAGCTTCCCTTAACTGGGGCTCCTCAAATAGTGATTCTCTTCTTAAAGAATTTCAATGTCTGCCAAGAAAGGCGAAAGAGTCGCCTTTCAATTTCTGGAAGTCCAGTCAAAATGATGACTCCCGCATGCGATGGGGGGTTGACAAAAAACTAAACTTGGGGGCTCGACAAAGAAGCTCAAAGCCAAGTGGTTGGCCTAGTTGGGGGACTAGTAAAGTCCAAACAAACGAACTACCACCTTCAACAACACGTAAAAGAGAACAGGTAGCTCAGTCAAAAGCTTCCGTTAACTGGGGCTCCTTAAATAATGATCCTCTTCTTAAAGAATTTCAATCTCCATCAGTAAAGACGAAGGTGTCACCTCTCAATTTCTGGAAGTCCAGTCAGAATGATGACTCTGGTAAGGAATAGAGGGCTGACAAAAAACTAAACTTGGGGGCTGGACAAAGAAGCCCAAAGCCAAGTAGTTGGTCTAGTTGGGGGACTAATAAAGTCTAGACAAACGAACTACCACCTTCAACAAAACGTAAAAGAGAACAGGTAGCTCAGTCAAAAGCTTCCCTTAACTGGGGCTCCTTAAATAATGATCCTCTTCTTAAAGAATTTCAATCTCCATCAGTAAAGACGAAAGAGTCGCCTTTCAATTTCTAGAAGTCCAGTCAGAATGATGACTCTGGTAAGGAATTGAGGGTTGACAAAAAACTAAACTTGGGGGCTGGACAAAGAAGCTCAAAGCCAAGTAGTTGGTCTAGTTGGAGGACTAATAAAGTTCTGACAAACGAACTGCCGCCCTCAACAACACGTAAAAGAGAACATGTAGCTCAGTCAAAAGCTTCCCTTAACTGGGGCTCCTCAAATTGTGATCCTCTTCTTAAAGAATTTCAATCTCCATCAGGAAAGACGAAAGTGTCGCCTTTCAATTTTTGGAAGTCCAGTCAAAATGATGACTCTGGTAAGGAATGGGGGGTTGACAAAAAACTAAACTTGGTGGCTAGACAAAGAAGCTGAAAGCCAAGTGGTTGGTTTAGTTGGGGGACTAATAAAGTTCAAACAAACGAACTACCGCCTTCAACAACACGTAAAACAGAACAGGTAGCTCAGTCAAAAGCTTCCCTTATCTAGATCTCCTCAAATAGTGATCCTCTTCTTAAAGAATTTCAATCTCCATCAGGAAAGAAGCAAGAGTTTCCTTTCAATTCTTGGTAGTCCAGTCAAAATGTTGACTCTGGTAAGGAATGGGGGATTGACAGAAAACTAAATTTGGGGGCAGGACAAACAAGCTCAAAGCCAAGTGGTTGGTCCAGTTGGGGGATTAATAAATTTCCAAAAAACTGTTTTTGGAAATTCGAAAACCAAGTAAGTTTTGGATTTAAAATTTATAAAAATTATTTTTAATATATACAAGCAAACAAAATTTTAAGTTTGTCAAACTCTTTTAAAAAATGTAATTATCATATTCATTTCAAAATACAAAACCATACGGATCATCTATTGGCATAAATTCCATTTTAACCCAATACTTTTATATTCAATTATATTTTCATTCCAACAATATTTTCATACACTAGTCTTCCAATACCATTGGGTTAAGTGGTTGTGCGTGAGATTTGCAAATTTATTACGAGTGATTTCTAGAAAAAATCAAAATAACAATTAATCTTCCTTTTTTATATGGGGTTAAGTGGGCGTGCGTGGGATTTACAAATTTGTTACGATTGATCTGCGGATCGGTGCGTTACGACCAATGTTCAGTTAATGTCGTAAATGTTTCCCAAAATATTACAAATTGAATATTCAAAAGTTGATTTTAAAATAATTCCAAATGACAACAAAAATTCAAATAGTCATACTTTTCAATGAAATACAAATAGTTGGTCGTAACAACGAATGATGCATAGCTAAGTGAAACACAACATTGCCTACATAAGCTTCCTTTTTATTACAGTGACAATTCAGAAAGTCACATGGCAACAGTGAATTCACCGATTTACCTTACAGTGAGCATGCCCTTATTTTGTCCGTATATGCAGATGGATTGTCAAGTCATGTGACTTGGTGCACAGGTTTTGGTTTTCTCGATTTTTTACTAGATTTTTTGATTATAGTGACAACTCATCTCTTATTGATATATGTGAGATTCTCAATTTAGAAAGTCACATGGCAATAGTGAATTCACTTATTTATCTTACAGTGAGCATGCCCTTATTTTGTCCGTATATGCAGATGGATTGTCAAGTCATGTGACTTGGTGCACAGGCTTTGGTTTTCTTGATTTTTTGCTCGATTTTTTTATTACAGTGACAACTCATCTCTTATTGATATATGTGGGATTCTCAATTCAGAAAGTCACATGGCAACAGTGAATTAACTGATTTACCTTACAATGAGCATGCCCTTATTTTGTCCGTACATGCAGATGGATTATCAAGTCATGTGACTTGGTGCACAGGCTTTGGTTTTCTTAATTTTTTGCTCGATTTTTTTATTACAGCGACAACTCATCTCTTATTGATATATGTGGGATTCTCAATTTAGAAAGTCGCATGGCAACAGTGAATTCACTGATTTACCTTACAGTGAGCATGCCCTTATTTTGTCGGTATATGCAGATGGATTGTCAAGTCACGTGACTTGGTACACAGTATTTGCTTTTCTCTGTTTTTTCATTCTAGTGACAACTCATACCTTGTTCATATATGTGGGATTGTCATGCCGAGACATCTTTCTAAAGCCGTTCATAACCAACTATATAAACGACTAAAGGTGAAGACACAACCTTACAACTCATTTCGCCCTACGAAATTATTATTCATTTGTTTTAAAAAATTAGCGTGGCTACACGATTCATGGGAGGGAGTGGGAATCGCAGAGGTGGTAGGAACTTGCAAAGGGGTGACAGTTCACGACGAGGAGGGGGAAGGGGACGTGGTGATGCTGAAGACGATTCATGGGAGGGAGTGGGAATACCTGTTTTAGATTATGATTGTGGTTATCGTGATAGGTTTGGGAAGTGACATTTTTTGATGCCCAAGTATTATCCAGTTCAAGAAGGTTCATGTATGGATCCATCAGATAATCAAACAGGATATGGTTTAGCAAACGCTAGACTTCTGAAGTGGCCCGCACTATTTATAGAGCGAATGCAAATGGAAAGATTATGTCGGGAAAATCGACTGAAGGTGCCAAAAGCACGTTCCGTTGAGATCCAAAAGGAAGATCCTGATAATGTTGATCAACTATGTGAAAGACTACAACATGAGATTTCTCAAATTCGTTGTAGATTAGCCCGCGATATGCAGCTATACATAGTTAAGAAGGATGCCCAGAAGAACAGAACAGAACCAAATGTTGCGGCTATCAAGGGTATCATGAAGGATCCTGAACTTGTCTCTGACGCTGAGCTTCGGATTATTCAGACTCTGAGTCACCTGCCGATTTAAGCGCGAATTAGGTGTTAATGTCTACACTTTGGCAATATTAGGTCATGCATTAATATGTAATGTCTGTGTTAGACTAAGTGTTTCCATAATGAGTTTGTCAGATTGTCTACCTAATATTTGTTTGTCTAACTGTTATGTTTATGTATTGTGTGTTCAGTTCAGGGTGTCTAGGATGTATGTATTGAGTGTTCAGTTCATGGTGTCCAGAATGTATTTTTGTGGGAGACTTATGTCTGTACTACCTATGTAACTAAAAACTATTACATTTGCAACTTCAATTATGTTGTTTTCATGCCTGTATGAGTATTTAGTAAATTAGTGACTTCGTATATTATGTATTAAGTTTTATTACAAAAATGTTGACAAAATTTATTTTAGGAGAAATACACATTCTCTTAGCTTGTTCATCTTCTCAATCGTGAGAACCCAATAATGTAACCATTATTCATTGAATATAACAAATAACGTTCTCATTCTTACAAAAAAACTAAACTACCAATTGAATAAAACAAATAACATTTACATTCATTCATTCATTGCACAACATCAGTCTTATGAAATAAGCAAAACCAATTGAATCATAATAATGGCATTAGTAAAGACAAAAAAAATTTCTGAATTACACCTTCTAACCCAAAACAAAGACAAAAGAAAAAAAAAAATAATGAATTACATCATCACCAAAACAATGACAACAGAAAAAAAAAATTAAAAAAATTAATAAAAAAAATAAAAAAATTTAAATGAACAGTGAAAGCGTGGTTTCAATCCACGCTTGTTGTAATGAACAGTGAAAGCGTGGTTTCAATCCATGCTTCTTTTAGTGAACATTGAAAGCGTGATTCACAATCACGTTTTCTTCAGAAAACAAACTTAAGCAATATGCACAGTGAAAGCGTGGTTTAGAACCACGCTTTCTTCAGAAAACAAATTAAACGACATGCACAGTAAAAGCGTGGTTTGGAACCACGTTTTCTTCAGGAAAAAAATTTATGTTAAAAGCGTGGTTTGCAACCACGCTTTCTTAATTAAAAGCATGGTTTCTAATAGCGCTTTCAATGTTCATCAAATTTTCGGCCCTAAACAGTGAAACCGTGATTTGTAATAGCGCTTTAGCCTAGTTTGGGAATTCCGTCCAAACTAGACCTAGTTTGGGAATTAAGATGATAAATTGGCTTAATATGGAAAAAGCCCCTTTTATTTGTGCTGTAATTTTCTAAAGAAACCCATCTTTGAATGCATTGGAATTGCTCCTCTCTTACTCATCTTTTGATTCCCAAGTCCAACCTTCCCGCATGAGAAAAAATAATTAAATTTGTTTTTTGTGAAAATGGGTTTTGTAAATACGTTTTCTAAAACGACTTTTCTAAAACCGTTTTTATTAAAAATATTTTTGGTCAAAAAATATTTATGTTGAAAATATAAATTAAAAAAAAATTAATGTAAAAACGGCTTTTGTAAATACGTTTTCTAAAATGACTTTTCAAACACCGTTTTTTATTAAAAATATTTTTGGTCAAAAAATATTTATGTTGAAAATATAAATTAAAAAAAATTAATGTAAAAACGGTTTTACAAAAACCGTTTTTAATTAATTCAGAATTAATTACAAATTAATTAAAACTGGCTTTTCTAAAGCCGTTTTCTGTGTTCAAAGTTTATTATTATTTTAATCGCAAAACACGGTTTTTGAAAAGTCGTTTTCTAGAAAACGGCATTACTAAAGCCGTTTTACCCTACTATGGGAATAAAGTTAAAAACGCATCCTAAAGTGGGACTAAAGTTTTAAAAATAGCATAGTCAGGGAAATCAGCCGGACCGTCTTCTTCTTCTTCTCTCTCTCTTTCTATTGTGTTCTTTGTTTACTCTCTCTCTCTCTCTCTCTCTCTCTCTCTCTCTCTCTCTACTGTGTGTTAGGGTTTCTACAAATCATTCTCTCTCTCATACCACCGACCTCTCGCCGCCTCGATCCCATTGTTCCACCACCACCAGTGCAACATCGGCATTGATTCTCACCACTCATTGCCCTAAAGATCCTTGACAAGACCAAAAGCTCTGTTTAATGGCTTCCTCTGATAGGAAAAATGAAGAAAATGGTTTGCTTTGTAAACTTTTTTTTTTCCCTTTTGATTTTTAGACTCAGTTCACGGCTGAGATGCAAAGTTCTTTTCATTCAGCTTCATATTTGCCTAGACTAGTATAATGAGTTGTGAATATGCATATAAAAAAAATAAAAAATAAATAAAAAATTTGCGCATACGACAGAGAGAAAGAGAGAGATCAAATGACCATTTTGTAGGTGTGGACCTGTATTTGTTGAAGCTTGGCTCCACAAAAGTATGTGCCTTGTTTCTTAGGCAGCGTTTGGGAATATCAATTTTAATCATGTGGAAAGCGTGTTTTTTTTTTTTTTTAATCAAAATCATCTAGAAAGTTTTTTTTTTTTTGACTGAAGACAAAAGTAAATAGGTAAGTTGGTTTGATTTTTTTGGGTTTCTATGGTTTCTAAACCTTTTTTCTTTTCCCTGATTTTTTTGTTCAAAATCAAAGGCAAAAGTAGATGGATAAGTTGGTTTTATATTTTTGGGGGGTTTCTCTGCTTTCTAAACCCTTTTTTTTTTCCTGATTTTTTTGTTCGACAAAAGTAGATAGGTAAGTTGGTTTTATTTTTTTTGGGTTTCTTTGCTTTCCAAACCTTTTTTTTCCCTAATTTTTTTTGTTCAAAATCAAAAACAAAAGTACATGGGTAAGTTGGTTCGTTGTTGATAAAAACATTACATGAGTTACAAATTTTAGTCTTTCGAAACTAGTTGTTTCTCAGCATACAACAACAATAATTTTTTTCCTTATATTAAAATTGCAAATTTAGCCCCTTCAAATGACTCTTGTCAAACATGAAATATTCTCCACATCCTACTACTAATAAACCAATAATCATGATTTTTTTTTTCAATTTTTTAAATATTTCACATGGCCTCTGATGTTTAGAATTTTTTTGCAATTTTTTGTTTGTTTTAAACTGGTCTAACCAACTTAGTTTGATTACTAACATACTGTAGACACCCCATTTTTGACCGCCCCTAAGACTTGGGCATTTTCTTTTGAACACCCCATGATGAAAATTGAAATATGCCATTTTATGAATTTCTCAGTCGAAAAATTAAATTGAAGCTTTAATCCCAAACCTCACCCATTTTGGCCAAATTATTTTATATCACTAATATTTTATTACTTTGTAGTATTTTATAATTTTATATATTTTTATGTAATTTTATGTGTGTGGGCATATTTTTAAGTGTTTTTATATAAATTAATATAAATAGTATATTTTAGATATTTTACAAACATAACATAATAAAAAAAAACAAAAAAATAAATAAAAATAAATAATTAAAAAAAACAAAAAAAACAAATGTAAATTCGGTGCGGTGATGCTTTATGTGGTGGAGAAGTGAATGTGTAGTGTTATGATTCAAAGGGGACATACAACACATGAAAAAAAAAATGGTGGGGAAGAATGAATTCAAAAGAAATCATAAAAAAGAAAAAAAGGAGAGATATGAGTAGGTTGGTATGAATGATGAAGTTTTGGGTGGGTGTTCTTGGGTGCTTAATTCGGTGGATGGTGGGATGGGCTGAGGGACCTCTTTCTTGGGTGGAGTATTGAGTGAAGGATGGACATGGTATCTCTCTCTCTCAGGAGTTGAGAGGAGAACGGGGCCTTTGGGCGGAGCACAAAAATAGGAAAAAAGGAAAAACTCTCATCTCTCTCGGGGGGAGAGGGGGAACAGGAGAATAAAAATAAAAACAAGCAGCTCTCTCTCTCTCTGGAGTTGGGAGGAGAACACACAGCCACCGCTGCCATCACACACTCAGCACACACCACCAACTTCACCACTCATACACACACCCCCTCCATACACACACACACATCACAGACCACACACGGTTGAGAGGGCCTTGAACTAAGCTTCAACACACACACACGAGGGGGAGGAGTGGCTGTTCGGAGCTGCCTCTTCTCCCTCTCGGCACCTCTCTCTCTTCTCTCTCTCGGGTTGAGTCACCATACACACACCATCTCTCTCTCTCGGCAAACCCAGCAAAAGAGATACACACTACACTGCCATCTCCCTCCCTCTCTGCAGACAACACAGCAGCAGCAACCCATGCATACACGGCAACCCAGCAACTCACACAAACCCAGTACATACACACACACACACCATTGATACACATTCATACACTCACACACTGCACACACTCAACACGCCACAGACACGGCATCACACACCCATGGACACCACACCCTCTCGGCACCTCTCTCTCTCTCCCCGATGACACACCAAACCCACATGCATTCACTCACACACATGATTCACACCTCACTGATTCACAACACACACATATCCCACCACACACTACACGTCTCTCTCTCTCTCACTGCCATCTCACTCTCTCCCTCGGCAAACCCACTAGACACATGCAGTAAGACAACACACGGCAGACCCATGCATGGAGGGAGACTAAACCCAGCTCTCTCTCTCTAAGACTCCATACCCATACACACACCACCGCTGCAACTCCACAACTAACATACACCACCAGCAGCCCACTGCCGAGCCACCACCAGCAGCCCACTGCCGAGCTACCACCAGCAGCACCACCGACTACTCCACTGCCGAGCCATCACCGCTGCAATTCCACACCGGGCCGTCACCGCTGCAACAGTAGCCGCAGAAGCATCGCATCTGCCACCGAAAACACCCTCATCATTCGTCAACCCCGTTCATCAGTTTATTCGTCAACCCCGTCCAGCTCCTCATTCAGCAAGTCGTGTTCCTCCTCCGCAGCAGCACCATGGCACTAGCTTCGGCAACACTTCTCTCCATGCATGGCCTGTCCAGAAGTAGTTTAATTAATTAGAAGGTTTTTTTTAATTAGCGTAATTAATTAGTTAGTTCATTAGACTTTTATAATTAACTAATTAGTATAATTGAGTCATATAATTAATTAGTTAGCTCATTTAGTTTAAATAGAATTTTAGTTAATTAATTAGTAATTAATAATTAGTGTAATTAATTAATTAGTTAATTAGACTTGTATAAATTAATTAATTAGTATAATTCATTTAATTAAATGTGTCAATTAAATAGTTAATTCGAATTT
Source organism: Camellia japonica (assembly GCA_030407325.1). Lineage (NCBI taxonomy): Eukaryota > Viridiplantae > Streptophyta > Magnoliopsida > Ericales > Theaceae > Camellia > Camellia japonica. The sequence goes on from JAPPVO010000014.1 coordinate 23,903,589, forward strand.
TATAAATTAGAATTGTATAAATTAATTAGTTAGTTTAATTAGGATTTTATAATTAATTACTTAGTGTAGTTAATTAGTTAGTTTCAATTTGTAATAATTAGCTAGAATAATTAATTAGTTTAATTATTAATTAGTTAGTCCTAATTATTTAATCAGACTCCATTAGATAAGTTATTTAATTTGATTAGTTATTTAATTAGTTAATTCATATTCACTAGCTTAGCATAATTAGTTCTTTACTTGTTGTAATAATTAATTAGCTTTGATAACTAGCTTATTTATTCAAATTTTGTAATAATTAGTTAAGTAATTTAGTTAGCTAGTTAGTTCATTCGGACCCTCCTGCGTGAGGGCGCTTTAGTTCATTCAGACCCTCCTGCGTGAGGGCGCATTAATTCATTCGGACCCTCCTGCGCGAGGGCAAACAAACTTGTAATAAGTGTGCGTGTGTGTGTGCATGTCTTCCAACCCCACGTCTTTCTCCCTTTTATTTATCAGCTTATGATGGTTAGTTTAGAGGCATCATGTTTAATTTAGCATACTCATGTTTGCATCCACTTGTATTGCATGCACCAAGGCTCGGTTCATCATCAAATTCGCATTGTCGTTTCAATACTTCTTTGAATACATGCTTAGACCACATGTGATTAAATCATCTCATATGCCATATTCGTAGCCGAGCCTAGTAAATTGCATATCACATGTGTTGCATTGTCAAAATTGTACAGTTAGGAATCATGCATATTTTCTAATTTTGTTTTGTAGCTTGTTCGCGGGACGTCGGTAAATATGTGAGTTGTTATGCTTTAGCATCCCGCTTGTACATACTTTTCTTATTATGTTTAGCATCCTACCATGAGGCTAATTGCTTAAATGATAAACTGTTTGAATGCCTGTGGATGAAGGCTTGTTGCTTAAATTGGAATGATTCAACGAATGTACGTTTTAAGATTCACAAACATTAAGCCCACCTAAGGGTGGCAAATTAAGCCCACCTAAGGGTGGCAAATTCAAACCTTTTCGAGAAACAAACATGAAATTGAATTATTCCAATTTGAGCAAACTAGTCTATACCTTGTATGCTTCACATAATAAATTTTAGGATTTATTAAATAATCAGAATAAGAACATATATTGTACATAAGAATCACATCATAATTAGTAGAGGCCGATCTTTGATCGGGTGAGTGGGGTGCTCATTATTGACCTTCCCCTCTCATACCTAAGTTCCCGAACCAAGACACTTTGGTAACGACGGACTAATGGCCTTTGGCACGAGTCACGAGTTTCCTAAATTTCCCATAAATATTTAGGTGGCGACTCTGAAATCTGGCAAAGCAGTCCATTTTTGGCAATTGATTCAAACATCGATTTTCCAAAAAACAATTGCCGGATTTGGACTCTTTTTGTGTTTCCACTGTTTCACATTGCACTTGTGAAATCAGATTCAGAACCAACACAAGTGGAGTCCGAACTGTAAGGGCTATTTCATTCTTCCGAAAGGGGGCGCGAAAAGCCGAGCTACAGTTTCTGGCGACTCTGCTGGGGATTTAGAGAACTTGACTTGAACTTTATGATGTGAATTTTTATCTACATTTATATGTTCTTTGCATTGCATTTGCATTGGTGCGCCTAAGTCCCTGTGTTTGCCATCTGTTATTCCTGGACGGTTTGCCGGAGGCTTGCCTACAAAGCTTGCCAAAAGGCTGACCGGTCATGGGCTCTGCCATGTTGGGAACACAACCCTTGGATCTGGACTACCGCTGTACTGTTTGATCCTCCTTTCACTTCTCGGTGTTAGGTGTGAGAGGTATATTAGGTAGTCTTGCTGAGGTACCCTTTTTGACCAATCGGCCTAGCTGCATATAATAAAGCCATAGTGACTATTCCAACTTAGGACAGGATGCCACCCATTTGTAGGATGTTGTGAAGCTGCTTGTTTGAATAGTGAACCCTAGATCATTTCAAAAGCTAGGACAGGATAACCCCACCCTCCATAGGGGTGTTTGTTCTCTTTCCTGCTATGTGTTCTGTGCAATTTATTGGATCTATACAGGGGTTCTCACATTCTGAACAAGGGTTCAGGCATTTCAATTTGTGGCATTGAGTTCAGTGTGTCAGTTATCAGTTGCGTCGAAACGCTGCTAAAATTCTAATTGGGGGGTCCCATTTTTAGTTTGCAAACATGGCTTCAAAAAAGAAAAAAAAAAAAAAAAAAAAACAAAAAAAAAAAAAAAAAAAGAGAGGGAAAGGGTTTTGTTTTCTTTTGTATATCAAATGTGTTTTTGTTTTTTGAGTATATATATTTTCAAAAAAAAAAAAAAAAATTTGATATCCCACAAGTCCACCAGTGTAAATAAATAAAATTTGTGGGATATCTGACCATTTCTGTAATTGGGGAGTGACCACTTGTTGATTAGACGGGCTTTATTTTGAATGTTGTGGATGGCCCACCTGTTGACTGGCAATTTGAGAATGGTTTTATTCTGAGTTCTGAATTGAGCATTAAGTCTAAGTTTGATTCCACCCAGTTTGTAGAGTTGGGATCAGACTCGAGTCATCCTAGTGAGTCAAAGTCTGTTGTTCAAGAGTGCTAAATCTAGACATTTATGTCCTGTCTGGATCTTCTTTGTCTTTTTCTTTTGAGTCTGTTGTCATTGCTGAGTCATAGTCTCTTTCCAAAAAAAAAAAAAATGCCATAGAGTCTGCCTACTTCTCTGTGCCTTTAAATCATTGCCTTGACCAAAGTTTTTCAAAACTTTTTCCAAAACTCTGATAAAAACAAAAAGGAAGAATTTCCTCGGGATTTGCAAATTTTGATCAACTGAGAGGAAGAGAGGTGTGCTAAGCCCTTAATGAATAAAATCATTTTTGTTAATGTGGGTACTGAGAAGGATCCTGGCTTGGTCCAAATTGGTTCTATCTTGTCTTCGTAAGAGTACGAGTGATTAGTCACTTTGTGAAAAGCTTTCAAAAAACTGTTTTTGCGTGGTCCTACGAAAACATGCCTGGAATTGATTATACAGCATAGGGTCCCTCTTGACTCAAGGTCCGACCTCCTTAGCTCCTTAGCTTTCAAACCATGATTCGAGGTATTCCATGATCAATCAAAGTGTAAGGCTTGCATAGCCAAATTGGAAACAGCCCTTGAACTAGGGGCAATGATATGATTCAAATGGAGACAACCCTTCCACTAGGGGCAATAAGGTCGAATGTAATTCCAGATTGGAAACAACCCTTAAACTAGGGGCAAAAAGTGTGAGGTTTGCATAGCTGAAATGGAGACAATCCTTGAACTAGGGGCAATAAAGTATCACCCTTGAGAGGCTCGCTGGGCCGAAAACCCGAAAGGGCGACCCAGGCAAAAGTTAGAGCACAAAAAAAAAAAAAAAAAAAAAAATGAAAAGCTCGCAAGGTTGAAAACCCGAAAGGGCGGCTTTGGCAAAAGTTAGAGCGTAAAAGGAGAGTGTCAATACTCGAGTGAACCTTAGCCAAAACTATGTAGGGCCTGTGATTCAGATTGAAAGCAACCCTTGAACTAGGGGCAAGAAGGTCAGATGTGAGTTAGATTTGAAGCAGCCCTTGAACTAGGGGCAAAAGGTTGAAGGTGATCAAAGAGTTAAAACTGAATCGTTTCCTAATGAAGACCGCCTAGAAAGGCAAAACCCAGAATTTGAGAGAATGAATGTTATTATTGAAGGACAGTCGAGTTTCTATCCACTACACTAGGGGCAACACTAGGGGCAAATTCAGACCCAATTAGCCTAGTCCCTACATCATCATATCTACTGGTCAAGTGTAGCAGTCGTTCTTATAGATGGCCTACAGATTTCACACCCAATCAACATGGACAAGTTAAAATGAAAGTAACCCTTGAGAGGCTCGCTGGGCTGAAAACCCGGAAGGGCGACCCAGGCAAAAGTTAGAGCAAAAAAAAAAAAAAAAAAAATGAATATAGAAAAAAATAAAAAAATAAAAAATGAAATGATGATGAAACAAAAAGGAGAGTGTTAATACCCGAGTGAACCTTGGCCGGAACTACGATGGCCTGATTCCTATCTTGAGGATACGTAGGTAGCTTCATCTTGAAGTTCGGCCCCAATAATTTTTAACTCATTCATTTCGTCCATGTTTGATTGGTGGTTCGGTTTGGTTCGGCGGTTTGGTTTGGTTCGGTTCAGTTCCACTCAGACTTCATTCGGTTCGGATTGGCTCGGTTCGGTTAGCTTGGTTCAGATATCACCTTTGATTATCTGGTTTGGGACTATGCACCCCAATGGTTGATTCCATGTTAGTTGAGTAGTGGCCATTTGTAAAAATAAGTTTTGATTAATTTGAATGAAGTTGACAAATTTGTCTCGAAAATTGTTCCATTTTTGCCAAACTTGGACCATTCTTTGGATGTGAAAAAGGAAAATTTTCAGTGCTCACAATTTAGCTTACATGATTTCAAAACAGAAAATGGAATAAGTAGGCTAATCTAACTCTCGTGTTGATCAAAACATTTTTACAAAAAAAAAAAAAAAAAAATCAAGAAAAAATAAAAAATGTCAAGGTAATGAATTAGGGGCATAGTCGAGTCAGTGATTCTATCTTTCTCCCCGCTCGAGTTAACTCGTCAATGTATATCAGTGTGTCTTCATACCAGTGAGTGTATTTATATCAGTCAGGGTATTCATACCAATCAGTGTATGTCAGTGTGTATTCATACTAGTTAGTGTATTTTATACCAGTTAGGGTATTCATACCAATCAGTGTATATGAGTGTGTATTTGTACCAGTCAATGTATTTATACCAATCAGGGTATTCATATCAGTCAATGTATATAAATGTGTTCCTTTCACACCAGTCAGTATATTTATACCAGTCGGTGTATTTATACCAATCAGTGTATATAAGTGTGTTTGGATTAATTTGCTTCGTTTTTCAATTCGTTAGGTCTTTTGTTGATTCAGATCAGTAAAGGGTCAATGTCTAATTCAGACTTCAAAAATTCAATCATTCTCAGGTTCAATGCCAGTCATGCCAGTGATCAAAAAAAAAACAAAAAAAAGAAACTGATTTCATTGAAGTTAAGGGAGGACATCCCCGATTACAGAGACTCAAAAAAAAAAAAAAAAAAAAAAAAACAGAAATACAAAAAACAAACCCAAAAAAATAAAAAAAGAAAAAAAGTTACAAAGTCCAGAAAAAAAAAATATAAAAAAAAATTAAAAAAAAAAAAGAGAAAAAAAACAAATCTTGTTCTTCTTCTTCGTCTTCGCAGATGCCGACCACATGCCAGCTTCATTTACTCGGCTCCTCCGTCGCCGAGCTCTTCCTCTTTTTGTCATCAGCCTTCGAAGGCCCCACCTCAGTGTTTTCAACAAAAGAGTTAACTTTTCGCCGACCATCAAAGGAAAAATACGCCGGCACTCCGAACTGGTCTATACAAGTGGCCTGTCGTTTTACCTCTTTACTCTCCATGGAGGTAGTCTTCCGTTTCAGTTCTTTCTTCTCTGCCTTCAGCATACAAATCTCCGCTCGTGCATCCTTGTACATCTGCTGAAGCAGATTGAGTTGGGCATTAACCCGATGTAGCTCACTCGTCCTGTTTTGCAGACGGTGAGACAGGTTAGTCACCGCGGCCACTGTTTCCATACACGACTTCAGCGTGAGGTGGTTAGCATCAATATCAGTTGAGCAGCCATCACTTGCTCAATTGTTAGGGTGGGAAGACTGGGATGAGTGAGAGCAGGGGCACTTGGCCCAGAGGAGCTTGATGGATCATTAAGATCCGGAAAGAGAGAGAAGGGGCAAGACGAAGCCATGTGTAAGAGCAGAGAAGGCAGAAATGGCAGAAAAGAAGGGAGTCACAGAGGAATGGCAGAAAATAGATGAGGAAAAATAGAAGAGGAAAAGAAGAAGGCGGAGGAAGATGGAAGAACAAGAAGAAGGTGGACGAAGCTGGAAGAGTAATGGAGAAGGAGAAGAAGAAGAGTAATGGAGAAGGAGAAGAAGAAAAGAATGGTTAAGAAGAAGAAGAGATACGAAGGAGAAGAAGAAGACGAGAGAGAAAGACAAGAGAGGGAGAGGGTCGAGGCAGGCTTGCAAACCGAGGGGGCTGCTTTTGTCGGCCAATCGACACAAAAGCAGAGCCCACGTGTCAAACGCGGCAAGAGACGCGGGAGAGTTGTGAATTGATATATGTATATATATTATATAGCTATGTAATATATATATTTGTTTGAACATTCGAGTCATAGGTGTGGCTTAGGTTCAGTGGTTTAGCCTAGTGGATTGAGGGTTTGGAGAGCCCAAGCCTGAAGTCAGGGGTTCGAACCCCACATCGAGTGTTTCCTTTCTTTTGTTTTCGTTTTATGTATAAAATATGTCTTATATATTTGTTTGAACATTTGAGTCACAGGTGTGGCTTGGGTTCAGTGGTTTGGCCTAGTGAGTGAATGATTGAGAGGCTGAGCCTGAGGTCAGGGGTTCGAACCCCACATCGAGTGTTTCTTTTGTTTTGATTTTGGTTTTATGTATTGATGTCTCGTATAAGTCTATATAAATATTTTTTTGTATATTTTGTCACAAGAGTGACGTGGCTCAGTGGCTAAGGACTCGGAGGCCGAGCTTGAGGTCAGAGGTTCGAAACCCCGTATCCCATGTCCATCCCTTTGGTGATTTTCCTTTCTTTGTTTGTGTGTTTTGAGGACAGGGGTTCGAAACCCCGCATCCCCACATCCATGCATTTTGTGTTTTTCTTTCTTTTTGCGTGTTTTGCGTACGTGTGCTGACGTCAGCAAACGGAATATGCCTTCTCAGTAACGGCATCTTCCCACTAACGGCAGCCAAACAAAATATTCCCCACCTATGTATATCTCTGTATATATATATCTGTGTATACTATGTATATATCCGTATATGTCTGTGTATAGGGTCGTATATGTTTGTGTCGTATATACCTGTATATATCCGTATATGTTTGTGTATAGGTCCGTATATGTCTGTGTCGTATATACCTGTAGCTATACTGTATATGTTATATGTCTGTGTCGTATATACTTGTATGTATACTGTATATGCTTGTGTATAGGGTCGTATATGTTTGTGTCGTATACACCTGTATATATATATCTGAGTATATGTCTGTATTCTGTATGTACATATCTGTGTACATTTATAATAAATATCTGTGTATTATCCTGCCTGTGTTTGCAATGAGTTCCTAGGAGACCAACTGCGACGGTGGAAACTAGAGTTCGAATGGCGATGCCTAGAACGCAAAAGGTTCGGGATTTCCGAGACTAAAGTCTGGTTTAAATACCCAGAGGTGCATCCAGGGGTGCATCCTCGGCTTGAAATCTGTATGGCAGCCCCATAGGTTGAGGTAGCTTATATGCGCCTCAACTCTGGAAACTGAACCAACCTAGTCCGTCACCCCGTTGGAGAATAGGGAAAGTTGTGAATATAATCAGGAAGAAAAGGGTCATCTGTGACTTCTACTAGGGGTGGGCGCGGATCGGTTGCGGCCACGAAACCCCTAATCCGCCATCCGTCCGCCAGATTGGCGGATTAGAGAAAATCAATCCGCATCCGTCCGCCAATCCGGCGGATGCGGATTGGGCGGATTGGCGGATTGGCGGTTGGATACGAATCGGTTTGGCGGTTGAAAATTTTACAAATTTTCCAAAAAAAAAAAAAAACAATAAAATTATATAGATTGCTGGCAGCAGAAGAAAACTGCTTACCTGCGTACGTAAAATACGCTTGTCCACCTCAATTTGTTTCTCACCCATTCCTTTCACCCTGCCTCCGGCTTGACGCTCAATGTGACTCCATTTTTTTGTAAGTCGAGGTAACTGATAATCCATTTGTGCTAATGCAACCTAAGAAAACTTCAGTCTTGTCAGTGTAAATGGACAACATAAATTCAGAAAACTATCTCACAGAATATAAAATAATGAGGCTTACCCAAAAGTCCCCTCAATGGGGTGAACAACATGGTGAACCCATTTTTCTGGGAGCCATTTTGCTAGCCCAAAGTCAGATATCTAAGCACAGCATCAATGGTGTCAGAAAGTTGAATTCATTCAAACCAAGAAAAATACATTAATAGGAAGATGAATGAATCATATATATATAGAAAATTGAAAACCTGAGGTTCATAGTCTTCAGTGAGTAGTATGTTTGAGGCAATGATGTCTCTGTGGATTATGCGCCTCTGGCATTCACAATGAAGATACTGCAATCCTTCCGCTACCCCAAGAGCAACTTTAAACCTTCTCTTCCAATCCAGTTTCTCTGTTGCACCTGAAATGTTGAATCTCTCTTGTTCAACCTCAAATCAAATTAGTAGTAATTTATACTACAAAAAAAAAAAATGTGTATCATAGATTTCTATGTTTAGATTATTAGTTTTTAACTTGCCAAAAGTTGCAGCAAAGTGCAGAAAATGCAAACAAAAAAAGGGAATGGAAAATGCACCATGGAGGACGGAAGCTAGGCTGCCATGGGGAGAAAATTGGAGCACAAGGTGCAAACCGCCATCAATGCCGAAACCAATCAATTTAGCAGCATTGGGGTGGTTGATGTGAGCGATAATCCCAAGCTCTGACAAGAAATCACCAACTCTATCCTCATTAATTTTCTCTTTCTTTGTTATTCCCTTCACTGCGACAACTAGGCCATCAGATAAGCACCCTTTGTAATTGTACACTTCAGCATGACCCCCTTCTCCAATCAACTTCTCTATCAAAATCCAAAATTCAAATGAACAAACAGAAACATGACTTAATAGTATAACAACACTCTTAATAGCAAATGTTGCAAAGAAGTCAATTGCTATGGATCTATTCTATAAAATAAAAATAAAATCAAGTTCACCAGCAAAAGCATGGATGGTTTTAAATTAACAATTATTCACTTTTAAACTCAACCCTCATTTGGATGTTGATGGAACCTACAAAACCCCTAATATTTATTTGAAACAAGCACTTGAAAGATTGCCAAACTTGGAAATCTTGGTGACATTTTTCTAAATAGTTGGCTATTGGAATAGTCAAGAGCTGGGGAAATACATTCATTTCTGCTAAGAAATTAGGGCATTTCGCTGCTTAATCAATCACCAAGTTAGCTAGACATGGGTCATGAGAGGTTTCTCTACAGAAGTGTGTTTAGGTTGTCATATTCGGTCTTGATTAAAGAGCCAGTAAGAAAGGTAAAGAATCTTGTATCTAAGATCCAGGTCTCCCAGCTGCATAAACGTACCTCAAAATTCTATGTTTCATAATTTTATGCAATTGAAAATTAAGGAACAAAGGTTTTGGAGACAAAAAGATCCCCGGACAAGTAAAAACCCATTGTTGACATCTTCATGGTACCAAAAAGAGTAAAACACTACACTACCCAACCCAACCCAAACCAAAACCAAGTTGGACTGGCTTTTCAAGTTTCAGGTATCCCTAGATTTTTCCATCTAATAAACAAGTGAAATAGTGAGGACCCACCACAATCACTTTCCTGGGACCCTGGGCCTCCATTTCTTTTTCTCAGTCAAAAGTTTAGAAGGAAGTCTTCTTTTTCCTAGAACAAAGAAAGAGAGAATTCAAAGGAGGACTTACTGATAAAACGAACTTGCTCTCACTCTGTAGGACTGAAAAATTTAGAGAGAGACAGAAAAGGAATTTGTGATTAGGTTAAGAACACAGAACATAGAACACAGGTTAAGAAGAGAAGAAGAGGAAAAGAGAAGAATAGATTTGAATCGAGGCTTCGATCGCTACTCACCAGTGTCGCCGATCGCCGATCATTGCTCGCCGCCATAGTCGCAGCTCGCTGATCATCAATCACTGTCATTCCAGTAAGAAAGAGAGGCAGAGAGAGAGAGAGTTGGGAGAGAGAGATAGAGCCATCGAAGGAAGAACCTAGGGCAACAAACGTGAAATGAAAAAATTGGGCGAGACAGGGATAAAAAGGGGGAAAAAACATAGATGAGGCGGGCGGGTCGGGTGCGCGAATGGAAATGGCGGATTACCCGCGACCCGACCCGAATCCGCGAAATTGAATATTTTAGACCCGCATCCGTCCGCCATAGCTCACGCATCCACCCAAAACAACACGGGTCGGGTCGGGTCGGGCGGATCTGTCGGGTCGGAAGACCCGTTGCACAGCCCTAACTTCTACATGTAGAGCTTACCCCTTGTCAAAAAAAAAAGAAAAAAAGAAAAAAAGAAAAGAAATACAAATAAAAAAAAAAAAACAAGCCCAGAAAAATCAAGAAGAAAAAGGCCATTTCTGACTTCTATATGTAGAGATTACCCTTTGTCAGAAAAAAAAAAAAAAAAAAAAAAAAAAAAAAAAAAAAAAAAATCATTCATCTTCTTCCTCTCGCGTAAGACGCGTTTGGAAAGCAAATTCCTCCTCTCGCCTAACACGCGTTTGGAAAGCAAATCCCTCCTCTCGCCTAACACGCGTTTGGAAGCAAATTCCTCCTCTCGCCTAACACGCGTTTGGAAAGCAATTCCTCCTCTCGCCTAACACGCGTTTGGAAAGCAAATTCCTCCTCTCGCCTAACACGCGTTTGGAAAGCAATTCCTCCTCTCGCCTAACACGCGTTTGGAAAGCAATCCTCCTCTCGCCTAACACGCGTTTGGAAAGCAATCCTCCTCTCGCCTAACACGCGTTTGGAAAGCAATTCCTCCTCTCGCCTAACACGCGTTTGGAAAGCAATTCCTCCTCTCGCCTAACACGCGTTTGGAAAGCAATTCCTCCTCTCGCCTAACACGCGTTTGGAAAGCAAATTCCTCCTCTCGCCTAACACGCGTTTGGAAAGCAAATCCTCCTCTCGCCTAACACGCGTTTGGAAAGCAAATCCCTCCTCTCGCCTAACACGCGTTTGGAAAGCAAATCCCTCCTCTCGCCTAACACGCGTTTGGAAAGCAAATTCCTCCTCTCGCCTAACACGCGTTTGGAAAGCATATTCCTCCTCTCGCCTAACACGCGTTTGGAAAGCAAATTCCTCCTCTCGCCTAACACGCGTTTGGAAAGCAAATTCCTCCTCTCGCCTAACACGCGTTTGGAAAGCAATATTCCTCCTCTCGCCTAACACGCGTTTGGAAAGCATATTCCTCCTCTCGCCTAACACGCGTTTGGAAAGCAAATTCCTCCTCTCGCCTAACACGCATTTGGAAAGCAAATTCCTCCTCTCGCCTAACACGCGTTTGGAAAGCATATTCCTCCTCTCGCCTAACACGCGTTTGGAAAGCAAATTCCTCCTCTCGCCTAACACGCGTTTGGAAAGCATATTCCTCCTCTCGTCTAACACGCGTTTGGAAAGCAAAATCCCTCCTCTCGCCTAACATGCGTTTGGAAAGCAAATTCCTCCTCTCGCCTAACACGCGTTTGGAAAGCAAATCCCTCCTCTCGCCTAACACGCGTTTGGAAAGCAAATTCCTCCTCTCGCCTAACACGCGTTTGGAAAGCAAATTCCTCCTCTCGCCTAACACGCGTTTGGAAAGCATATTCCTCTTCTCGCCTAACACGCGTTTGGAAAGCAAATTCCTCCTCTCGCCTAACACGCGTTTGGAAAGCAATTCCTCCTCTCGCCTAACACGCGTTTGGAAAGCAAATTCCTCCTCTCGCCTAACACGCGTTTGGAAAGCAAATTCCTCCTCTCGCCTAACACGCGTTTGGAAAGCAAATTCCTCCTCTCGCCTAACACGCGTTTGGAAAGTAAATTCCTCCTCTCGCCTAACACGCGTTTGGAAAGCATATTCCTCCTCTCGCCTAACACGCGTTTGGAAAGAAAATTCCTCCTCTCGCCTAACACGCGTTTGGAAAGCAAATCCCTCCTCTCGCCTAACACGCGTTTGGAAAGCAAATTCCTCCTCTCGCCTACCACGCGTTTGGAAAGCAAATTCCTCCTCTCGCCTAACACGCGTTTGGAAAGCAATAGCCCCCTTTCGCGAAAAGATGCGTTAGGACTTCAATCTCCCCCTTTCGCAAAAAGACGCGTTAGGACTTCAATCTCCCCCTTTCGTGAAAAGACGCGTTAGGACTTCCATCACCACCCTTTCGCGAAAAGACGCGTTAGGACTAACATCTCCCTTTCGCGAAAAGACGCGTTAGGACCACCCATCCCCCTTTCGCGAAAAGACGCGTTAGGACTTCAATCTCTCCCTTTCGCGAAAAGACGCGTTAGGACTTCCATCACCACCCTTTCGCGAAAAGACGCGTTAGGACTAACATCTCCCTTTCGCGAAAAGACGCGTTAGGACCACCCATCCCCCTTTCACGAAAAGACGCGTTAGGACTTCAATCTCCCCCTTTCGCGAAAAGACGCGTTTGGACTTCCATATCCCCCTTCCGCGAAAAGACGCGTTAGGACTTCCATCTCTCCCCTTTCGTGAAAAGACGCGTTAGGACAATTTCAAATCCATTGCCCTGTTTTGTACACCGCCCTCGCACTATCTTGTACACTTCAATGGTCTAGGAGACCTTAAATCCTCTGAAGGTGCAATTCCTTTGGTGTTTGTCGTGCCCGAACGACTTTAGGTGGTCTGGTATAGCCGCCTGCCTGTGATTGCAATGAGTTCGTAAGAGACCAACTGCGACGGTGGAAACTAGAGTTCGAATGGCGATGCCTAGAACGCAAAAGGTTCGGGATTTCCGAGACTAAAGTCTGGTTTAAATACCCAGAGGTGCATCCAGGGGTGCATTCTCGGCTTGAAATCTGTATGGCAGCCCCATAGGTTGAGGTAGCTTGTATGCGCCTCAACTCTGGAAACTGAACCAATCTAGTCTGTCACCCCGTTGGAGAATAGGGAAAGTTGTAAATATGATCAGAAAAGCGGCATCCATGGCTACCTCAATCGGTTAACAACAGCAGGTGCGCCTGTCTGTTCACACCGTTCTTCCTCCTTTCGCATGAGACGCGTTAGGTTGTTTTGCATAATCATAAGTGTTTGTTTTTCAAAAATACCCGGCTTCGCGTAAGCGTATAAGTCCAATTTTCAAACCGGCTTCGCATAAGCGTATAAGTCCAGTTCTTACAATCTTCCTGCATATCATTAGCATCTTGCCCCTGAACTACGCTGGTTTGATTCCTTGCAAAGGGATACGTAGGCAACCTTCGGGTTCAACCAACTGCATCTGTATTTTGTTTGTTTGCTCAAGTCTTACGGCCTTGTCAAAAAGGGTCGTCTTCGGGCTTTGACATTCACTCACGTCATAAAATGACTTCGAGCTCTGTCAAAGAGGGGCAACTGTAGACACCCCATTTTTGACCGCCCCTAAGACTTGGGCATTTTCTTTTGAACACCCCATGATGAAAATTGAAATATGCCATTTTATGAATTTCTCAGTCGAAAAATTAAATTGAAGCTTTAATCCCAAACCTCACCCATTTTGGCCAAATTATTTTATATCACTAATATTTTATTACTTTGTAGTATTTTATAATTTTATATATTTTTATGTAATTTTATGTGTGTGGGCATATTTTTAAGTGTTTTTATATAAATTAATATAAATAGTATATTTTAGATATTTTACAAACATAACATAATAAAAAAAAACAAAAAAAATAAATAAAAATAAATAATTAATAAAAAACAAAAAACACAAATGTAAATTCGGTGCGGTGATGCTTTATGTGGTGGAGAAGTGAATGTGTAGTGTTATGATTCAAAGGGGACATACAACACATGAAAAAAAAATGGTGGGGAAGAGTGAATTCAAAAGAAATCATAAAAAAGAAAAAAAGGAGAGATATGAGTAGGTTGGTATGAATGATGAAGTTTTGGGTAGGTGTTCTTGGGTGCTTAATTCGGTGGATGGTGGGATGGGCTGAGGGACCTCTTTCTTGGGTGGAGTATTGAGTGAAGGATGGACATGGTATCTCTCTCTCTCAGGAGTTGAGAGGAGAACGGGGCCTTTGGGCGGAGCACAAAAATAGGAAAAAAGGAAAAACTCTCATCTCTCTCGGGGGGAGAGGGGAACAGGAGAATAAAAATAAAAACAAGCAGCTCTCTCTCTCTCTGGAGTTGGGAGGAGAACACACAGCCACCGCTGCCATCACACACTCAGCACACACCACCAACTTCACCACTCATACACACACCCCCTCCATACACACACACACACACATCACAGACCACACACGGTTGAGAGGGCCTTGAACTAAGCTTCAACACACACACACGAGGGGGAGGAGTGGCTGTTCGGAGCTGCCTCTTCTCCCTCTCGGCACCTCTCTCTCTTCTCTCTCTCGGGTTGAGTCGCCATACACACACCATCTCTCTCTCTCGGCAAACCCAGCAAAAGAGATACACACTACACTGCCATCTCCCTCCCTCTCTGCAGACAACACAGCAGCAGCAACCCATGCATACACGGCAACCCAGCAACTCACACAAACCCAGTACATACACACACACACACCATTGATACACATTCATACACTCACACACTGCACACACTCAACACGCCACAGACACGGCATCACACACCCATGGACACCACACCCTCTCGGCACCTCTCTCTCTCTCCCCGATGACACACCAAACCCACATGCATTCACTCACACACATGATTCACACCTCACTGATTCACAACACACACATATCCCACCACACACTACACGTCTCTCTCTCTCTCACTGCCATCTCACTCTCTCCCTCGGCAAACCCACTAGACACATGCAGTAAGACAACACACGGCAGACCCATGCATGGAGGGAGACTAAACCCAGCTCTCTCTCTCTAAGACTCCATACCCATACACACACCCACCGCTGCAACTCCACAACTAACATACACCACCAGCAGCCCACTGCCGAGCCACCACCAGCAGCCCACTGCCGAGCTACCACCAGCAGCACCACCGACTACTCCACTGCCGAGCCATCACCGCTGCAATTCCACACCGGGCCGTCACCGCTGCAACAGTAGCCGCAGAAGCATCGCATCTGCCACCGAAAACACCCTCATCATTCGTCAACCCCGTTCATCAGTTTATTCGTCAACCCCGTCCAGCTCCTCATTCAGCAAGTCGTGTTCCTCCTCCGCAGCAGCACCATGGCACTAGCTTCGGCAACACTTCTCTCCATGCATGGCCTGTCCAGAAGTAGTTTAATTAATTAGAAGGTTTTTTTTAATTAGCGTAATTAATTAGTTAGTTCATTAGACTTTTATAATTAACTAATTAGTATAATTGAGTCATATAATTAATTAGTTAGCTCATTTAGTTTAAATAGAATTTTAGTTAATTAATTAGTAATTAATAATTAGTGTAATTAATTAATTAGTTAATTAGACTTGTATAAATTAATTAATTAGTATAATTCATTTAATTAAATGTGTCAATTAAATAGTTAATTCGAATTTTATAAATTAGAATTGTATAAATTAATTAGTTAGTTTAATTAGGATTTTATAATTAATTACTTAGTGTAGTTAATTAGTTAGTTTCAATTTGTAATAATTAGCTAGAATAATTAATTAGTTTAATTATTAATTAGTTAGTCCTAATTATTTAATCAGACTCCATTAGATAAGTTATTTAATTTGATTAGTTATTTAATTAGTTAATTCATATTCACTAGCTTAGCATAATTAGTTCTTTACTTGTTGTAATAATTAATTAGCTTTGATAACTAGCTTATTTATTCAAATTTTGTAATAATTAGTTAAGTAATTTAGTTAGCTAGTTAGTTCATTCGGACCCTCCTGCGTGAGGGCGCTTTAGTTCATTCAGACCCTCCTGCGTGAGGGCGCATTAATTCATTCGGACCCTCCTGCGCGAGGGCAAACAAACTTGTAATAAGTGTGCGTGTGTGTGTGCATGTCTTCCAACCCCACGTCTTTCTCCCTTTTATTTATCAGCTTATGATGGTTAGTTTAGAGGCATCATGTTTAATTTAGCATACTCATGTTTGCATCCACTTGTATTGCATGCACCAAGGCTCGGTTCATCATCAAATTCGCATTGTCGTTTCAATACTTCTTTGAATACATGCTTAGACCACATGCGATTAAATCATCTCATATGCCATATTCGTAGCCGAGCCTAGTAAATTGCATATCACATGTGTTGCATTGTCAAAATTGTACAGTTAGGAATCATGCATATTTTCTAATTTTGTTTTGTAGCTTGTTCGCGGGACGTCGGTAAATATGTGAGTTGTTATGCTTTAGCATCCCGCTTGTACATACTTTTCTTATTATGTTTAGCATCCTACCATGAGGCTAATTGCTTAAATGATAAACTGTTTGAATGCCTGTGGATGAAGGCTTGTTGCTTAAATTGGAATGATTCAACGAATGTACGTTTTAAGATTCACAAACATTAAGCCCACCTAAGGGTGGCAAATTAAGCCCACCTAAGGGTGGCAAATTCAAACCCTTTTCGAGAAACAAACATGAAATTGAATTATTCCAATTTGAGCAAACTAGTCTATACCTTGTATGCTTCACATAATAAATTTTAGGATTTATTAAATAATCAGAATAAGAACATATATTGTACATAAGAATCACATCATAATTAGTAGAGGCCGATCTTTGATCGGGTGAGTGGGGTGCTCATTATTGACCTTCCCCTCTCATACCTAAGTTCCCGAACCAAGACACTTTGGTAACGACGGACTAATGGCCTTTGGCACGAGTCACGGGTTTCCTAAATTTCCCATAAATATTTAGGTGGCGACTCTGAAATCTGGCAAAGCAGTCCATTTTTGGCAATTGATTCAAACATCGATTTTCCAAAAAACAATTGCCGGATTTGGACTCTTTTTGTGTTTCCACTGTTTCACATTGCACTTGTGAAATCAGATTCAGAACCAACACAAGTGGAGTCCGAACTGTAAGGGCTATTTCATTCTTCCGAAAGGGGGCGCGAAAAGCCGAGCTACACATACTATCTAATATATTTATTATTATATAAAATTTTCAGAATTATTGAATCAAATCGAACCGAACTAAACCGAATTTTATGGTTAAGTTTTGATTCGGTATTTAATTACAATTTCAATTTTTCTGAAATCGTAGAAACCGATTTAGTTCTTCATTTATTCTAAATTTGAACTAATTTGATGTGTGAAGACTCTGAAGCAAAGTGGTTTTTTTTTTTTTTTTTTTTTTTTTTAAGAAAATCTTGGATAGGGTAAAAATTATATATATTGATTGTTTTTTTTAAAATATTTTTGTATGGCATTTTTTTTTTTAATTTTTAGTGTATGATTGGAGGTGGGATTTTTTCCCTCAATCCCCAAATCTTTCTAGAATACTAGGTATATGGTTGTCTCATATGCTTTGTAGTTTGTTTATTTGTGGGTATGAATTTTGTGTTGTCTCATATGTTTTGTTACTTATTTTTTTAAAAGTAAGATGGTCCATGGTGGTCCCATTTGTGTGTTTTATTTTTTAATTTTGTTTTTTTTTTATTTATCATTTATGCACTTGTTTGTCTTCAGAATGGAGGAACATGAATGGTTGACAAATAGTTTCATTGGTGGGTAATGGGGACTTTGACACTTTCTGTTAGACAATAAATAGTTGACTTTTTTTATTAATTTCTCGTAGTTATAAATTTTTTGTATTGTCTTATGCTTTATTGTTTATATTTTTAGAAGTAAGATAGTCTATGGTGGTCTCATTTGTGGTTTTTTATTTATTTATTTATTTTTTTAATTTTTTTTTTGAAAGTAAGATAGTCCATGGTGGTCATATATGTATTACTAGTTTGCTTTGGAGATTGTCTATATGTGGATATGAATTTTTTTGTGTTGTCTCATATGCTTTATTGGTTTTATTTTTAAAAACAAGATAGTATGTGGTCCCATTTGTAATTTTTGTTTTGTTTCTATTTTTTTTTATTTTAAAGCAAGATAGCCCATGATTGCCCCATTTCTATTATTGTTTTTGTTTATAGAATGGAGGGATATGTAGGCTTAATTAGTTGTCCTATTAGTGAGTAATTGGGACTTGGGTGCTTTTGCTATGTAGCACTTGTACCCTTTTAAAACTTTTGGGAAGTGTATTTGAATCCTTTATTTCATTTTGGGAATCTTTAGTGTTGTTATATCTTGGTTTTGGAGAAGTACAAATTAATTTAAATTAATTGGGATTGTTCGTTTATGCTTGTTTACGTTGAAAAGTTGTTTAGGAACTTAGAAATCTTGTTTGGGGGTCGACACCAATCTTGGTGGTGTCAACACTTGCTTTTTGTTTTTGACCTCATGGGTCGACACCAGCCTGGAAGGGTTGACCCTTGTGTGTTGCTGAATCTGGAAGTTGCTTGCTATTTTTTGGTGTCGACACCAGTCTGGGAACGGTAGACACATTGCCTGTTGCACTCTTTGCTTTTCTGCCTGAAGGGTCGACACCTCTGCTGTAAGGGTCGACACCTGCGACTTTTTTCAGATTTTTCAGTCTGGTTTGGGCCTTACTTTTTAGGGATTTTGACATGATCTTTTGGGTTGACTTTGGGATTTCATTTTACTTTGACCTAGCACTATAAATAGGTCCCTCACTTAACCTTTTCTTTACTTTTTCTTCTCTTTTTCCCTCTCCAAGCCGTGAGTCACTCTCTCCCTCTCCAAAATCACTTTTTACTCAAAGATCTTTAGATCTACTCACTTAAAAGCATCTCCTTGCCTTGCTCCTTTGAGATTAAGTGTAGAGCTTGTCAAGAGCTTCGTATTGATCCAAGTAGTTCGTAGTTTCGTCGCTGGTGATTTTTGGGTTGTTTTCCCTTCGCTTCAAGAGATAGGGATTTTTCAATACCTCTTTTATACCTCTTTTATAGATAGACATGTGGTAAGTTTTTATTGCATAAAAACCATGTTGTTATGGATTTTTCGAAAATCATGATAAAGGATCTAAGATTTGGTAGTTGAGATTGAAATTTTGTCAACTTGGTTGTTGTTGTTGTTTGGGTTAAATTGGGTAATGGCCAACATATTTATGTTAAGAAAGAGGTGAAGTGCTAAATTTTCTTTTATATAATGCTTAATGGATAATGAGGGTTGAAATTGTGAAATAATCATGTTATGAGTTAAGAAATTTGATTAATGATTTGGTAATTGATTTGAGATTAAATTGGGTCTTATGATTTGAGAATTAAATTGTGTTGGGTTGATTATATTTAAATATAGCGAATTGATATATAATTTGTTAATTGTTAAAAAGGGGATCTAGGATTTGATATTTGTGATTGGAGTTATTAAGTTGTTTGTTGTTGGGTTATTTGGGAAATGATTTGTTATGTTTGTGAAGAAATGGAGGAAAGCCCTAATTTAATATTATTCATATAATAGATCTAAAAGGGAAGAAGTTGAATAATCTTTATATTTTGTTAATATGGGTTGTATAATTGCGTTTATATCAAAAGAAAATAAAAAGAGAAGTAACCACGGTGTTGGTATTGTTTTAGACTAACATGGGAAGTTGAGTTGAGTTATGGTTTTGATACCAATGGAATTGGTTTTGTAAAATAAAGAGAATGGATTTGGAATTGGTTTTGTAAAATGACGAGAATGAATTCCTAGAAAATGGTTGGAGTTGTGTGGATTGGAAAATAAAGAAAAGTGGTCTTTTTAAAAGAAAATGAAATCATCACCCTTTTTAAATTGATAATGAACTTGAAGTCGGATTTTGGAACCTTTACATAATATCATTGCTATTGGACTGAAAGTCTTGCGAGAATTGGATTGTTGTTTTACAAATATTTAATACATTTACTTAGAGGTTTTGTCCTAGGTCATCGGTGGAGGATGGCATTGTTGTATTAAACAACATTGTGTATGTATTACACTTGTGTTATTATGCATTATAGTATGTTGAGATGGTTGGGAATGTGCTTGCGCTTCAAATGAGAGGTACCATTACCTTCTAGCTAGTGCCTGGAGAATTGGCCGCGCTTCGAATGAGAGGTACTAGTATCTTCCAGCTAGTGCCTGGAGAACTTGGCAGAGGTACCATTCCTTCCAGCCGGTGTCTGGTAAATTGGCATTTCGTTATGGAAAGATGTATCATTGACTTGGCATTTTATTATGGAAAGGTGTATCCTTGACTTGGCATTTCGTTATGGAAATGTGTATCCTTAGCTTACCTTGCTTAAGGCAGATAGAGCATAACTTATTTATCATTACTGTCTCAGTGTATCTGTGTATATTATGGGTTATGGTGGTTATGGTTTTGGAAGGTCGAGTTGCCTCATTCGTTGAGTAGATAGTTGTTGGTTGCTTGTTGCTTTCCCTTTGTATTGAATGTATATATATATATATAGACATGAATGTGTTGAAAACGGACATAAGTACTATATTGAGATTGTGAATAGTATGAAGAACATCGAATACTTGTGAAAATGTTTTCGAGAAGGTAAATCGGGTGTATGTACGGAAAGTGGGAGAAAACGTAATGGGCTTTGCGGAATTGTTTTCAGGAACTTGATATTGTCATATGAAATTTGAAAAAAAAAATAACATGAAGAAAGAAAAGTAAATTGCTTATGTTGTTGAATGAAATGAATGATTTTGAAAAAAGTTCCTATATAAGTAAATTTCTATATAAACCGTCACATTATGTATATGATATGATTTGAAGCATTCATGATCATAGCTATCTGTATGTTGTTATTGTTTAGGATCATATTGGGATCCCTACTGGACTTTATGTTCATCCCACGTTGCTAATCTTTTTTCAGGTGAACGTTGAGATGGGTTTCAAGATCGAAGATCTTCTTTATGTGTTGGCCACGGGGCCTTTTATTTGTGGGCAGAATGCTATTGATGTAAAAAGGGTTAAACCCTTTCTTTTACTTTAAAGATGTAAGCCTGTAGACAATTTATTTAGTTATGTACATGTTGCATTTAATTTGCGTTTCGGATAAGAGAATCTTTATTTATTCTTACAAATGATGTAAAGAGTTTCCGCATGTTATCTCTGAAATTGAATAAACTTAATGAATCTGGTAATGGATTCCAAGTAATAAAATGTGGGGCGTGACATGCTAGACTTGCGTGAGTAATCTTAAAAGTGTATACATATACAATATTTACAGAATGCAATGAAAGAACACTATAAAAAATTAATGATATTAATAGTATGGTTTAATTAGTGTTTTAATATAGGATTAAATTTTCATAGTATGTTTTGGAATTTAAATTTGGTCTAATGTATTTGTTGTTATTGTGTTTAGCTAACCATGACAACTCGAACAGGATTGAACTCAGTTTATGAGTTACTACAATTGCTTCAACCATTACAAAAAGAAGCTATCAAATCAATTGGCTTTGGAGGTTTATTAGAGCTTAAATGCACAGGATTGCCACGACAACTCTGTGAATGGTTGGTTGGTTATTTTGATCCTACATCTCGGTGTTTATTCGTGCGTCGTAAAAGAATAATTATAACACCATTTGATGTAAGCCACATATTAGGACTTCCTTGTGAGGGATCAATTACAAAAGTAAATGGGGACCACACTGATGTTGAAGAGTTGTCAAACAAATATAGTGTTAAGAAGTGTGGTTCTATTTCATTGAGTTCTTTAAGGAATGAGTTGTCTAATATGAAAGTTGACAGGGATGATTTTAAGGAAAGATTTGTATTGTACATTCTAGGTTCTCTTTTGTGCCCTATATCAGAGTTGTCAATAAATCGTTGTTTTCTCAAAACCTTGAAAGATATGTCTGCTTTATATAAGTTAAATTGGTCAAAACTCATCTTAGACTTTTTAGTCGATGGTGTGCGAAAGTACAAGGACAAAGGAGAAGGAAAGAGACAACGAGGAATTCGAGGTTGCTTGTTTGTTTCTCATGGTATGTTTCTAAATCATGATAAACAAATGATTGTCGATTTAGTATATTCTTGAACTTACTAATAATTACATAACCATATCATGTAGTTATTCTACGTTGAGCATGTAACACATGCTGTGGATTTTGCTAGTCCATGTGCAAGTAGACAAGCAATTCGTTTAGTACATTGGACAGATTAGGTGATTAAAAAGAGAATCTCCGTGTTGGAAAAACTTCAATACCAAAACAACAAGAAGGTAATCTTATGTGTTATATAATTTAATTTGTATGCGTGTTGTAATTAAAGAATTCGTTTAGCATGTTTGTTATTATTTTCTTAATAGGTTGGTTTAAAATAAATTCAACTTACTACATTGCTCTTGGCTTATCATTTTATTCAATCATACTTACTAGTCATAAAGACTCTACTTACAAGTTTGTTAGACTTAACTTACCATTCAAATAGGCCTCACTTATTACCATTTAAAATAGACTCCACTTACTACATTGCTCTTGGCTTACCATTTCATTCAATCATATTTACTAGTCATAAAGACTCTACTTACCACTCTTTTACACTTCACTTACCACTTAAATAAGACTCACTTACTACCACTCAAATAGACTCCACTTACTACTTCATTACTCTTTGCTTAGGATTTCATTAAACCATACTTACTAGTTAATAACACTCCACTTACCACTTAAATAAATCTCGTTTGCAACTCAATTAAACCCCACTTGCTGATGAATGAGACTCATATAATTCAAATGTGACTACTAAAAATTATTGATTATGACACTAGTACATATGACTATTGACCATTCAAAAGATTGAACATGCTTGAACATGACACTAGTACATATGACTATTCACATGTGACTATGAACAATGATTAAAATAATACTTTATGACTCTTGGCTTACCATTTTGTTCAATCATACTTACTAATCAATGAGACTCCACTTACGACTCTTTTACACTTACTTGCCATTCAAATAAACCTCACTTACTACCACTCAAATAGACTCCACTTACTACTTTATTGCTCTTTGCTTACCATTTCATTAAACCATACTTACTAATTAATGACACTCCACTTACCACTTAAATAAATCTCATTTGCAACTTAATTAAACCCCACTTAGTGTTGAATGAGATTCATATAATTCACATGTGACTACTGAAAATGATTGATCATGACACTAGTACATATGACTATTGACCATTCAAATGATTGAACATGACACTAGTACATATGGCTATTTACATGTGACTATTAACAATGATTAAAATAATACTAATAAATCACATGTAACACCCTTATTTAACCTCACTTGTATACATCGCACTTCACTACAAGCCTAAGTACTCAAAATGCCTAAACAAAAATTTGAAAATAATGTATCATCTAGCTCTACATTTAGTCATGGTAGCAATGATGATTTTCAAACACCTCTAACAATAGGTTCCTATGCTGATCCACTAGGAAAGACATGATATGGAACCAAACGTCACTTCCACAATAAACCTCTTTTTATGCATGATCCATGGCAATCAGATGTGGGTCACGTAATTGTTAGTCATGCATACGATCATCCACCACATGGGGTCAATGTTGATAGAAACAACTTGCAATGTCAAGACCTCTTTGAAAAACGTTGTGAACTTGAGATATATTGTCGATGACATGGGCTACGGGTTCTAAGGGCACGTTCAGCTGAACTATGCACAAACAAATCATGCTATGATACAACAGTCATATCAAGGCTACAGAGAGAGAATACACAGATGCAATGCAGATTGGATAGATTTCAATACATTGAATATGCCAAGAAAAAACATTTTGATTGTGACAGTGCTATCACAACAATCATTAAAGATCCATTGATCCAGAAATTTCAGACTTCTCTAATGATAGTGATGATGACTTCGTAAACTATTTGCCAAATAGTTTATGTGTTCGTGGAAAACCATTATGCTGTTACGAATATGGTGAATAAAATCATAATGGTAATTCTTGTGTTTATAAATGGTAAGTAGCATAAGAACGAATAGTAAGTGTTGTGTTTAAGAATAATCAGTACAATAAGAATAAATACTAAGTATTTTGTCCGACAATGGTAAGTATTGTGTTTGAGAATGGTAAGAGTCTCACACTATTATTTGTATTATAAATATAAACCTTACACAAACGAGTAATGTCACAAAAAAATTAAAATATAAGGCTGATTTCTTTGATTGTCTTGAAGATTGCTACAATCACTTTGACAAGTCAATTGTCCCTCCTATGACATAACCATAAATGTTGTCAGGATTTTCCGTGCATGTATGTACCTATATAATTTAACCAATAATTAATAAAGTCTCAAACATAAATTTTGTGAATAAAAGTTAAATAAAAAATTATTACCACAAAGTTAGGATAAGTATTGGAATCGCATCCCATTATATTGTAGTTAGTTTCAGCAAAAGTAGGGTGCCCACTAGAACCATATCCCATTATATTGTACTCACTATTAGTAAGAGTAAGGTCGACATTGAAACCACTTTCTTCGTGCAACATGCTTGCCTCTGATACATAAGTATCTTGTGTAGGAAAAGTGTTAACATTCTTATTTTCTATAACCACCATTTTTTAACCTAGTTTTGGACACTTGTTCCTCATATGACCAGTACCTCTGTAACAAAACACATTACCCTTAGTATATAAATTTAATTATAATTCAATGCACTTACTATATAAATTAAATTGTTAGATACCTGCAATGACTACATCTTCTTGGCTTTGAAAACTTATCCTTTGCAACAGAATGACTCCCCTTTGTGTTTGTAATGGGAGGATCACCAACACCAAAATGCAAACATGTCCCTTCAACATTGTTTTTTCCTTTAATTCCATTTCCTTCAACATGTTGGGCATATAACTCTTTCATTCAACATGTTAACTTTGTCACTGCATCTCTAGCTTCTTTGTACCTATTGGTTAAGTGCGAAGCATAATAGCACATCTCAGTACATGCACTTGACAATGCACCAAACCATGTTTGCATAACCCATTCTACAAAAGGGGTCTTACCAAGTAAAGTGGAAGACTTGACATTTTTTTTTCCACCTTTGTAATATACAGTTAGAGGGAATTTCTTTCAAACGCTCCATTTTCATTATTGATACTATATGAGAACATGGTATTCCACATGATTCAAAATGCAAACAAGAACATTTCATAGCATGATCACTTGGCCGATGTTGTACATTCCATGTGGTTTCTAGATGTGTATACATAGACAAGTAGTATACGTGAACATCTTCTACATTAGTTTTTTCTGACATAAATAACACCTGCTCGGATTTTATTTGTTCATGAAATTTGAAATATACAACGTGAGTAAATATATCAGCTGCATGTCTTTCAATCCTTTTCATACCTATAGAAAGAATAGGAGTGGTATTCTCAGTTTCATATTGTGCCGTAGCCTTGTTATGGCGAAGTCTTGCAAGTGCTCTATCATATGCCCTTACAAATTCAAAGAGCCTTAGGAGCACCTTCAGGAATTGATTAAAAAATGCATTCATACTCTCACAACGTTACATGCTTTTTGCACCAACAAAGAAATGTCCATGGAGGTATGTTTCAGCCCATAAAGTACGCTTGCAATATACATCTGCAATCCACTTGTTACAATGAAGGTCATACTTGTCTACAAGGCTCTTCCACTCTAATTCAAACATTTCTTCTGTACATTGCATTCACATGCATTTTTCAAAGCTATGAAGAAATGACATTGGAAAGGGCATTAATTTTAAGATGCCACTTACATAATCGATGTCGAGCAATAGGCATGACTGTTTTGATTGCTCTACGCATGGCCTTATCCCCGTAGGTGATTATGGATAGAGACATCTTGTGATCCATCGCATCAAGAAATTTCTCTAACACCTATATGTATGTCTCTATTGTCTCAAAAGCTAACAGTGCACACCCAAAAACAATTGTTTGAAAGTGGTTGCTCACACCTTGTAGTATCATAAAAGGTTTGTTGTACGCATTTGTCCGATATGTAGTATCAAATATCAACACATCACCAAAACATAAATAATCTACTCAAGATGCACTTTTTGTCCAAAACAAATTATTTAATCGATTTTCTTCTACATCATATTTATAATAAAACATTGGATCCTGCTCTTCTTTACCACATAAGTAAGCCGAAGCACCTTCTGTGTCACCATTGACATCTTGTGCTCTACGCTCAGTCCCAAAAAGGTTGCACATGTGCTTTTCTATGAACCCAACATTCTCATAGCCACCTGCTTGTTGTGCAGCAAAGTCCATAATGTGACTTGTCCTCATACCAATACGATGCGTTGCAATGCCTTGTGCTTTGTCGGCACTCGTAACATTCCGGTGCGAGCGAAGAAATTGAACACCAAGAGGCCCTATCATGGAATGATTGTGCTCTTTGAAAAATTCATTCACTTCATACTTGGAAGTACTCCAATTGTATTTGATACGAAAACAAGCACAATAACCAACTCTAGTTAATTGCTTTGGTTCTCTTTTACATTCTTCAACCTCAAGGTATTTGGATTGTCTGTGTCCTTGTTTTGAGCATACACACTTCCTTGATATAACTATATTACTCTTATCCTTATATAACTGATCCCTTCGAATACTAAAGCCTTTCACCTTAGCATACGAATTATAAAATCTTTCTCAATTTCCTTCCGAATCAAATGTCATTTCAAACACATCTTTTTTAGTCAATTCATCTAGACTCTTAATATCTCTTTCCGTTGAAATATCATTAGAATTTACGACATGATCTTCATTAGGAATATTATACTCACCATCATTAGCGTCATCATCATCTAATTCATATGTGATGTTATTCTTGTTTTGCTCAATGTTGTCTTCCATCTACAATAAGCATAAACAAATTAATTAGGAAATAGTAAGTAAAACTTGGTAAATACAATACTAGGTGGTAAAATGGAAGGAATGGTAAGTGTTATGTTTTTGAATGGTAATTAAACTCCACTGACTATTCAATGAGCCTCCACTTACAACTTTATTATACTTCACTTACTATTCAATTAAACACTACTGTAGACACTCTATTTTTGACGGCCCTTCAAGACTTGGATGTTCTTGCAGGTACATCCGATGACAAGTCTGATTGCTTGCCAACCGCTTGAAGTCCTTAACGGAACGCTATAGCTTTGAGCCTTTTAAACCCTGCATCCATTTTCTCTCATTTTTGGACCATGCCTTCGTCTTTCCAGCCTGCAATCTCTAGTGGCCTGCCGGCCATCACTTCTTGTCTGCTGGCCATTGATGTGCCTTGTCGGCCATCACTGATGGCCGGCCGGCCAGCCACCAGTGTTTTCTACAGATATTTTATGCCAGCTGGGCCAGCTGTTTGCACAGATGCTTGCATCTGTCCACATGTGGAGGGCTGCATCTCCTTGTATAGATTTCATGTTTTCTATATATATGAGGTGTCCTCCCCTATTTTTGAGGGTTAGAAAATTTGGGATCGAAATTCTCTCTCTCTCTCTACATTTCTCTCTCTCTCTTGCAATTTTGTGCACACTTGCCTAGTTATATCACTCTTTTGCATACACATCCTTAACCAAACTTGATCACCTTTGAGCTGAGGTCTCTTAAGGTTTTGTTGGAGCTCTTGAAGGTGGTTTTGACTTGTATTTATGCCTAAAGTTGTGTTTGGCTTCCAGAGGTATAACACTTGTTTTAGTATACTTGTTTCTCTATCTTTTCCCATTATTTTTGGGCCTTTTTTTGAGCTGTAAAAATCTCTATTTTAATAGGCTGAAATTGGTGTTTTAAGCCATTTGAGGTTAGGAGGGTGTCTTATCCTTCTTTATTCCTTTCTTTTAAGGCTTTTGCACCTTTGTTTCCCATTTTCAAATTATCTTTTTTGGGGATTTTAACCACTGAATTTCAGGGTATTTTCAGTGGCAAAAAACATGTTTTGAAGTCCAAAATTGGAGGGGTTAGTCTCTCCTCCTTGTGTCTTGTTTGCTAGCCTAGTTAACTTCATGTGTTAGCATGATTCTCTAGCTTTTTGTAGCTATATTCCAACATGTTTTTGCCTTTGTTTTAGACTGCTTTAGCTCTGTTTTGGGCTGTTTGGGTCAGTTGAGTCCTGTTTTGCATGGTTGTAGTGTAAAGGTCCTCATAAGGATGATGTTTTAGGCCATTAGGCACCTCTTGTTTGAGTTGATTGCATGTTTTGGTGTCATTTTGCACTTCATATCAGCACCTAAAGCTCTGCAACCTCTCCCATTTCTTGACCTTTTTAATTTGCTTTGAGGGTTGTTTCAAACTTGGGATTCTTTAAGCTTGAGATTGAAGTCCATGCTTAATAATTTAATCTTCTTTTGAGGGTTCATTACCAACGACATGAAGCTTCTCTCATGCCTTAAACCACCCCTTGGTTGACACTTCCTTCTCTTTAGAAAACTCTCACCAATGGACTTAATTGACTAAGTAATGGTTGGTAATTAAAATGAGTAATTAAAACTTGCAACTAAAAGTGAGCCAAGATAAGCATTTGGCTGTGTTTTTAATGTGTTCAATCGGACGTTAATTGAACACATGGAACTTGAACCATTTCATACTTGTTAGTGATGAAATGATCCAAATCTCCAAGGTCAACTTCTTCCCTTGATCCTTTATGAAATGGAGGAGGTTTGTGTCTCATTTTGCATTTATTGAATTTGCACCTCTTGAATCAGAAACCATCATGCAATGAAATTGCTTGGATTGGTGGTTTGTGGCTTGAGTTCACAACTCCTTCGATTTATTTATGAAAATGAGGGGTGAATTGTGCAAACAATCCCTGGAAATACCCATGTTTTGCTCTGTTTGTCCTCTGTTGTGGCATGATGATCCAGTGCATCAGTGGCCGACAGGCCACCATCCATGGCCGGCAGATGGCCGGCAGTGCACCATAGATGGCCGGCACCTAGCCGGCAGTCCCTCCAAGTGGCCGGCTGACCACTAATGCAAATATCAACAAAGAATTGGTAAGGTGGAGCAAGATGGTTCTGGAAATGGTCAACTCTACTAACAAAGGCTTTCAGGAGCGAAACGAAGATCTTTTCGGGTGGAAACCAAGCATGTACATCTTCCATTTTCTGAGGCGGAGTAGTAGTAGCGTAGTTAGAGATTTTAATTACTTAGTTTGCTCACATTTGTGTTGTAACTTAATTAGTTAGCTTACTAATTAGTTCATTCAATTGTTGTAATAATTAACTTAATTAGCTTTGCTAGTTAGTTTTGCTTTATTCATTCGGACTCTCATTCGTGAGAACGTAATGTAATAACGTGTATGTCTTCTAACCCCATGTCTTTCTCTCTTTTATTTAATCACTTTTGATGGTTAGTTTAGGGACATGCTTCACTTAGCATACCTTATGCTTGCATACATTCATTTTGTATTGCATGCACCGAGACTCGGCGTATCATTCAAACTGCATTGTTATTTCAATACTTCTTTGAATACATGTTTAACCGCATGTTATCAAAATCAATTCATACGCCATATTAGTAGCCGAGCCTATTAATTGTTTATTGCATGTGTTGCATTAGGCATATTGTATAGTTAGAAATCATGCATATTTTTCTAACTCATATCTTCTTAGCTTAGAGTCCTAGGTGAGTTTTTAGTGCTTTAGCATACTTGCATGAGTGTGACTGGTTGCCATGACTAGCATGTTTGCCATGAGGCTAAATGCTTACTTGATAAACTGCTTGAATGCCTGTGGATGAAGGCTTGTTGTTTGAATTGAAACGATTCAACGAATGTACGTTTTAAGCCCACTATGTCTAGTGGCAAATTCATTGCTTTAAGCCCACTTTGTTGAGTGGCAACTTTGCAAACTTTAAGCCCACTTGAGGTGACAAATTCAAACCCTTTCACAAACAAACATGAATTTGAATTGTTCGAATTTAAGCAAACTAGTCTATATTTTCTTGTGCGCATCACATAGTAAAGCTAGCTTAATAACTGGAATAAGAACACATAATGTTGTTAAAAAAATCATATTATGATTAGTAGAGACCGATCTTTGATCGGACGAGCAGGGGTGCTCAATTCATGACCTTTTCCTCTTGTTCCTAAGTTCCCGAGCTGAGGCAACTTTGGCGATGACGGACACGTGGCCTTTGACATGAGTTATAGGTTTCCTAAATTTTCTCAAAAATAAAATATTTAGGTGGCGACTCTATATTTGGCAAAGCAGTCCAATTTTGGCATTTTTGATTCAAAAATCGATTTTTCAAAATGATTTGTCGAGTTTAGACTCTTTGGTGTTTATCAATTTCATATTGCACTTGTGAGATTAGATTCAAAACCATGGGAGTCCAAACTGTAGGGCTTCTTTCGAATTCCCGAAATGGGGCGCGAAAAAGTCAAGCTACACCTACTTACTACTTAACAATACTCAACTTACTACTTAATAAGACTGTACTTTCTACTAAAATAAACTGTACTTACTATTTAATGAGACTCTACTTACTACTTGTTGATACTCTATTTACTGCTCAACCAACTTGACTTGCAACTCAATCAAATATGACTGCTACTCAATTAAGTCTGATTTATTACTTAATAAGACTCTATTTACTATTTCATTAGACTCTACTTACTAGTCAATATTACTCAGCTTACTACTCAATGATACTCCATTTACTACTCCATCAAACTTAACTTTCTATTATATTAAACTCCACTTACTACTTCATCAGATTTGCGTACTACTATATTAAATCTCACTTACTACTTAATGAGACTCTGCTTACTACTCCATCAAACTTGACTTACAATTTCATTTGACTTCACTTACTATTCAATTAATTCCACTTACTAGTTAATATTATTTCACTTGATACTCTATTTACTGCTCAACAAACTTTTGCTGGTTTTGGTTTATTGAATGATGGATGGAACTGTTATGCTTACTCTGATTTTCTGCTGGTGGTTCAGTATATATGCAATGGTTAGAATAGTTGGATGCAAGTCTTGGTGGTTGCTCTGTTGGATAGCTTTGCTATGCTAGTTGTTGAGGTGTGTATTTTTTTTTTTTTCCTGATTTTTGGTTGGTTGCTCACCAACTTTGGGGGTGTTAGCAAATGATAGGATGTACTCTTTAGTGCTAACCTAGTTGGGATGAATTAGCTCATCGTGATACTTTTGCACTTCCTCTCTTTATTGATGTATTTGTTATGTATTTTGTTCTTTACTATTACATCAATAAAGTTTATTTTTTGCCGATAAAAATTAAAAAAAAAAAAAAAAGTTTGACTTACTACTTAATAATACTATATTTACTATTTCATTAGACTCTACTTACTAGTCAATATTACTTAGCTTACTACTCTTTGATACTCCATTTACTACTCCATCAAACTTGACTTACTAAACCCCACTTACTATTACATTTGTTTACTACTATATTAAACCCCACTTATTATTTAATGAGACTCTACTTATTACTTCATCAAACTTGACTTACAATTTCATTTGACTTCACTTACTATTCAATTAACTCCACTTACTAGTTACTATTATTTCACTTACTACTTAATTAAACTTCATTTACTACTTAATGAGATTTCACTTAGTACACAACGAGACTCCACTTACTATTCAATGGTTTTTGTTTTCTTTAATTAAGTGAAATGTTATTCCAACAAAAATTTAAAAATTATAAATTAAAAACATCACATTATGTTAAAATAAAACATTGATAGAGACATAGATAAATTCTTACCCGGAGAATGTATTTAGTTTGTGAAAATCAGAATCACCCTCTTTCACTTATCCTTTGTAAAAAAATTATAAAGAAAAACACTATTGTTCATAGTGTGTGCAAATGAATTGGGAGGTTTTCTATATTTTCTTAATTAACTAATTTAGATGTATTCATTTGTTATTTTTAATAAATGTTGTTCATGTTGTAGTAGGTAAAGAATAATAATTTTTGTAGATGTATTCATTTATTATTAGTAATAAATGTTGATAAATGAGAGGTATTCCTAAATATGTTTATAAAATAGGAATCTTCTTAGGTAGAAGAGATCTTTCATTTATGGAAAGTTATACCATACAAAAAGTTATTACTCAATGACATATTCCAATTTCTACTTACTACTCTATTAGACTTTATTTATTACTTATTAAAAGTTTTCACTTATTATTCAATCAAACTATACTTACTAATCAAACATGAGTTATCAATCAATAAGACACTGATTTCAATTAACTTAAGTTAATAGTCAATGAAATTGCACTTAAATAGAAAATAGTAAATATAAACGTTAACAAACAACCCCTTAAATAGTAATTATTATTTTGAGGTGTTGTAGGTAAAAATAATAATAATATAACTATTTTAAATTAATGTTTTTAAAATTAAGTTTAAATTAATGTTTCACAATAATAACTATTTTAAAAAATTAGTAAATTTTAACAAATTAATATTTACCTATCATATTTTTCTTTTTACAAATCATTTCAACACAAAATATAGAGAGAAAATAGGTAAATATGGTGTCATTAGTTTTATGTATTTAAAATATAAAAAAAGACACTTTTCAAGAATTGAAAATGACCTGTTTAGTAGATAATATTTTAAATAGTAAATTTATTCATAATAAATAGTAAATAAATAAATACCAAATGACAAGTATGTTTGTAACAAATTATAAGTTACCATCAATTTTTTTTTTTTTTTTTTTTTTTAAATTAACCAAAATCACTTTAGTTTTTGTAAAACCACCTCACTTTTTGAAAAATCACTTCACTTTTTCTACCTCATTGTGCTATCTATTCATTCAAAAATTAACATTTACCTTATCTAAATTCAATGATCCATATTTTTTTATGTACCTGAAAACCACTTTTTATGTAGGGTAGAATTTTCCCAGAGTTGTCCATTTACAATACGTTTATTTTCAACAACCAAGAATTGAAACGGGGACTGACTTGACTAGCTTTCTGTTAGTCGCCGCTGTTGACCCATGCCAATGTTGGGCCGCATTATCTTGGAGTATAAAATTGAAAACTCATTTATTTATTTCTACTTTAAAAATTATTTTAAATTTGTCTCTATTCCCACTATCACTATGCTTCTCCTCACAATTTCTGTACACCTAAGAGCATCTCTAACCCACTAGATATATAATGTTTGTTGGTCAAAATACCTAACATGACTCACTTTTTTTAATTCCAATGCATTAGGCATATGATTAGGTATTTTAACTCAACTCACATTCACTAACTACATGTAGCTAGCCTTCAAGGTTAGGCAAAATATATTTAATCATTAAGATTATTTCCCTCAATCTTTGTTGCCGATGTAGCATTCTATAAAGTTAATAGTATTTGGATAAATAGCTAAAATACAGAGTATGATTAGAGTAAAAATATGAAACAGTTGATAGACAAAATAAAATATACACTTTATAGTAATGTTTAGATAAGTAAAATACCTATTACCGTTGAAGATACTCTAATCTTATTTGGGTTACATACATAGATGTCAAATTTTATGGGGAAAATTACATTTAATTTTAGGACCACTTACTAATCAGTTTTATTAATTAAACTTATTTATTTACAAGTCTTGATTGATAAATTTATTATTATAAATTTATTCATAAAAATAAGAAAGAAACTTATCACTTGATAAATTTATCAATAAGACTTAGTGGGTAATAAGTTTCAAAAGTAAAATTTACTCTAAATTTTATTGAGATTCAGATAAAATAAAATTACGTTTTACAATTTTAATAAAATTATATTATTTTTTAAATATAATTAAATATATTAGAATTAATGTTGATACATGTACAATAAGTTACGATCTGGGTTTGATAGATCAACTCATACCAAATTGAGGCCTATACCATCAACCTTAAACTCTCCATCTCTAATATCTCTCTACTTCTCTCTCTACATCTACATATCTGACAAAGGCATTGGAAGGTCTTTGGCCGGTACCACAACGATGCTCCAAAGACTCATCTTATCTTTTCTTGCAGGTCATCGGATCAAATCGGAATCATGCAAATTTAACTATCATCAAACGTAAATGGTGTGAAAATATAAAAATAATTAAGAAAAATTATACATTCTAGTGTAAAGCAGATAACAACTATTTTTATCTATTTGATTAATGACTTGTTGATGAAAATTAAAATTTTAAAAGAGATCAATATAATTATGTCAAAAATTATGAGACTTAAAATATTTTTTTTTTCAAACTTTAAGAAAGATTAGTGTAATTACTACCCTAAGGGGATTATTTTTTACATTTAAAAATAAACACATAATTTTATGTAATTGTAAGGTATATTGTTTATATGGTTAACAACGAAACTAAAAATATTCAAATATTTTTTTACATAAGTTTTGTTTTTGAATAAACCCCGTGTATTTTTTTATTTTCTTACCACACAAAATAAACTTGGAAAAAATATCAATAAGTTCTATTTTGCTCTCAAGATTACTATTGAGTCCTATTAAATTTTAATATAGACAACCAAATCCTATTTGTCATAAAATGTTTCAAAAAGTTCATTCCTCCATAATGATATTTTTTTATCTCAATTTTGCCATTCTCATTTAATATGAACAATACTTTTATAAACAATTTTAACATAATTAAAATAAAAAAATTTTAATTGTAAAAATTATTATTATTATTATATTAAAAAATCATAAATAACGATTGAATCAAAACAACTATAATATGAAATGCATCATTTTTTGTTATTTCAAATTATGATTATTTATTTATTTATTTATTTATTTATTTATTTTTAGTGTAAACAATCTAAAAGGGTAATCTATAAAAATTCCAAAGACCTGTGAAATAATACTATGACAAATTTATATATTTTTCAATACATGAAATAGTTGATGAATCTTTTATATATTTATGCTTTTGTTTATGAAAATT
Source organism: Camellia japonica (assembly GCA_030407325.1). Classification (NCBI taxonomy): domain Eukaryota; kingdom Viridiplantae; phylum Streptophyta; class Magnoliopsida; order Ericales; family Theaceae; genus Camellia; species Camellia japonica. The sequence goes on from JAPPVO010000014.1 coordinate 23,938,368, forward strand.
TATTTAATTTCAAACAATTAAAAATAGTTTTATTATAAAATTTTAAATAAAATAAATTTTTTATGAAATTTTTTATTCATATTTTAATGAGAAAAATAAAAATAAAAATAAAGTAGGATATACTCTTATGAATAATTGAAATTTATACTAAAATTTAATATAACTCAATGGTAATTTTTCAAAACATAGTAGAACTTATTAGTAATATTTATATTGTGATTTATGTTTTTTTTAATAGAACATAATACTTTATACAATTAAAAAATATAATTTTACTTCGAATAAAAATATTTATAAAATCATTGTTCACATTAAATGAGATGTAAAATTGGGATAAGATATATCATTATAGAGGATTGAATCTTTTGAAAATATTTTATGACAAATAAAATTTAATTGTTCATATTGAAACTTGATAAGATTCCATAATAATATTAAAAGAAAGGGTCTGGCTTTGGTCCAGTCCACCATCGGACTGGACCGTGCTGTTGGGCTCGTAGGGGTCCACCACGGATCCCGTTTTGAAAATCTGAACCGTTTAATGTGTAGAACTCTTCGAGTACTATATGCTTGTAAAAAATCACGTTGATCGGATATCGATAGCTATGTGATCAAATCAGTTTTGTATAAAAAAAATGGACGGTGAATAAATTAATGGTTGAAAAAAACTGATTTGATCACATAGCTATCAATATCCGATTAACGTGATTTTTTACAGGCATATAGTACTCAAAGAGTTCTACACATTGCACAGTTCAGATTTTCAAAACGGGATCCGTGGTGGGCCCCCAAGGGCCCAACAGTACGGTCCAGTCCGATGGCGGACTAGACCAAAGCCAGACCCTAAAAGAAAAATATAACTTATTAATAATTTTTTCAATAAACTTTATTCTCTTATATTTCAATCCACATACGATTTATCCGATGATATTTTCGTGTAAATACTTAAATCGTTTTATGTCATGGCACATTTTTCATACTAATTGAATTTTGGGCGATATAATTTAATTTACAAATTGAGAGGGTAATTTATATGTAAATTGGGCCGAGCTGCACAATGGGCAGGTATGGGCCACAGTACGAAACGCTGGGTAAAAAGGGCCATTGAGTTAGTCCGGCTCCTAAGTACCTGTTGGTTATCTCGGTCGTAGAGAGCACTATGGTTAGTTCGGTCGACAAGTTGCCATACTCAGGAGCTTAGACCGGTCAGGGCATAGGCATAGCTAGTTCGGTCGAACCTAGCTACATGTTAGCACGGTCCAAGTAACACTATAGCTAGCACGGTTTGAGCAGGAAGAGCCGAGGCAGAGCAGTAAAGGAGGGGACCAAACTATCGATAGTTCGGTCTGCTCTGTGGCTCGGCATGGCCATGCTTACTTCGGTCGTGGTAGTTCGGCCATGGTAAAACCATCTCACTTGGTTTAAGCAGTGAGGGGGGTGTTGAAGGATAAGCATTATCCTTCAGGAGTAGGAATCCTAGGAGGACTCTGCATGGAGGAGTAAAAGTCCTACTAGGATTGTGCCACACGGAACCTATAAAAGCTCACAAACATCACCTATGGAGAGGTAACGCAACTTTGATTTCCGAATACACAGAGCTTTTGTCTATTTGTCTAGTTTGCTGACTTAGGCATCGTAGAGGTTTCCAGCACACACCCGCCGGCTAGCTCACGTTTGTGTTTTCAGGTGATAAAACGACGACGTACGGAGGAGCGCAGACTTGATCAACAGGATTATACGAGAAGGTTTATCTCTTTCCCGTACAATTGGCGCCGTCTGTGGGAACTCAGACAAGAACAAAACCTCTTGATCAAGCTTTTCCTCTTCAAAATCAATGGCGCACAACGAAAATTTGCCACAGTCCGCCATTGACGGACAAACACCCGAAGGAGGTGCGAGACGCGAAGGTCTACCTCTTATCCCTCCTATGGCGGACTTGGAGCCACACATACAGAATCCTAGGAGGGATATAAGGGGAAGGAGGCGAACTAACAGCCCCCATCACTCTCGTTCGCAAAGTCCAGAGAGACAAAAGCGGAGGATTGATCCTCAGGCTTTGGAGGATCGCATCAAGGAGCAAGACGAGTTGATACGTCGGATGGCGGCGGATATGGAATCTCTAAAGCGCCAGGTGAAAGGAAAAAGAGTGGCGACAGGAGAGGGGCGCACAAACAAGACGCCCCATCGCCACTCGGAAGGTCGTAGTAGGAATACCACACCCTCTCAAGCAGAGAATAGAAGCCTCAGGACAGGCGAAACCCAATCCAGGTCTTCCAAAACTCGTCACTCCAGGTCTGAGAGGACGAGATCTGAGAGGTCGTACACTGAAGGAAGCACCTATTGGCCCTCACATACGCACCAAACAAGATCCAGGTAGACGGAGTTGCCCAGATCATCCGATTTACGAACCGTGCTCGAAGAGAAGGCATGATGGAAGGAGGATGCTAGGGCACGCGATCCACATAGAGTTTCCGCCTTACAGCGGTTGGCTCCTCGGACGCATGGAAGCGTCGAGGTTGGAATGCCAATTCTGCGCCCTGCCTACGAACCGACGAACAAGGCATTAGCGAGGCTGCAAACCTCACCGTTCGTTCCAGCAATTGAAAACGCGCCCCTACCATCAGGCTTCCTTCAGCCCAAATTCACTACATATGAGGGAAAGACGGACCACTACTCACACTTGAGCCACTTTCGCCAGGTCATGGCAATATACCGGCGAAACGAGGCTTTAATGTGCATCCTCTTCCCATCTAGCCTTGGCGACCTAGGCTTGACTTGGTTCGAAAAACTTCCAGAAGGCAGCATAGCCTCCTCGGCACAATTGGCGGAAGCATTCGTCACCAGGTTCCGAACGAACACCAAAACCCCGGTGGAGATCGATCAGCTGCTCTCCATCGACATGGGCGATAAGGAGACCTTAAGATCCTACAACAGTCGCTACTGGGAGACCTTCAACCAGATTGGAGACTGTCCCACCAATCTCGCCATTGCACAATACAAGAAAGGCCTTCCAGTCGGGAACAGACTAAGGGACTTAATCACCATGACACCGCCCCTCACCATGGAAGCCCTGATAGAAAGAGTGCATCAGCACATCAGGGTGGAGGAGGATGGCGCACGTGCCAAAGCAAAATCTGGTACGACCACAGTGCCAGAAAAGAAGGCCTCAGCAAAGGTCAACGCGGTAGATCGTCCGAACAAAAACGGACGTGGCAGGCGAGACAACGGAGAGAACCAGGATAAAAGATGGTTGAGAGTCCGCACTGCCATAACCACGGTCTTCAAGAAACCGATCTACCGAATTCTAAGTGAAATAAGAGACGAGCCTTTCGTCAGATGGCCTGCCAAGTTAGGAGAGGCCCAGAAGGACTACGACGAGAGGTCGCGGTGCACCTTCCATAAAGAAAAGGGACACTGCACTGAAAATTGCACACCCTTGAGACAGTACCTGGAGGAGTTGGTAGCAGCAGGCCACCTAGATAAATACATTGAAGGAGGGGCGCAACCAGCCCCCCAGGACCATAATAACCCCAACGGGATGGCAATCGACGCCCCACCTCAAGGCATTATCAATGTGATACATGGAGTCTTTGAACCTGAGCGTGTATGCGAGCTTAGGGGATCAATAAAAAAGGCTGAACACTTAAGAGAGGTGCTAAGTGCCCAACCTGCCATCAAGAAGGGGAAGACAGAGGCCACAAACGTCATGTCTTTTTCGGATAAAGACTTGGAACGGATATATTGCCCTCACAATGATGCCCTGGTCGTCACTCTCCGAGTCAAGGATTTTGACGTCAAGCGGATTCTGATTGACCAGGGTAGTTCATGTGAAATCATGTACTACGAAACATTTAAACAATTAAAGCTACAAGACAAAGACTTGGCGCTTGCCGTATCTCCCCTAATTGGATTCAACTCCATGCCAGAATGGCCCATCGGCAAAATAATTCTTCCAGTCAGAGCAGGAAGCGTGACGAAACAAGTGGAGTTCTGGGTATTGAAGGTCCCCTCCACTTACAACATCATCTTGGGCAGAACATGGCTGCATGCCATGCGATCGGTGGCGTCATCCTACCACCAAGTAATGCGGTTCCCCAACAACACCGGGGTAATTAAAGAAGTCTATGGAGATCAGATCATGTCGAAGAAATGCTTCGTCACGGTGAATGGCAGCCGCGCTGCCAAAGGATACGTTCATTCGGTGGAAGAACCTGAGAGCAATGAGCTATTCGCAGATGTCGGCAAAGCAGCTGATCAGAAAGCGGTGGAAGACTTCGTAGAGGTAAGAATAGATGAAAAGAACCCGGATAAGTTCTTTTTGCTCGGTTCGTCGTTGTCCAGCACTGAGAGATTAGAGGTATTGAAATTTTTGACCTCTAACATCGAAGTGTTCGCTTGGACACCATACGACATGCCAGGTATTGATCCCAACTTAATCTGTCACCAACTCAATGTCCACCCATCCGCCAGACCAATCATTCAACGCACACGCAGATCGGCACTCCACCATGCCGAGATAGTGGCGGAAGAAGTAGGTAACCTGCTGGAGGCAGGAGCAATTAGAGAAGTGCACTACCCAAGATGGATCTCCAACATAGTCGTAGTGCCAAAGAAGAATGGCAAGTGGCGTGTCTGCGTCGACTACAAAACAGTCAACAAGGCGTGCCCAAAAGACAGCTTTCCTCTACCACGGATAGATCAACTGGTAGACCTAACGGCGGGGCACAACTGATTTAGCTTTCTGGATGCATACAGAGGCTACCACCAAATCGCCATGCATGAACCAGATCAGGAGGTCACATCCTTTACAACTCTAAGAGGACTGTACTGTTACAAGGTCATGCCCTTTGGCCTAAAGAACGCAGGGGCGACATTCCAACGGATGGTCACCAAGATGTTTGAACCGTTGTTAGGCAGAACAATGGAAGCTTACATCGACGACATGGTGGTCAAGAGCAAGGATGAGAATGACCATCTCAAGGGCCTAGGCGAGATGTTTGAGATCCTGAAGAAGCACAAGTTGCGCCTTAATGCGTCTAAGTGTGCATTCGAAGTAAGATCTGGAAAATTCCTAGGCTTCCTGGTGACCAACCGAGGTATCGAAGCAGACCCCTCCCAGATCAAAGCAATCCAGGAGTTGGAGAGATCAAACTCAGTAAAAGAAGTGCAGCATCTCACCGGCATGGCAGCTGCGCTCAATCGGTTTATAAGCCGGTTGTCAGATAGACTACGACCATTTTTTCATGCCTTGAAGGCCAAGTTTGAGTGGGACGAAGAATGCGACCACGCCCTGGAAAGCTTAAAAGAATACATGTCTTCTTCACCACTACTTGTCACCCCAGTACCTGGAGAAGAACTCTTCCTATACCTGGCAGTCTCCCAGCACGCAATTAGTGCAGTGTTGGTCCGCGCAGAAGGAATCCAACATCTGCCCATCTATTATGTCAGCAAGACATTACTGGGCGCCGAAACAAGGTACTTGCCACTGGAGAAACTGGCTTTGGCCTTAATGATGGCCTCAAGAAAGTTGTCGCACTACTTTCACGCCCATACCATAGTTGTCCTCACAGCCTTCCCACTAAAGGCTTTGTTTGAAAGGGCTAACTTTTCTGGACGAATCCTGAAGTGGGCAGTAGAGTTGGGACAATACAACATTAAGTTCCAACCCAGGACCGCGATAAAGGCTCAAGCTTTGGCAGACTTTGTCGTAGAATTCACACCAAGAAGTCATCATATTTGCCCAGTCGACCTGACTGAAACAACCGAACTAGGGATGGAAGTTGACGACGGAATAGCGCAACCCCTGATGCAGGATATTCAGTCAGATCCCAAGGCAGACCAAAACAAAGCAAGGAAGGAAGAAGCAAACCATGCTACACCAAGTCTAGACTCACCAACAAATAAAGACTTGATACAATCAGATGGCGAGGGGCAGACAACAAGCATGGACCTTGAAGAAAACAACAGCAACATGGAAGATCCCAAGGCATCATCTGATCCCTCCACTTGCTGGAAGTTGTTCGTTGGAGAGATGTGGAAGCTCTTCGTGGATGGAGCATCCAACCGGCATGGAGCAGGGCTTGGCGTAGTCCTTATCTCTCCAAACGACCTAGTAGTGGAGCAAGCAATCAACCTTGGCTTCCTAGCATCAAACAACGAAGCAGAGTATGAAGCGCTTCTTGCAGGACTCAAATTGGCATTCTACATGAAGGCCACCGAGCTAATGGTTTACAGTGACTCACAGCTGGTGGTAAACCAAATATCTGGCGACTACGAAGCAAAGGATGACAGGATGGCCAAATACCAAGAGTTGGTCCGAACAGAGATCAAGAAATTTGAAGTAGTCAGGATAGAACAAATTGGCAGGGAGGAGAACAGCAGAGCAGACGAGCTAGTAGGCTTTGCCTCAATGGCAGATACTTCCATCCCTCATCCATTACTGATCGACTACCTACCTAGACCAAGCATTGAAGACCCCGAAGCAGAAGAGGTATGTTGCGCAGAACTCGGCCCCTCTTAGATGGATCCCATCATCCTGTTCTTAAAAGACGGCATCCTACCAGAAGAGAAGAAAGAGGCCAACAGAATAAGATCAAAGTCGCAGCGATTTTGGCTCTCCCCATCCTTAGCATTGTAAAAAAAGTCGTTCTCAGGACCCTACCTAAAGTGTGTTCATCCCAGCAAAGTGGAAGCATTCTTATTCGAGATACACGAGGGCGTATACGGAAGCCATCAAGGAGGAAGATCACTAGCATACAGGGCAATTTCGCAAGGATATTGGTGGCCATACATGCAAGCGAATTCAGAAAAGTATGTCAAAAAGTGCGAGAAGTGTCAGAAGTTCGCACACCAAATACACCAACCTGCCAGAGAACTCCTACCTCTAACTAGCCCATGGCCTTTCGCAATGTGGGGATTGGACATAGTAGGACCACTTCCAACAGCACCAGGGAACAGGAAGTTCTTCCTTGCAGCAACCGACTACTTCACAAAGTGGGTGGAAGCAGAAGCCTTGGCGTCAATCAAGGAAAAAGATGTGAAAAAGTTTGTCTGGCAGAATATCATCACTCGATTTGGCATACCAAAGGCACTAATATCAGACAACGGCACTCAGTTCGACGGCAGAATCTTCAGAGGCTTTTGTGAAGAGTACAAGATAGAGTTCTACAACTCTACACTGGCATATCCCCAAGCAAATGGACAGGTAGAAGCATCAAACAAGGTAGTCTTGGATGGGTTAAAGAAAAGGTTAGAGAAAGCAAAAGGCAAGTGGGCAGAAGAGCTCCCTCATGTTTTATGGGCTTACCGCACCACACCTCGGCGATCAACAGGAGAAACACCATTCTCCTTAGCCTATGGTATGGAGGTAGTAATCTCACTGGAAGTTGGCCTCCATACGATTCGAAGCGAGAATTTTGATCCAGACTTGAATAGCGAGGCCATAACATTGGAGCTCGACCTTGCAGAGGAAAGAAGAGAAAGAGCACTGGTTCACATTGCCTCATATCAACAAGAGCTATCCAGGAAATACAACAAGACAGTTCATCCAAGGCAATTCAAGATCGGAGATTGGGTACTGCGCAAAGTAATGGGAAATACTTTGGTGCCAGGAGATGGCAAGCTAGGACCCAATTGGGAAGGACCTTACAAAGTGGTTAGATTAGCAGGCAAAGGGGCATACCACTTAGAAGATGCGGATGGCAAGGCAATTCCCAGGCCATTGAATACGGCCAATCTCAAGTTATTTTATTATTAGCCTTTTTCTTTTTAAACATATGTAATTTTTTCCTTTCTCAATAAAACAAGTAGTTTTCTTTTCAAAATATACGTTTTTCTCTATAAAAGTTTGTTTTAGTAAATTAGTGAGTTAGGGGCCGAAAAAACATTTTTATTCTAGGTTGGCTGGATAAAACCAACTTAGAGGTTGGCTGGATTAAACCAACACCCCTCCTAAGCCCAGGATAAAGATCCAGGCTGCAGGACGTTTGGTCGCAATAACCAAACATTTTATTCTAGGTTGGCTGGATTAAACCAACTTTTGTTACTCTTCAGCCGAAGTAAGGGTATGGCTGAAGAGTGGTTGGCTAGATTAAACCAACACCCCTCCTAAGCCCAGGATAAAGATCCAGGCTGCAGGACGTTTGGTCGCAATAACCAAACATTTTATTCTAGGTTGGCTGGATTAAACCAACTTTTGTTACTCTTCAGCCGAAGTAAGGGTATGGCTGAAGAGTGGTTGGCTAGATTAAACCAACACCCCTCCTAAGCCCAGGATAAGGATCCAGGCTGCAGGACATTTGGTCGTAATAACCAAACATTTTATTCTAGGTTGGCTGGATTAAACCAACTTAGAGGTTGGCTAGATTAAACCAACTTTTGTTACTCTTCAGCCGAAGTAAGGGTATGGCTGAAGAGTGGTTGGCTGGATTAAACCAACTTTTGTTACTCTTCAGCCGAAGTAAGGGGTATGGCTAAAGAGTGGTTGGCTGGATTAAACCAACTTTTGTTACTCTTCAGCCGAAGTAAAGGTGGCTGAAGAGTGGTTGGCTGTATTAAACCAACTTTTGTTACTCTTCAGCCAAAGTAAGGGGTATGGCTGGATTAAACCAACTTTTGTTAGTCTTCAGCCGAAGTAAGGGTACGGGCTGAAGAGGTGGTTTGCGGGATTAAACCAACTCTTTGTACTCTTCAGCCGAAGTAATTATATCGGCTAAAGAGTGGTTGGCTGAGTAAGCTTAGTCAGATTGATAAGCTAGGACCGGAATAAAGTATTTAAACCGAGGTAACAGTTGAGCAAATAGATCATGGAAAAGACATTACAAGTACAAGCATACCAATCAAACCGGAATAACAGTTAGAGTAAAAGAAGATGATTTCCATTGATCTAGTTCAAAGTGATTACAATGGAGGGGCTCCCAGCCCGATTACAAGTCAAAGCAAACAAAAGAAAAAGAAAATTACAAAATTAGTTAAAAAGATCTTCAAGATCAGCATCAATATCAACTCCAACCCCGATTGCAGACGAAAGATCGGTTTCTGTTGTGAGCTCGGTATCAACTGGCAGCACGGTATCAGCCGGCGGATCAACAGTCAGGTCTTCAACCATTGGCTCCAACCGAGCTGACTAATCGCTGACTTGCTCATTGGCGACCAGAGTATCAGTTGGCTCATTTTGTTCATCTTCGTCATCTAAACCTTGCAAAAATTGTTCTTGAACGGAAGCAGCGTACTCTGCTAGTGAGCTCGGTATGAAGTACTGAGGAGGATTGTATACATCGGTCTTAGGCTCACAACCGAGCTGCACTACTGCTGCCCTCCAACCGCACTTAAAGAATAAATCTTTTGCGGCTTCGCATTGAGGAATGTAGAGGGCTTCGCCCTCCTTAAAGCCTTCCACGTTCGCATCATCCGCCTTTTTCTTCAGTTCGGTGATTTCTGCGTCTTTTTTCCCTTCGAGCTTAACTAGCTCACGAAGGTACTTGTCTTTCATCACGGTCAACGCCTTCTGTTTATCAGCTTCAGCCGAGGTAACTAATCCGGTTAGACGAGCTACCTCAGCCTCTAGCTTGGTCATTTTTTGTTGTGACTCCTTCAGCTCGGCGGATTTTTCTTCGACCTCTACCATGGCCTGCCTAGCTGTTTTCCGGAGCTCCAACACCTTTTTATGGGCAATTTGGCTCTTTTGAAGAGACTGAAACGAATGGAAAGAAATCAATAACAAAACCGAACTGAAAGTTTGTAAAATTTGAGAGACTAGAGGGGCATCTTACCAGGATCATGGATTTGGTCGCCGACCGAATTGCCTTAAGCTCGGACAAGTGTTGGTGGTGCTCCATATCAAGGGGCAGACACACACTCTTAGCCAGATTGAAGGCTAGCATGTGTTCTTTGTCTGCCACCATTGAGTCGGTGTCGCAGATAGCTCGGTTCTAGAAAGTTAATTTTGGACTCCACTTTGAGGAGCTAGCTCGGTCGGCAGGCTCCGGCTGGGGGCTCGGCGAGGGGCTTGGTGGAAGAGTTGTATCGTCGTGGTCAACAAGACGCTGCTCGGCTGGGATAGTCCGGGCGCACTTGTTCGCCCGAGATATTGAAGGCTGTTGAGTCGGGAGAGCCACCACGGTTTCTGTTGTCTGGGTCGGTGGTGGTACTTCGGGTCTGTTGGTTTCGGTCAGAAGAGCCCTCACTCTGTTTCTTTTTGCCATTTCTTGTTCGGCTGTAAGAGGGACGAGGTTAATTTGGGGCAAGGTTGGGTCCGGTTCGGGGGCGTCTTCTAATATAAAATCGGTCATTCTGGCTTTTCGGCGACCGCTGTATCTGTATGTCGGCTCAAAATTTAGTAGCTTAGCCCAACTCCGTTCTGGGTACCGTAGTGCGGCGCGGAGGACGTTTAGATTGGGGTAGCTGTAAAGTGAATGGATATGAGCTGAATCTGCATAAATGAAAGCAACATTTAGTTCGGTTCAGAATGGAAGCAAAAATAAAAGAAAGACATGAAAGGAAACCGAAGTAAAGTATACCAGGAATTCCTTTGTTCCAATTTATACTTCGGCCTAGGATCTGGGCTTGGTGGTCTTCAAAATTCCCAGATACCCAGAAAAAATCGTCATCATTTAAGTCTTTATCCGGCGTATCTTTTATTATTTTTTCTCTGCGACGGCGTATCCTAAGGTAGTAGACCCAGCCGTCATCTTTGGAGCCAATGGAGTATTGGTGGAATATTTCAGCTAGACCGAGGTTAAGACCGGCTCGGCGGTTTAGTTCGGCTATTCCCATTATTATACGGTAAGAATTGGTAGAAAGCTGAGTTGGGCATATTCTGGTTTGTCTTAGGAATTCACAAATCAAGGGTTGAACGGGGAATCTTAGCCCGGTTTCTATTATTGATAGGAGGGTGAAAGGTACAAAGCCCTCATTTCCCCAAGGTGTGGTATTTTGTTCGGCTAAAGTCAGTTGGACGTCGTCAGGTATATTGTAATCTTTGCGGAATTCGGCTAGACCGCCAGGTGTGTTTACCAAAAATCTATACTTCCCCATTTATTTTATAAGTTTTAAATAAATTAGTTCGGTGGGAAAATTGTGCTCAGTAGCTCGGTTGAGCGCGCAGAGTAGTGCCTGGGCAACCTAAGTCTGCAAAGTAGAAAACAAAGGTGTTAAGCACAGATCATTGGACCGTGCTGCAAAATAAAAGTAACATAAAAGAAGTCCTACTTCGGCTAGGTGGGATGCTACAGGTTCTATCTCGGTTTCAGCAAGATGCTTGGAAGCTCGGGTTGAGCAAGGGGGTTTGTTAGCTCGGTCTTGGCGAGCGATTCGTTATATCGGTTGGTGTGTAGGTTCTGTTAGACCGGTTGAGCCTCTAGGGGCAGCTTTCTGAGTTTGGTCTAAAAAACTAAGAAAGCTGGCTGAGCCCCGAAGGTCTAGCTCGGTCGTAGGCTAAGGTTTCCAGTATGCTAAGTTCAGACTTAGTTCGGTTCGTTTATCTCGGCTAAAGCAAATCAAGAAGTGTTTTCTTATTGAAACTAATGCTGCAAGTTTCAGTTCGGTTGTGAGGTGTGCCTAGGCCTCACAAAGCAAACAAGTTCTTTGTTCGGTTGTGTGGTTATTTTGGATCAAAATTAGTGTTTCTCATGTTCTTTCTTGAATTCAAATGGTTCTAACATGGTGTTTTCAGAAGACGCAAGACAAGAACAGTGGAGTGAAAGTACTTTTCAAAAACACAGACCTAAAAGCTATGGACTAAGCGAAAGCAAAAACAAGAAAATAGAATAGTGTTATGATGCTTACCAGATGAAAAGGAGAAAGCTAGGGATGAGAGCAGCAGCAAGGAAGAAGAAACACGAGCGCAGCAAGTTCAGAAGCTCAGGAACGATAGAGAGAGAAGAAGTGAATAGTGTAGGGTTTGATCCAAAATGAAGGGTTTTTCTTTTTGATGCAAAGGAAAAGGCGGGAACTGTTCAAATTTTGCGGAGTACGAGGGCGGCGTGACAGCTGCGAAGAGCCAATCAGAGGCTGCCACGTGTCATTGGAATGGGAAACGATTTAGTTGCTGTGATTGAAGAGACGTTTTGACCGGACAGGTGCAGCTCGGTTTAAGTTAGCTCGGCTGGACAGGCTAAAAGAGTTTTTTTAGCTCGGTTGCAAAGACTAAAAGTAGTTTTTTAGCTCGGCTGGAAAGGCTTAAAAGTTTTTTTAGCCCGGCTGTTAGCTTGGCCGATATACAAGTAATCCCTATCAGGCTTTGCCGATGGAATTAAGGGGCAATTGAGAGGGTAATTTATATGCAAATTGGGCCGAGTTGCACAATGGGCCGGTATGGGCCATAGTACGAAACGCTGGGTAAAAAGGGCCATTGAGTTAGTCCGGCTCCTAAGTACCTGTTGGTTATCTCGGTCATAGAGAGCACTATGGTTAGTTTGGTCGACAAGTTGCCATACTCAGGAGCTTAGACCGGTCAGGGCATAGGCATAGCTAGTTCGGTCGAACCTAGCTACATGTTAGCACGGTCCAAGCAACACCATAGCTAGCACGGTTTGAGCAGGAAGAACCGAGGCAGAGCAGTAAAGGAGGGGACCAAACTATCGATAGTTCAGTCTGCTCTGTGGCTCGGCATGGCCATGCTTACTTCGGTCGTGGTAGTTCGGCCATGGTAAAACCATCTCACTTGGTTTAAGCAGTGAGGGGGGTGTTGAAGGATAAGCATTATCCTTCAGGAGTAGGAATCCTAGGAGGACTTTGCATGGAGGAGTAAAAGTCCTACAAGGATTGTGCCACACGGAACCTATAAAAGCTCACAAACATCACCTATGGAGCGGTAATTCAACTTTGATTTCTGAATACACAGAGCTTTTGTCTATTTGTCTAGTTTGCTGACTTAGGTATCGGAGAGGTTTCCGGCACACACCCGCCGGCTAGCTCACGTTTGTGTTTTCAGGTGATAAAACGACGACGTACGGAGGAGCGCAGACTTGATCAACAGGATTATACGAGAAGGTTTATCTCTTTCCCGTACACAAATTATAAGAATTATATGTTAATTATGATATAAGAATGATAGAAATTCATGATTTATAACTTATGACTCACCCATAATAACATGGTGCATGATTAATTTACTATAAATAAAAAAGTGACACAAAGCTGACAATGTAATTATAAAGGGTAAATTATATTATGCTCCTTTTATATTTAGTCACTTTTTTACTTTGACACTTAAAATTTATTTTCTCACTTTGGCCTTTTATCTTTAAATTTTTTTCAGTTTACTTTTAAAGTTAATATCAGTTAAAAATTAGACTAAAAAATGACACATTGACAGTCACGTGACATAATTTTTTTATTATTATATATTACTCACACTCTGACATGAACTTAAACTCTAATATAATGTATATTTTTTTTTGTTATATGATTGTTATTATGGTATTTTCTATTTAATTTTGAACATAATTTAACTTTAGGAGGAAATTGGAAAAAAAACTTGAAATATAAAGAGTCAAAGCGAGAAAAAATAAACTTTACGAGCCTAAGTAGGAAAGTGATCAAACATAAGGGGGAAAGTGTAATTTACCCAATTATAAATAAAATTAAGACAAACTTAAATATATGAATTTTTGTAGGATCAATTATACATTTTACTACTATAATATAACTTAAATTTCAAATGGTCCATATTTGATCATTCCATTCAAATTTCAGTTAATTATTATTTTATATACACTTGTAGGAAATTGACAACCCCAATTTTGAACAGAAAGAATAAATTGAAATTAAAAAGTAAAAATCAAATTATTTAATTTAAAATAATAGAATTTTTAAAAAAAAAATTAATTCAAATTATAAGAGTTAAAATTGTTTATCCAACTTTTTACTTTGGAAATTAATAAATCGCACATAGATTAAAAAGTGTAAATTAGAAATATAACCTTGAAATTTACTTAAAAATACGAATTGTCGTTTACAGTTTAGAAAATTATAGATGCCCTCTTGTCAATTTTTTTTTTTATTTATCAGAATTAATTAAAAAATAAAATTTATAATTGCTTTTCTATACAATGATAAAATTATTTAAATTATTAATTAAAATAAATATCTGATATCATTAAAAATTGTTACCTGGTTTTATGATTTATTAAAGGAAAGGAGACATTTACTATATGAAATTAAAAATTTTAAGAGTTTGAATGTAATTTTTAAAATTACAAATGACAAATCGTAGCTGAAATAGACTATGGAGGTGTAATCGTAATTAACCATTAAAAATGATAGGGAAAGAGGGTTAGAGCATCTCCAACGGTAGTAATCATTTTATCTATCTAAATATTACTATAAATTATATATTTTATTTTGTCTATCAACTGTTTTATGTTTTCACTCTAACCATACACTTTATTTTAGCTATTTATCCAAATACTATTCATTTTATAGAATGCCACGTCAACAACAAAGATGGAGGGAAATGATCCTAATGATTGAATACATTTTGTTTAGCGTTGAAGGCTAACTACATGTAGCTAGTGAATATGAATTGAGCCAAAATACCTAATCATATGCCTAATATATTGAAATTAAAAAAAATAAATTACACTAAGCATTTTAACTAATAAGTATTATATATCTAGTGTATTGGAGCTGCACTTAACAGTGCTGGCCATGTATAAATTGAACCACCCAAAGGGTGTCTAAAAATAAGCAGTTTGGTAACCATGATCAAATCCTTTAAAATCTCCGTAGTCCTCCTCTTTCTCTCCATCTTCTGCTTGCTTAGCTTCAGAACCAAATCAACCCCAACTTACCTTTTCGTTCAGTGCCTAAACACAACAACTTACACTCCAAACAGCACATACCAAACCAACCTCAACACCCTCTTCTCTTCCCTCTCCTCCAATTCCACCTCCATCAATGGCTTCTCCAACTCCACCGCCGGCCTCAACCCCCCCGAAATAGCCTACGGCCTCTTCCTCTGCCGCGGTGATGTTTCCACCGACGTCTGTCAAGACTGCGTAACCACTGCTACTAAAGAAGTGGTCCAACGTTGTCCCAAGTCGAAGGTTGTCACAATTTGGTACGATGAGTGCATGTTACGATACTCAAACAAGAGTATCTTCTCTATTCCCGATCAGTCATATAGAGAAGTTTTGAGGAATACACAGAACGTAACAAACATAACCAGTTTCAGAGGAGTGTTGGGAGGTGTAATGGATGCTATAGCCACACGGGCTTCGAATGGTGGATCGGCTAAGAAGTTCGCGACAAGTGAAGCTAATTTCTCATCTCTTCAAACCTTGTATGGATTAGCTCAGTGCACACCGGACTTGAATGGTATGGATTGCAATAAATGTCTTCGAGATGGTATCTCGAATTTTCCGAGTTGCTGTGATGGAAATCTGGGAGCCAGAGTTGTGTTTCCGAGTTGTAATGTTAGGTATGAGTTCTACCCTTTTTACAACATCACCGCCACTGCACTGCCGCCTTCGCCGCCACCTCCTTCAGCAGTCCTTCCTCCACCTTCAGGTCCTCCAACCAGTAGAGGTAAACTCCCAAAAAAAAAAAAAACTCCATTATTAAACAAAACCAAACCAAGCTTTGTTTTTCGATTGTGATGGATCGACTAGATCACTTCTTTTTTGTGATTGTGCTAGATTCAGATCCCAAAAATAAAAATAGTTAGGATTAATTTCATTTTTACTCCCTCGCCAAATCTATTTGCATCACTCTTTCTACTTGTATAATGATTCGTAGCTCGAAATTAAGAGCTCGAATGGCCCGGAAAAAAGAGCAAAGTGTTTTCTCTCTCCTCAAAACCATCTGTTTGTACTCACTTTCTCCTCACAGACTCCAAAATATTCTACTTAGACTCCAAAATATACTCTGTCTACTCACTCCAAAAGCAAAACCAAACGGTAAACTCGAATGAGGCAAAAATACTCTCCTTAAACTCACTTTCTCCTCACTTTCTTCCTCTTTTTCCTTCCTCTGTTTTTTTCCTTCTTTCTTCTTCTTCTTTCTAAACTATTGAATGAGGCAAAACAAAAAAATAATACAGAGAGAGAGAGATGGGAATTTTACACCAAACCCAAAACCAAAACCAAACCCACAACCACAAATCAAAATCGACATTGAAACCCAAATCAGACAAAATCAAACAAAAATACGAACTTCCATGAAATAATTGATGCATGTACATATATATATATAAATGTTGAAGACAAAGGTTTATACCTTTTTGGTTGATGATGATTCTCTCTCTCTGCTGTGTTGATGATGATTTGTTAATTTTTGGTTTGTGATGATGATTCTCTCTCTGCTCCTCTCCTCTTCCCTTCTTCTTCTTTGTTTTTCTTCTGCATGTTATGAAAAAAAAATTTAAAAAAAAAAAAGACGACTTTTTTTTGGTATTTTCGGGCCATTCGGGCCGCTAGCGGGACTCTTTGTACTTTTAAAAGAGTTTCAATTTGGTCCGTAAATGGAAAATGCGGGCGACCCCCAGCCCACGTGGCTGTGGGTGATTGGCCGGAAAGTTTAAAAAAAAAAAAAAAAACTGACGAATCACAGCCCGCCACCTTACTGGGGTCGACCCCCAGTGGGGGTATTTAGCAGGACTGGTCCGTAAATATAGAGGAAATGTCCTTTTCTGTCCTAAATCATCACTCAAAAATTAATTGTACTCTTATTTTTTTAAGAAAAATGTTTTGGACCTCGAATCTGGGATGCCCCGAATCCCCCTAAGCCCAAAACGACGTCGTTTTGGGCTTAGGCTTTTTTTTTTTTTTTTTTCTTTTCTGCCATTTTTGACGCAGAGGAAGAAGAGGGAGAGGGAGGGAGGGAGAGAGAGAGAGAGAGAGAGAGAGAGGGAGAGAGGCGTCGTCTCGCCGTCCGATCGTCGCTCGTCGCTCGTCTCGCCGTCCGATCGTCGATCGTCGCTCTGCCTCGCCGCAGCTCCGGCTCTGCCTCGCCGCCGCTCCGGCTCTGCCTCGCCGCCCCGGCCTCCGCCCCTGCCTCATCCCCGAGTTTATTGGCCCCCTCCCCTCCCCTCCACCTCCTTCTCTTCCTCCCCTCCCCCTCCCCCTCCCCCGTCTTCGTCTCCGTCTGCTGAAAAAAAAAAAAAAAAAAATTAAAACCATGAAACGACGTCGTTTCATGGTTTCGGGGGATTCGGGGCCTCCGAATTCGAGGTCCGAATCACAGCTCTTTTTTTAATAATATTAATTTTATACATAAACTATTTGATTTTAGGTTAATTTTACCCGTTATTAGTTTCCATTTATAAACTATTTGACACTAAAATTTCATCTAAAATTTTATTTTACTCCCAAACTATCCCTAAAATATCAATTAGATTCTCAAATTTTATTTTATTTAGGAGTTTAATTAATATTTTGCAATAGTTTGGAGGGTAAAATAAAATTTTAAATGAAATTTAGGTTTCACGTCATCAACTTCTGTTTGATTATAGACGACAATTAATGGTGGGGTAAATTTTATGTAAAATTGAATAATTTATGCATAAAATTAATATTATTAAACGAACATGTGTTAAATTGATTATTTAGTGATAGTTTAAAAGGAAAAATAATATTTGCTCTTAAATATAGGTTGAAGTCAAGAATAAATGTAAAAATTTTACTTAAAAAATCATATTTTTAATATATTATTTTTGTATCGTTTTAATTTTTAAAATTACACATTTACCTTGATTATAAATGAATAAATAAAAGAGAAGGACAAACCTGCTCACATATGAGATTTTAATTTGGAATCAATCATGATTTTCAATTGCTAAAGCAAATTTTCAATGACACGTTTTTTTTTTTTTTTTTTGGTGCAGGAAAGGGGGAATCTCAACGCAAGGACTTATTGCCATCCTTGTTCCCATTGGCGTCTCTGTTTTGCTTTTCATTGTAGGTTTTTGTTTCATAACTAGAAAATCAAAGAAGAAATGTGATGCTATTGAAGAAGATACAAGTAAGACAATTTTTATTTATTTATTTATTTTTTTGGTGTGTCTCATCTTGTTTTAACCATTATTTGTTGAGTGAGAGATCAAAAAATTCATTATAATAGTTTTTTCATTTGTCCAGTTGGAAGTGATATCCCCACAGATGAGTCATTGCAATATAATTTGGGTACAGTTCAAGCTGCCACAAACAACTTCTCTGCTGAAAATAAAATTGGTGAAGGTGGATTTGGTCTTGTCTACAAGGTAAGATTGCGCTTGATTTCAATAATGGAATTAAATATTCTTGCATTTACAGTTTCCGAAATTTAGGTCCAATATTTCAATGAATGTCGTATATTATCAGGGAACACTTTCCAATGGACAAGTGGTAGCTGTGAAGAGGCTATCTCGAACCTCAGGGCAAGGAGCAGAAGAATTCAAAAACGAGGTTGTATTGGTAGCCAAGCTTCAGCACAGAAATCTAGTGAGATTACTGGGATATTGCTTGGAAGGAGAAGAAAAGATACTCATATATGAATTCGTGCCTAACAAAAGCCTTGACTACTTTCTGTTTGGTTTGTTATATTTAAATAACTCTAGTTCTTAATAATGCTTCTTGTTTAGTTTCCATGAATGATTGCTATGAGTGTACATGATTTGAATTTGAAGAGATGAAACAATTTTAATGCATCACCGTGCTTGTGTTTCCATTTCAAATCAAATTGTGGTAAGACATTTCTTGCCCCAACTCAAATTTCTCATTGTAAACTACAATATATTTTCTAATCAATGTGCAGATCCACAAGAACAAGAGAAGTTGGATTGGCTGAAACGTTACAAGATTATAGAAGGAATAGCTCGAGGAATGCTTTATGTTCATGAAGATTCCCGACTTAGAATTATACACCGTGATCTCAAAGCTAGCAATGTTCTATTAGATGGAGATATGAATGCTAAAATTTCAGATTTTGGCATGGCTAGGATATTCGGTGTGGATCAAACTCAAGGAAATACAAGTCGAGTTGTTGGAACATAGTAAGTGTGCCTCAAATTCCCATGTATTTGTTTTTCCATAATTTAAATTAATGAATACATAATTTATGCAATCTCAAGCAAATCATCATTCCAATTCTTCAAAAATTCCCCTTTGGACGAACAAATTCTGAGATGCATATCATGCCAAGCTACCTGGTGACAGTAATCTTGATGGACTGCACTTTTTTAGTTGAATTTTGGTGCATTATGTACTCAATGGTTTCATATAAAATGAAGTTTCGAACACAGTTTCTTGTTATTTTCTAATTCTATTGTTAAATTGATGGTATTGGTATACAGTGGTTATATGTCTCCAGAGTATGCAATGCATGGACAATTCTCTGTGAAGTCCGATGTGTTTAGCTTTGGTGTCCTAGTTTTGGAGATTATTAGTGGCAAAAAGAACAATACCTTTTACGAATCAGGAAGTGCTGAGGACCTTCTTAGCTATGTGAGTAGTAAACCATCCATTCTAATTATTATTTTCTTCTGAGTGACAATTTCATTACATCCACAAGTCTTATATGATGAAATGTTGTAGGCTTGGAAACTCTGGACAAAGGAAAGACCCTTGGACTTGATGGATTCAACTTTGGAAGGATCTTATTCAAGAAGTGAAGTCATTAGATGTATCCATATTGGCTTATTGTGTGTCCAAGAAGATCTGGAGGACAGACCTTCCATGGCAACAGTAATTCTGATGTTGAGCAGTTACTCAGTTACTCTATCAGTTCCCCAACAACCTGCATTCTTTGCTCGTAGCAAAACAGAAAGTATGCCAAAATCTTTTGATTCAGATCAATCTGCAAGCAAGTCAATATCATGGTCTGTGAATGAAGCATCGATTACTGAACTAGACCCAAGATAATGTGAGAAGTCAAGATTGAAGGATAGCTCTATGGTGTGTGAGATGAACCCAAATGACAATCTGCACTATCCTTAAAGGTGGTGGTCCCTAATGGTGCAAGTCCTGAGCAATAGATCCTGAACTTGACTTTGTCAACAAAGTTCATATTAGTACTTCAAAGAAAATAATTGGATTGCTCCTGTTTTCATCAAAATAATAGTTCATTGTTCATTTTCTTTTCTTGTGAGGCTTTGTTGTTTGTTGTGTAGGTTGATTGGAATGCTAATAGTATCGCAAACTTGGGAATCATAAGATTATGCTATTTTGGCAGCAGCTACTTTTTTTGCCCATATTTGAGATTGATTTTTGTCTTTGAATCTGTTTTTGTTTTTCATTTTTGATTTTTGTTTTTTTTATGCTGAATTTCTAATTAGGTGATGTACAAAAAGAAATTATTTCTTCTCTTTGTATCCCGTTTCGATAATCTGAACTGTTTAATGTGTAAAATTCGTTGAGTACTATATGCCTCTAAAAAATCACGTTGATCGGATATCGATAGCTATTTCATCAGATTAGATTTCTGTCAATTGTTTATTTTTTCACCGTCTATATTTTTTTTTTAATACAAAAATGATTTGATCACGTAGCTATCGATATCCGATCAACGTGAATTTTTTTATAAATATATAGGATTCGATGAGTTTTACATATTGAACGGTTCAGATTAATGAAATGGGACTCGTGGTGAACCCTTCACGGATTCAACAATATCCTCCAGTCCAAGGGAGAAGCCAGACCCTGCCTCTTAATATCCACAACATATCTACGAGGATTCCCATTACACTTACGATGGGGCCGAAATAGAGGCTCCTCGCATGTTTTGAATGCTAAAAATTATATTTAGGGTTGGTTTGAAATGTTTTAAAAAAGTGTATTTTTTGACTTATTAGCTTATATGGGTTGGGTTTGGATTGAGTTTGATGTGATGCGTTAGAGAGGTAATGTAATTTAAATAAAATGATGTGACTTAAATATGATAGTGGCTTTTTGACTTTTTGTATTATTTAGGTTATGCCAAACTTGGCCTTAATCCCAACAATAGACTATAAAGACTTGAACTTCAATTTTGAGCGAGAAATTTAAAACTCTAACCACTAAATCAATCCCAGATGATATCATAGATAATAATTCACAGAACTTGTGGATAACACAACTTGCTAAATTTGACCGTTAATGTCTCATTTACTCCAGCCCCCTTCAGAAGCGCCATATTGTTTATTTTCAACCTACCACATTTCCTCTTATTATACATATATCACGGTGAGTATGGTTACACACCATGCAAATCACATAAGCTGGTGAGCATGGTTATACACCATGGAAATCACCCAAGCCACCCCATGGCGCACTCCCTGCTTCACCGGTGGGCGGCAGCCTCGCCTTAGACGCCCGCCGGACCTCTACACATGCCTTCACTCCGCTGCCACATTTCTTGCTGTCGTGAACCATCACTATTTCTTGCTGCAACTTTGTTACAGCATAGATCTTACCCACGTCGTCGAGCACCCCGTCGGGCCATACAACAGCCACCGACGCCGTGATCTGGCCAACGCCGACCACGCCACCTGTCACCATTGCTGCAGACGCCGTGACACAAGTTCCTGCTAGCTCACCACCGACGCAGCCGCAGCCGCCTCCTACATCTGCGGCCAATTCGCCGCCCCCAGTGGCCTCTTCTACTACCTCTTCGGGTTCGCTCTCGCCTTCTTCAGTGGCCATAATGCCTGTTGTCGGGAGCATTTTGGATTCAGATCTATCACATGATATTTTGTCCTCGTTGAGGCATCAAACAAAGGGCCGTGCAGGGGTAGGCAAATTGTCTGAAAGGCTGTCTAGCTCTTAATGGTCATTGAAAGGCTATCAACGTTGTACAGTGGTCAACCACACAACCACACCTAGCTTTTCTTTTTGTTATCACCTAGCAACCCCACTCAACTTTCTTTTATTTTAATATATATATATATGTATATGTTTATTATAATATATTCCCTAAACCTCCCACTATGTCAACTTTTGCACAAATCCATACCCCTTTTTCTTTTTCATCTGAAGCAACTGAGTGAATCTTCACCTTTTGCACCCCCACCCACGTTGCTCCACTTTTTTTATTTTATTTTATCTTTCTTTTTCCCTTAATTTAAAAAAAAAAAAAAATCCATTCACAACCACTTTGTTTTCATTCCACAAAATAGTCCTTTATTCATATCAGGGATTCACCCGCCTACCATTCTACACCCACAACAAAAAAAAATTTAAAAATAATAATAATAATAATAATAATAATTTTTTTTTAAACATCTCCACTTTGTGTTGAGCCGTTTTGCTTCACTTTATCAATCCCTTTGTTTCAACCTCCAATAGGTTTCTATCACGGTGAACATGGTTACACACCATGCGAATCACCCAAGCTGGTGAGCATGGTTATACACCATGGGAACCACCCAAGCCACCCCATGGCGCACTCCCTAAGTCGCCACCTTGGTGCACCACCAAATTCTTCTACAACGGTCCGGCATGACCCCGTAAACTGTTCCGACATTGATTTCGGTTAGCTTCTACATCGGTCCGGCATGACCTCGTAAACTGTCCCGACATTGATTCCGATTAGCTGGTACAACGGTCCGACACGACCATACAGTGTTTTCACCAATGGTCTGACACAAGGTCTGACAAAACCACACAGTGTCTCGTATCCTATTTTATTTTTAGTTTATTTTCACGTTTTGTTACTCTCTTCAAACTCAAACTCAAGTTAGTTGGTTCCTATGCTCCTTGATTTTGAGGGGGACTGTTAATGTATTATATGTTATTAGCTGTTAGTGTTATTAGCTGTAAAGTGTCCAAGCTGTAATCATGATGTCTTTACTTTCGGTTCCTTTAGCAACACTGAACATACTCCTCTCTCTATAAAGAAGAGTAAACTTCTCCTTATGTATCACACTTCATATCAATACATACACAATTTATTCTCTCTTTTTCTATACATTTAATTCTAACACCTCTTTTTCTATACATTTAATAACTGCTACAAACCAAGAAATCAATGTTGCTTCCTTGACTCGTCTCAATCTCAATAATAAGTCAGTCGGAGCTTTTTGCAACAACTTCCATCTTAACTACTCATTTTCTGGATGAAAAGTTTCATTTTTTTCCACGAAAAATTAATAAATAGTCCTCAAATAATATATAGTATTATTTACCTTATACTTCTGATACTAAAAAAGAAAAAGGAAAAAGATCCGGACCTCCTTTCCCCCACCCCTGACCCTCTCTTTCTCTCATTGGTCAGATTTTCATTTTTTTTATTTATTCTCTTTCTCCTTCAATCACCACCCGCCACGTGTGTGTGAGGTGGTGGGAATAGTGATTGGAGGGGGTCTCTATCAAAACCCAAAGAAAATTAGAATATATTAGGTGAGTTTCCTCTATCTCTTGCCTCCCAACTTTTTAATAAAGTAGGTTACTATTGTTCTCACCACGTAACACCTCATGCACTGGGGGTGTTTGGATTGGATATTTTTATCATTTATTTATTTATTTTTAGTAAATTTTTTTAAAATTTCTTTAAAAAATTTACACTTTTAGATTTTACTCAATTAGAGGGACTGAAAAATAAAAAAAAAAAATTAAAACAAAGTCAAGAAAGGACCCAAAAAAAGAAGTAAAAAGTAGTTCGGGTTTTTTTTGGGTTTAAATTTTTTTTTTAAAAATTCTTTAGATTCATTTATACAAGACCAACTCGAAAAGTTAAAAAAAAAATAAAAATAAAACATAATTTCAAAAAAAAAAAAAAAAATACTAATGACAAAATGGCAAACACTCCACAAGATGGTTGAGGACTATTTAATAATTACTCTTTCTTCAAACACCTAAAAAGTTATCTTGTCAAATGTGAAAACAAAATACATTTCTTTGGTTAAAACAGTGGTAGAGTCCATTTAGGGATTTTTTTTTTTTTTCTTCTAAATCTGTTTTATTTTTCTATGTCAAAATATTCATAATGATTAAAGAATGTCATCAGATTTATGCATTTCAAAATTCTCACATAATTAAAAAATTGTGAATGTTTTACAATAGTAAAATTTAGGAAGAAAAGAGATCCTTAACACATTTAAAAAGTAGGATCATCTTATTTTAATTAATAAGAGATGAGTGTTTAGTTTACTGCAAACAAAATGGCCTTTCCCCACTATATTTGGAGTAATTATTCTCACTATATTTGGAGTAATTATTTTGTCTTTTGAAAATTTCACGTTAATGGTATATCTAATCAATAACAGAGTGCTTAATAATTATTTGAAACAAAAATTTTAAAAATAATGAATAAACATGATACCATTGAATAGGCACACTACCAAATAATCTTTCTAACTAATGGAATAATTTACGCTTGGAAGTTCTAATTGAGCATTTCTAATTCATCTCTAATGATATAGAATGGATCTCATTCCGCACTCCTCATCATTCCTGTCTCTATCTCTCTCTATCCTTTCTCTCTTCCAACTAGAGATCAAAATCGGGGTGATATATTAGGGAGATGCGGCATCACTCAATGAATTTAAAAAAAAATCAAAAAGTTCTATATTTTTAAATTCTATTCTTCTAGATAAATTGCGAAAATTTAAAAATTATGGAAAAAAATTCCACTAAATACAAATAATAATAGGGTGAAGCACTAATAAATCTCAAATTATAATCTTATGAACTGTTTGATCATCCATTTTTTCTTATGGATCCAAAGGTCTCATTCTAGTGTGAATTACATAAAGGGCCAATGATAAATGCGTGTGTTATGTGTTGAGAGACAAATGTAAGTTTTCTCATAATGTTGAAATTACTAAACATATAAGTTTCCCAAATATAACATGCTAATGTAATATACTAAAAAACTTTTTAGTATATATTTCTCAAACGTAACAACATAACATTCCAAAAAAACTCCTTAGTGTATTTTTTTCAAATATAATACTCCAATCAATGTAATAAACAAAAACTCTTTGGTGTACATTTTTCAAACATAATACTTCAATGTAACATACTAAAAAACTCTTTAGTGTAATTTTCTCAAACGTAATAATGTAATATTCTAAAAAAACTCCTTAATATATATTTTTTTTCAAATGTAACACTTCAATCAATGTAATATATGTAATATACATAATATACAAAAATTCTTTAGTGTATTTTTTCCAAACGTAGCACTCTAATATAACACTCTCATGTAACACGGAATAGCACACTAACAGAAATGTAGATTTTTAAGCTTGACAACCAACATTTCAGCCACCAATCTCTCTGAAAAGAAACTTTTGCACCTCACATTTCCATTCTCATCCCAAAAACGAATCAAAAAATTAGAAAAATAAATCACAAAAGGACATTCATTTAAACTCAAATGGCACCAAATCAAATAAATATAACTTTTCAAAATAAAATGGATTAATTGGTTCATAAGAAAACACTTAGGACTAAATGGATCAACATTGCTTTATATGAGATTTATGGATAAATTTTCCATAATAATAATATGAGATTTTTTATTCAACTCCCTAGAAACATTTTTTATTAGTCTTTTTTTATTTTATTTTATTTTTATTTTTAAACAACCTTTTTTATTAGTCTAAGGACAACTAAATTATATATGTGTTATTTAAGGATATTGACACCTTTTTATTATTATTTTATTTTAAGACAAAATTACTCTTACTATAGTTTCATTACTCTACTACCTCTAATTGCCATTGCCACTGCCATATCTGACTGCCAATAGTCACCTCCGGTCGCTGGTGACAACTTTCCGGTGATCACCGTTGGTACATTTTTCCGGTGATAATTTTTCGGCGACTCTCTAGTAATGAAATTTCACTGACTTAGCACAGTGAAAATTCACTATGTTAATTTTTGGTGACTCTCTTGTAAAGTGAAATTTCACTATGCCATGTGAGTGAAATTTATATATTTTCGAAAACATAATATTTAGAACAATGAAATTTCTCTAAATTAATGAAAGTCATTATCAAAGTTAATGAAGTTTCACTAACTAATTCTAGTGAAAATTTGAAATCAATGGATGTCAAAAGAAGAAACATACAGATCAAACAATATAACGAAATATCTATCAATTAATAACATATAAATCAACTAAATCTATTTAAAAATCAACATATAACACAAAAATAATGATGTTGGAGGGAGGGAGGGAGGGAGGGAGAGAGAGAGAGAGAGAGAGAGAGAGAAAACAGTAAAATCAATCGGATCAGAACTAAAAATGTTTGAACGACGGTGGATGGACAATGTTGAAAAGAGAGAAAAATAGCAAATGATAAGATTAACCAAATTTGGATTGGACATATGCGAATTGTAGTGGATGCTGGTTGATGGTAGAAAAAGATGCGGCGAATGACAATAAAACAATGCTGGTGGATATAGTGACGATAATAGAAGTGGTTGCGGTGATGGTTGATATGGTAGGGAAATGTTGTGGATAAATTGCAAATATACTCCTAAGATTTGCTTAAAATACGGATTGTGCCCTATGATTTTGGAAATTATAAATATTTCATTGTCAAAAATTTTTATTTAATAGAAGTAACAGAAAAAGTAAAATTTCTAATTACTTTTCTATATAACAATAAATTATATTAATTATTAATTAAAATATATTTCTAACATCATTACAATTATTAATTGACTTTATGATCTATTAATAAAAGGGAAAATTCGTTATGCAATCAAAAAACTTAAAAGGACATAATGTAATTTGCAGAACTACGAAAGTAAAATAAAAAGGTATGGAGAAAAGTATAGGAATTTTTGACCATTTATATTGAAGCTTATCGTTATCCTTTTTGAATTTCAAATTATAGGAATTTTAACTAACAAGCCAATTGGGATGTATCCCTTAAAAATAAAATAATTGGCTTTTTTTTTAGGGAGACTTATGTGTAGATTATAATAGATGAATTTATTGGTCAATAGGTTTTATGATAATTAATGACATTTTTCATCACACACTGTTAAAAAATGTCACTGATTGTTAATTTTCTGCGATAATTTGAAAATTATCACAAAAAATGTCACTAATTATAAGTTTTAGCAATAGTTTAAAAAAATTGTCATAAAAAAGCATCACTAATTTTTAAATGTCAGTGATAGTTTGAAAAATTTATCACAGAAATATGTCACGAATTGTAAATTTTAGTTACAATTTATAAAATCGTGACAAAAAAAGTCACTAATTGTCAATTTTTAGCAACATGCAAAAACTAGTCGCAAAAAATTATTTTTAGTGATGATTTTATTGGGACTTATTTTTAATAGCATTTGATGGGAATTAAGTCCAACTATTAGGATCTATTGGTAGTTTACCCTTCTTTTTATTCTTTTTGGATAAATTGCAAATACACTCCTAAGATGTGCTTAAAATATGAATTGTCCCCCATGATAATTTTTTTTTTTATTTAATAGAAGTACTAGGAAAGGTGAAATTTCTAACTAATCTTTAACACAATAATAAAATTATATGAATTATTAATTAAAATATATTTATGATGTCATTAAAATTGTTTGACTTTATGATTTATTAATAAAAAGGTAATTTGTTATGCGATTAGAAACTTAAAGGGACGGAATGTAATTTGTAGAATCATGAGAGTAATTCATATTTTAAACAAATCTCAAGATGTGTATTTGTAATTTACTCTTTTTTTAATAATTATTTTCTTTTAATGAATTTTTATTTTATATTTTTAGATCTTTATAAATTGGGACAATTACAAGTCAATGAAATAGATAAAAAAAAAATTTACACAGACATGGAGGGTACAATTCAGACTTACAATCCCATGTTGTACAATTTTTTTTAGTTTTGTAGCCTGCATTGTTATTTCCCTTTATAAATTTGGTGGACTTTGGAACTTAGAAAAAAATTGACACAAATTAAAAATAAAAAAACACAACACAAAACACAAAATTATTGACAAAAAATGTCTCTGTTAGCTTGATGTCAAATTCATTTTTTTGCAGATTTTAGGTAACCGAACCTTTCCATCTTAACTACTTGTTCATCGATCAATTGAAACCCAAAAATATGTGGAGGAAGAGTTTGATCACCATGATGATCCCTTCAACACCCCACAACCCTTTTTGTTCTTTCCTTTGTTTTCTTTCTCATCCTCAGCAGCACCAAAGTTAGCTCAGATTCTCTGTTATATGTCTGCCCAAACACCACAACTTACACTCCCAACAGCACATACCAAACCAACCTCAACACCCTCTTATCTGTTCTCTCCTCTAATTCCACCACCACCACCAATGGCTTCTCCAACTTCACCGCCGGCCTCAACACCCCTGACATAGCCTACGGCTTCTTCCTCTGCCGTGGTGATGTTTCCACCACCGTCTGTCAAGCCTGCGTCTCTACTGCTACTAAAGAAGTAGTCCAAAAGTGTCCCAATTCGAAGGTTGCCACGATTTGGTACGAAGAGTGCATATTGCGATGCTCGAACCAATCTATCTTCTCCTCTGTGGATCAGACAATTGTACTTCTTTTTTTTGATCGGCAAAAAAAGAAAACTTTATTGATGGCGATGAAAGGTACAAGATGTATTCACAAAAACATCAATAAAGAAAGGAGGGTGCACAAAGCATCACAATGGGCTAGATCATCCCAACTATGTTGGCACCAAAAAAACCATCAGACAATTGCACTTAGTTTGTAGATGTCTTGGGAAGTGTAATGGATGATATAGTTACTCGGGCTTCCTCTTCTTCTTCGGATAGTTGGTATGCAAGAAGTTTGCAACTAAAGAAGCTAAATTTATACCGCTTCAAACAGTGTATGGGCTCGCACAGTGCATGCCGGACACCTATCTAGTTATGATTGCAATAATTGCCTTAGATATGTTATCTCAAATTTGGCTAGTTGTTGTATGAGAAAGCAAGGTTTAAGATTTTGGTATCCAAGTTGTGTTGTCTGGTATGAGTTGCGCCCCTTCTATAACGCCACCGCCGCCGCCACTGCACCACCGCTTTCACCGGTTCTTCCTCCTCCTCCTCTAGGTCCTCCTACAAGCAATTTAGGTAAAATTAAACCATATATGTTATTGGGCGTCATCTAGTGATCAAAATTATTCATTTTGTAAGATTTTGTAAGATTATTGAGTAGATTACAAGCATATTAAATGATTCATTGGATATTAATAATTAGATAATTGGAATGAGATTTGATTTAAATAATGGAAACTACTTTGTCTCTTGTCCACCAAAAAGATCGAACACAGGGGCGGTCCAACCCTTTAGGGGGCCTAGGTAAAATCTTAAATTGAGGCCTTTTACTATTTAAATTTAATAATAATTTTTAATATTTTATTTTCATGTAAAATTATTTTTCTTGTTTTTGTGATGTAAAATGATCTCATATTTTTTAAAATTGTTCAAACTTACACTCAATTGAAGAAATAATTAGATCTATTATATATATATATATATGTGTGTGTGTGTATTGTGTGTGTGAATAATTAATTTTAAAAGAGTTTTCAGTAGATTGCACTGTCTTGTCATTAATAATTTTCATCAAACTGTGGTGGTGTTTGGGAAGCAAGTTCCCAAATTTTTTTCTCATTTTTTTCACTAAAAGACAAAAGTTTTGCAAAACCAAAAAAAACACATCCAAACAAAATATCACATCCAACCCCATAATCATTTCACTTTTTCTCTCATAAACATCACATCCAACCACATAAAAACCCAACTATCTTCCCAAACATCAAAAATTTTTTATCTCATAAAAACCTACATCTAATAAAATCTACATAAAAACTCACTTCCCAAACACCATCTGTATTTTTTTTTATTTATACAAATTATATATATTTTAATATAAGAAGATAAATGACTACAATGGGAGGCATTTATAGAGTATTCCAACAATTTTTTATTTTATTTTATTTACCTCTGATATGTAATTTTTTAGATTCTTACAAAACTCTTGCGTTATGTTTGGATTATAAATTTGAATAAAAATTTGAAAAGAAAAAAAAAATAGAGAAAAATATTATCTTATATTTTATTCATATAGAACTTATTTTTTTCTTTTCTTTTTTAAATCTCTACCGAAATTTATGACGCAAACATAGCCTTAAAATTTCTTGTGAGTCCCTTATTTACACTAAATTAAAAATCAATAAAACTGAACCATAGCATGTAATTTTTTTTGGTTCCTTAATTAATAAAATTGAAGGGTTCAGTTTAATGATAAATTTTCTTTTAACTCTAGTTGAACCAAACCAAACCTGCTTATATCCTTAAGAGAGACTGAAACATAGAAGATTGAAAGAATTATGCTGGGCCTTATATATAAAAGCAATAAGGACTTTTATTACCACATATGAGGCTTTTGTATACCTGAAGTCTGTAAATACACACATAAATTATGGGGCCTCTCATAAGGGTGAGGCCTAAGGCAGCTGCCTATATGGCCTAAGGGTAAGGCCGGCTTGACTGAACGTTCCAGTTCAGCCCACAGACCCAATACAAGTCCTATTTAGATGATTTGATATGTTAATATTTTAAATCTCGTTTCATCAAAAACATAATACATTACAAAAAAAAATTATTTTTTGCGACGGCAAAACGCCGTCGCAAATACTCCGCTCGCCGTCTCAAAAGCCTTTTGCAACGGTAAAAATATCTTTTTGCGACGGCAAGTGGGGGTCGCAACAAAGGGGGTTGCAAAAGGTCTTTAGCGACGGCATGTGCCGTCGCCATTGTTTTAGCGACAGGAAAATTTCTTATTTGCGACGGCAACTTTCTGTCGCCAATAATGGATTTAAATCTTGGTTTTTTTGCGATGGCACAGTCTTGCCGTCGGTAAAATGAGTTTTTGCGAAGGCACAAATTCCGTCGCTAAAAATTGTCGTCACCGTTGACTATAGTCGACGGCAACCAGAGCCGTCACTAATAACTATTCTCGACGGCAACTATACCGTCGCTATAGCCTTTTTTTTTTATTAAATTCAATGCCTTTTGCGATAGTTTGGGTGCCGTCGCAAAAAGTATGGTATAATTTATTTTTTTGCGACGGGGTGTTCTGCCGTCTCAAAAAAAAAAAAAAATTAAAAAAAAAAACCCTGGTTTAAAATTATTAAAAATATAAAAATCGCCTGTATTAAATGAAAAATAACTAAAAAAATCCAAAAATTACATAATAATATAAATACATACATAAACAAAAGTTGGCAAATGATGAAAATTGATAATGTTGTTCCATTCATAACGATACATAAATAAAAATTCATAACAATAAAAATTATGCCACTACATAATGTGACATAATACATACATAATGTTGTTCACAAATTTAAATAACATAAACCAAAATCAAAAGCAAAACTAAAAGTTTTCGTCTTGATTCTTTCGTGGGTTACAAAAACAGAAGTTCGTCATAATCTTTACACGCCCGCATTCCACAAGAAGCAAACTGCTACTCAGGAAATATCTGAAAAAAACAAAATAAAAATAATTAATAATAATATAATGGTGTTAATATTTTAGTGACAGAAAAATATAAAAAAATTAACTACTACATAATTAGAAAGATAGTTTAGTAAATAATTTTGACAAGACCGAAATCCGACTCTAACTCCCAAACCGGGAACCCAATTCGAGCCCCGTCTTCTCCCACAAGCCTCTCGTGCCTAGGCGGTCGTGTGTGCCAAGTTTCGTTCTAAACTGACGCTGTTTCGTGATTTTGGGGCATTAACTCCTCGAATTCAAGTTTCTTAAGGAACTAGTTTGCCTAAAGTGAAATCCGGCTCTAACCCCCAAACCGGGAACCCGATTCGAGCCCCGTCTTCTCCCACAAGTCTCTCGTGCCTAGGAGGTCGTGTGTGCCAAGTTTCGTGCTAAACCGATGCGGTTCGGTGATTTCGGGGCATTAACTCCTCGAATTCAAGTTTCCTAAGGACCTAGTTTGCCTAAAGTGAAATCCGGCTCTAACTCCCAAACCGGGAACCCGATTTGAGCCCCGTCTTCTCCCACAAGTCTCTCATGCCTAGGTGGTCGTGTGTGCCAAGTTTCGTCCTAAACCGACGCGGTTTGGTGATTTTGGGGCATTAACTCCTCGAATTCAAATTTCTTAAGGAACTAGTTTGCCTAAAGTGAAATCCGGCTCTAACTTCCAAACCGGGAACCCGATTCGAGTCCCGTCTTCTCTCACAAGTCTCTCGTCCGTAGGAGGTCGTGTGTGCCAAGTTTCGTCCTAAACCGACGCGATTTGGTGATTTTGGGGCATTAACTCCTCGAATTCAAGTTTCTTAAGGAACTAGTTTGCCTAAAGTGAAATCCGGTTCTAACGCCCAAACTGGGAACTCGATTCGAGCCCCGTCTTCTCCCACAAGTCTCTCATGCCTAGGTGGTCGTGTGTGCCAAGTTTCGTGCTAAACCGACGCGGTTTGGTGATTTTGGGGCATTAACTCCTCGAATTCAAGTTTCTTAAGGAACTAGTTTGCCTAAAGTGAAATCCAGCTCTAACTCCCAAACCGGGAACCCGATTCGAGCCCCGTCTTCTTCCACAAGTCTCTCGTGCGTAGGAGGTCGTGTGTGCCAAGTTTCGTCGTAAACCGACGCGGTTTGGTGATTTTGGGGTATTAACTCCTCGAATTCAAGTTTCTTAAGGAACTAGTTTGCCTAAAGTGAAATCCGGCTCTAACTCCCAAACCGGGAACCCGATTCGAGCCCCGTCTTCTCCCACAAGTCTCTCGTGCCTAGGAGGTCGTGTGTGCAAAGTTTCGTCCAAAACCGACGCGGTTTGGTGATTTTGGGGCATTAACTCCTCGAATTCAAGTTTCTTAAGGAACTAGTTTGCCTAAAGTGAAACCTGGCTCTAACTCCCAAACCGGGAACCCGATTCGAGCCCCGTCTTCTCCCACAAGTCTCTCGTGCCTAAGAGGTCGTGTGTGCCAAGTTTGGTGCTAAACCGACGCGGTTTGGTGATTTTGGGGCATTAACTCCTCGAATTCAAGTTTTTTAAGGAACTAGTTTGCCTAAAGTGAAATCCGGCTCTAACTCCTAAACCGGGAACCCGATTCGAGCCCCGTATTCTCCCACAAGTCTCTCGTGCCTAGGAGGTCGTGTGTGCCGAGTTTCGTCCTAAACTGACACGGTTTGGTAATTTTGGGGCATTAACTCCTCGAATTCAAGTTTCTTAAGGAACTAGTTTGCCTAAAGTGAAATCCGGCTCTAACTCTCAAACCGGGCACCCGATTCGAGCCCCATCTTCTCCCACAAGTCTCTCGTGCCTAGGTGGTCGTGTGTGCCAAGTTTCGTGCTAAACCGACGCGGTTTGGTGATTTTGGGGCATTAACTCCTCAAATTCAAGTTTCTTAAGGAACTAGTTTGCCTAAAGTGAAATCCGGCTCTAACTCCCAAACCGGGAACCCGATTCGAGCCCTGTCTTCTCCCACAAGTCTCTCGTCCATAGGAGGTCGTGTGTGCCAAGTTTCGTCCTAAACCGACACGGTTTGGTGATTTTGGGGCATGAACTCCTCGAATTCAAGTTTCTTAAGGAACTAGTTTGCCGAAAGTGAAATCCGGCTCTAACTCCGAAACCGGGAACCCGATTCGAGCCCCGTATTCTCCCACAAGTCTCTCATGCCTAGGAGGTCGTGTGTGCCGAGTTTCGTCCTAAACCGACGCGGTTTGGTGATTTTGGGGATTAACACCTCGAATTAATGTTTCTTAAGGAACTAGTTTGCCTAAAGTGAAATCCGGCACTAACCCCCAAACCGGGAGCCTGACTCGAGCCACGTCTTCTCCCACAAGTCTCTCGTGCCTAGGAGGTCGTGTGTGCCGAGTTTCGTCCTAAACCGACGCGGTTTGGCGATTTTGGGGCATTAACACCTCGAATTCAAGTTTCTTAAGGAACTAGTTTGCCTAAAGTGAAATCCAGCTCTAACCCCCAAACCGGGAACCCGATTCGAGCCACGTCTTCTCCCACAAGTCTCTCGTGCCTAGGAGGTCGTGTGTGCCGAGTTTCGTCCTAAACCGACGCGGTTTGGTGATTTTGGGGCATTAACACCTCGAATTCAAGTTTCTTAAGGAACTAGTTTGCCTAAAGTGAAATCCGGCTCTAACCCCCAAACCGGGAACCCGATTCGAGCCACGTCTTCTCCCACAAGTCTCTCGTGCCTAGGAGGTCGTGTGTGCCAAGTTTCGTGCTAAACCGATGCGGTTTGGTGATTTTTGGGGCATTAACTCCTCGAATTCAAGTTTCTTAAGGAACTAGTTTGGCTAAAGTGAAATCCGGCTCAAACTCCCAAACCGGGAACCCGATTCGGGCCCCATCTTCTCCCACAAGTCTCTCGTGCCTAGGTGGTCGTGTGTGCCAAGTTTCGTGGTAAACCGACGCGGTTTGGTGATTTTGGGGCATTAACTCCTCGAATTCAAGTTTCTTAAGGAACTAGTTGCCTAAAGTGAAATCCGGCTCTAACTCCCAGACCGGGAACCCGATTCGAGCCCCGTCTTCTCCCACAAGTCTCTCCTGCGTAGGAGATCGTGTGTGCCAAGTTTCGTCCAAAACCGACACGGTTCGGTGATTTTGGAGCATGAACTCCTCGAATTCAAGTTTCTTAAGGAACTAGTTTGCCTAAAGTGAAATCCGGCTCTAACTCCCAAACCGGGAAACCGATTTGAGCCCCGACTTCTCCCACAAGTCTCTCGTGCCTAGGAGGTCGTGTGTGCCAAGTTTCGTCCTAAACCGACGCGATTGGGTGATTTTGGGACATTAACTCCTCGAATTCAAGTTTCTTAAGGAACTAGTTTGCCTAAAGTGAAATCCGGCTCTAACTCCCAAACCGGGAACCCGATTCGTGCCCCGTCTTCTCCCACCAGTCTCTCGTGCCTAGGTGGTCGTGTGTGCCATGTTTCGTGCTAAACCGACGTGGTTTGGTGATTTTGGAACATTAACTCCTCGAATTCAAGTTTCTTAAGAAACTAGTTTGCCTAAAGTGAAATCCGGCTCTAACTCCCAAACCGGGAACCCGATTCGAGCCCCATCTTCTCCCACAAGTCTCTCATGCCTAGGTGGTCGTGTGTGCCAAGTTTCGTGGTAAACCGACGCGGGGCATTAACTCCTCGAATTCAAGTTTCTTAAGGAACTAGTTTGCCTAAAGTGAAATCCGGCTCTAACTCCCAAACCGGGAACCCGATTCGAGCCCCGTCTTCTCCCACAAGTCTCTCGTGCCTAGGAGGTCGTGTGTGCAAAGTTTCGTCCAAAACCGACGCGGTTGGTGATTTTGGGGCATTAACTCCTCGAATTCAAGTTTCTTAAGGAACTAGTTTGCCTAAAGTGAAACCTGGCTCTAACTCCCAAACCGGGAACCCGATTCGAGCCCCGTCTTCTCCCACAAGTCTCTCGTGCCTAAGAGGTCGTGTGTGCCAAGTTTGGTGCTAAACCGACGCGGTTTGGTGATTTTGGGGCATTAACTCCTCGAATTCAAGTTTTTTAAGGAACTAGTTTGCCTAAAGTGAAATCCGGCTCTAACTCCCAAACCGGGAACCCGATTCGAGCCCCGTATTCTCCCACAAGTCTCTCGTGCCTAGGAGGTCGTGTGTGCCGAGTTTCGTCCTAAACTGACACGGTTTGGTAATTTTGGGGCATTAACTCCTCGAATTCAAGTTTCTTAAGAAACTAGTTTGCCTAAAGTGAAATCCGGCTCTAACTCTCAAACCGGGCACCCGATTCGAGCCCCATCTTCTCCCACAAGTCTCTCGTGCCTAGGTGGTCGTGTGTGCCAAGTTTCGTGCTAAACCGACGCGGTTTGGTGATTTTGGGGCATTAACTCCTCAAATTCAAGTTTCTTAAGGAACTAGTTTGCCTAAAGTGAAATCCGGCTCTAACTCCCAAACCGGGAACCCGATTCGAGCCCTGTCTTCTCCCACAAGTCTCTCGTCCATAGGAGGTCGTGTGTGCCAAGTTTCGTCCTAAACCGACACGGTTTGGTGATTTTGGGGCATGAACTCCTCGAATTCAAGTTTCTTAAGGAACTAGTTTGCCGAAAGTGAAATCCGGCTCTAACTCCGAAACCGGGAACCCGATTCGAGCCCCGTATTCTCCCACAAGTCTCTCATGCCTAGGAGGTCGTGTGTGCCGAGTTTCGTCCTAAACCGACGCGGTTTGGTGATTTTGGGGATTAACACCTCGAATTAATGTTTCTTAAGGAACTAGTTTGCCTAAAGTGAAATCCGGCACTAACCCCCAAACCGGGAGCCTGACTCGAGCCACGTCTTCTCCCACAAGTCTCTCGTGCCTAGGAGGTCGTGTGTGCCGAGTTTCGTCCTAAACCGACGCGGTTTGGCGATTTTGGGGCATTAACACCTCGAATTCAAGTTTCTTAAGGAACTAGTTTGCCTAAAGTGAAATCCAGCTCTAACCCCCAAACCGGAACCCGATTCGAGCCACGTCTTCTCCCACAAGTCTCTCGTGCCTAGGAGGTCGTGTGTGCCGAGTTTCGTCCTAAACCGACGCGGTTTGGTGATTTTGGGGCATTAACACCTCGAATTCAAGTTTCTTAAGGAACTAGTTTGCCTAAAGTGAAATCCGGCTCTAACCCCCAAACCGGGAACCCGATTCGAGCCACGTCTTCTCCCACAAGTCTCTCGTGCCTAGGAGGTCGTGTGTGCCAAGTTTCGTGCTAAACCGATGCGGTTTGGTGATTTTTGGGCATTAACTCCTCGAATTCAAGTTTCTTAAGGAACTAGTTTGGCTAAAGTGAAATCCGGCTCAAACTCCCAAACCGGGAACCCGATTCGGGCCCCATCTTCTCCCACAAGTCTCTCGTGCCTAGGTGGTCGTGTGTGCCAAGTTTCGTGGTAAACCGACGCGGTTTGGTGATTTTGGGGCATTAACTCCTCGAATTCAAGTTTCTTAAGGAACTAGTATGCCTAAAGTGAAATCCGGCTCTAACTCCCAGACCGGGAACCCGATTCGAGCCCCGTCTTCTCCCACAAGTCTCTCCTGCGTAGGAGATCGTGTGTGCCAAGTTTCGTCCAAAACCGACACGGTTCGGTGATTTTGGAGCATGAACTCCTCGAATTCAAGTTTCTTAAGGAACTAGTTTGCCTAAAGTGAAATCCGGCTCTAACTCCCAAACCGGGAAACCGATTTGAGCCCCGACTTCTCCCACAAGTCTCTCGTGCCTAGGAGGTCGTGTGTGCCAAGTTTCGTCCTAAACCGACGCGATTGGGTGATTTTGGGACATTAACTCCTCGAATTCAAGTTTCTTAAGGAACTAGTTTGCCTAAAGTGAAATCCGGCTCTAACTCCCAAACCGGGAACCCGATTCGTGCCCCGTCTTCTCCCACCAGTCTCTCGTGCCTAGGTGGTCGTGTGTGCCATGTTTCGTGCTAAACCGACGTGGTTTGGTGATTTTGGAACATTAACTCCTCGAATTCAAGTTTCTTAAGAAACTAGTTTGCCTAAAGTGAAATCCGGCTCTAACTCCCAAACCGGGAACCCGATTCGAGCCCCATCTTCTCCCACAAGTCTCTCATGCCTAGGTGGTCGTGTGTGCCAAGTTTCGTGGTAAACCGACGCGGGGCATTAACTCCTCGAATTCAAGTTTCTTAAGGAACTAGTTTGCCTAAAGTGAAATCCGGCTCTAACTCCCAAACCGGGAACCCGATTCGAGCCCCGTCTTCTCCCACAAGTCTCTCGTGCGTAGGAGGTCGTGTGTGCCAAGTTTCGTCCTAAACCGACACGGTTTGGTGATTTTGGGGCATGAACTCCTCGAATTCAAGTTTCTTAAGGAACTAGTTTGCCTAAAGTGAAATCCGGCTCTAACTCCCAAACCGGGAACCCGATTTGGGCCCCGTCTTCTTCCACAAGTCTCTCGTGCCTAGGAGGTCGTGTGTACCAAGTTTCGTCCTAAACCGACGCGGTTTGGTGATTTTGGGACATTAGCTCCTCGAATTCAAGTATCTTAAGGAACTAGTTTGCCTAAAGTGAAATCCAGCTCTAACTCCCAAACCGGGAACCCAATTTGAGCCCCGTCTTCTCCCACAAGTCTCTCGTGCCTAGGTGGTCGTGTGTGCCAAGTTTCGTGTTAAACCAACTCCTCGAATTCAAGTTTCTTAAGGAACTAGTTTGCCTAAAGTGAAATCCGGCTCTAACTCCCAAACCGGGAACCCGATTCGAGGCCCGTCTTCTCCCACAATTCTCTCGTGCCTAGGAGGTCGTGTGTGCCAAGTTTCGTCCTAAACTGACGCGGTTTGGTGATTTTGGGGCATTCACTCCTCGAAGGCAAGTTTTTTAAGGAACTAGTTTGCCTAAAGAGAAATCTGGCTCTAACTCCCAAACCGGAAACCCGATTCGAGCCCCGTCTTCTCCCACAAGTCTCTCGTGCCTAGGCGGTCGTGTGTGCCAAGTTTCGTCCTAAACCGACGCCGTTTGGTGATTTTGGGGCATGAACTCCTCGAATTCAAGTTTCTTAAGGAACTAGTTTGCCTAAAGTGAAATCCGGCTCTAACTCCCAAACCGGGAACCCGATTCAAGCCCCGTCTTCTCCCACAAGTCTCTCGTGCCTAGGCGGTCGTGTGTGCCAAGTTTTGTCCTAAACCGACGCCGTTTGGTGATTTTGGGGCATTAACTCCTCGAATTCTAGTTTCTTAAGGAACTAGTTTGCCTAAAGTGAAATCCGGCTCTAACTCCCAAACCGGGAACCCGATTTGAGCCCCGTCTTCTCCCACAAGTCTCTCGTGCCTAGGTGGTCGTGTGTGCCAAGTTTCGTGCTAAATTGACACGGTTTGGTGATTTTAGGGCATTAACTCCTCGAATTCAAGTTTCTTAAGGAACTAGTTTGCCTAAAGTGAAATCCGGCTCGAACTCCCAAACCGGGAACCCTATTCGAGCCCCGTTGTAGACACCCCTTTTTTGACCGTCCTCAAGACTTGGACGTCACCGTTTGAACACTCGGTGATCCTCTTTGTTTGTGTTCATCTTGAGTTCCCGAAGGTCTTGGCTGCGCGCCTTGCCTCAGGATCTCTCGACTCGACTATTCCGTGTTTGGTTTCGGCACCAAACACTCGTGTTTTTGGATTGAACGGCGGGGAATGGCTTGTTAGCCATCCCCACATCCCACCGGCCCTACCTTTACATCGCTGGCTGTTTATGGGTGCCACCGGCCACGGTTTCTTAAAACCAATGGCCGGTCGGTACTATGTTTGGCCGACCGGCACTTATTTTGCCGGCGACCCCTTTTGCTGGCCGGTGTGACTCCTTTGCACCCTTGAGGCATGGTGCATGCCAGCTGTGCCAGCTGGGATGCACCATCACTCCTCCCCGTGCGGTTGATGGCTGTTTTGAGCCCTCGACCCCCTAATTCCTTCTAGAAGGATGACCCTTTGGCCAAGCTTCTTGGGGAAGCTTGGCTAGCTGTCCCAGCTTCTTCAAGAAGCCAAGGACCATTTTCACCCTTTGCCCCTTTTGATATAGCTTCTTGGAGAAGCTTGGAGTCTTTTTTTTTGCCTATATAAGCACTCATCCTCTCCCTTTGTTGGGGTTGGAGCTTTTGAATCAAAAACCAGAGTTTCTATATCTATACATCTGATATATCACTCTCTCTCTCTCTCTATATCTCCCTCTCTCTCATCCTTAGGGTGTGTTTGGAAGCCTAAAAGTGCATTTTGACCTTACTTTTGCACTAACACACACACCATTACACCTTGCTCCGAGATTTAGAGGCATTGAGGGTTGCTTGTTGAGGTTTTGGACTGATTTTGATCAGTAGGGGGTGGCTGAATCATCTGTTCTTCAAAGGTTCTTCAAGGGTGAGATTCTTACTTTATTTCCCCCAATCTTGCACTAGTTTTCTACCTGTCTTGCATGCTGATTTGAACTTTGTGTATAACATAAAAAAAGTCTTATATTTTCATGCTTAACATCTTTCATTAAGGGTGTTTTGGCATTGGGGGTCGAAATCCCCCTCTTAGGCCTCTTTTGGCCTATTTTGGTGCTTTTTCCTTAAGCCTTGTTTACTTTGTTGTATTAGTCTTCTCACCACTGAAATCCAGTGGATTTTCAGTGGTGATGAAGTGATTTTGAGGTCTTGTGTAGGGGAGGGACACCCCTCTCCCTTTGTGTCTCATTTGTTCTTGCTTTTGGCTCATAAAGGTAGCATGCATGCTTAGTTATTTTTGGCTCCATTTCAAAGGTTTTTTGAGGATATTTGGTTGTATTATGCCTCTGTTTTGGTTGGTTTGATGGTCCATTTCATGCATCATATGCTTGCCTTATAATCCCTTGTTTTGGCCTAATGTGCATCATGTTATGAGATGACATTTTAGCATGATTTTGGTTTGGTTCCAAGAAGGTCTTAGTCATACTTTGCAATGTTTGAGGTCTGACCTTGCCATGTTTGACATGCTTGGTATAGTTGCTTTGCATTTTGGCTTGTAAGCCTTAGTTATATGGATCCCCAACATGCTTAGCATAAGCTTATTATCATCATTTGGCATCATTTGATATCATGTTTCAGTCCATATAATGTGGCCTTACATTGTCCTTTGTGTCTCCTTTAATGCTTGGAAGTGTCGTGATTTCATGCCTTGAAATGTGCATTGTGTATGCCTATGTGTTTGGATCATTTGAGATGCCATGTGTGTGAGTTTTGGAGCTCATTTTGCATGCTGAAATTCTGTTTTTGGTTGTATAGTTCATGCCATGCTTGTTTGGGTTAGTGGTAGTAGAATGCCCTTTGTTGTGCCTTAGCTTTGGGCTCCCTTTTGACTTGCATGTTTGTAGTGCATTTTGTCCATCACTTGAGGCACTTTTAGTCACTGTTTTGGGGGTGTTTGGAGACCTCCCATTTCAGTCTAAGTCCCTTCTTGGACATGGTTGTATGCTTGACTTGTTGCCTCTAATTGCATGCTTGCATTGTACCATATTAGCATTGCATGATGAGTGGCATTGTAGCATTGCATGTTAGGAGCATTGTATACTTAACATGATAGATTGCATCACATTTGACATGTTTTGCATCTTAGCCTCTTGTTGCATTTTCAAGCCATGTTTGCATAACATACATTGCATTGCTTGGTTTGGGGTGTCAAACCTAGCGTGAGGGTTGAGAGGTGTTCATACTACAAGTGATGTAACACATCTCAACCCTTGGTCACCGAGGCCTTTGACTTTGACATGATAGGGTCTTGGTCCTCATTTGTGTGTTGCATGCATTTTACATTGAATGGCAAGCTTGGTCCCTTAGGCTATCATGCATAATTGATGGCCCAAGGATCGAGGGCCATGTCCCCTTGAGTTCAATACATGATAGGGAACATGACCATGCTTACATGTGTTTGAAATTCTATGCCATACACTGCCTATCCTCTGTTGCTGTCAAAACTGTTTTCTGCAGGAAGTTTATGCCGACTGGCAACATTTAGTGCCGACCGGCCATTGATGAATGGCCGATAATTTCATCAGTAGCCGATGTCATTTTACCATGGCCGGTGGTCATTCCCCTCAGCCGATGGTGTTCTGTAGTGTTCATAGAAGACACCCTGGGACTTTGGAAGTTTTTAGAGAAGCAAGGCAGTGAAAACAGAGGCAGTAGTGTTATGGCTATGGGTTTCCGGGCAAGATGGATCGAGCATGCATCATTCGCGCATCCCGAGGCAAGGCTGCGGCCATCTATATTCTGCATATTAGTTTGTTTAAATTAGAAGGTCTGTAATAATTAATTAGCTAAGATAAGTAATTCATTATTCAGTCTGTATTATTCTTTTGGTCCCTCCGAGCGAGGGCGAATTTGTAATAAGTGTGGGTGCGTGTGTGCATGTCTTCCAATCCCCACTTCTTTCTCCCTTTTACTTACCTGCTTTCGATGGTTAGTATTAGGGCATATTTAATTTAGCATACCTTATGCTGTGCATGCGTGCATCCATACATTTGTCTTACATACATCAGGCTCGGCACATCATGCTAACTGCACTTGTATTTCAATTCCAAGTTGAGTACTTGTTAGTTGCAGCATTTCACATGCCATCTTTATGGTAGCCGAGCCTATTCTAGTTGCATCCTGTATGTGTTACATTAGCCATCTTAACGTGAACTAGGATCATGCATATGATTTCTAACTAGTTTCTGTTTTGGCTTGGAGTACTCGGTAAGCATTTATGTTTTAGCATCCTCGCATGAGTGTGAGTGTTGCCATGATAGCATGATTATCATGAGGCTAGCTGCTTATGTGTTATAACTGCTTGAATGCCTGTGGGTGGAGGTTGAGTTGTTTAAATTGGGACAATGCATTGAACGTGAGTTTTAAGCCCACTAGATAGTGGCAAAACCATCTGTTCTAAAGCCCACCCGAGGGTGGCAAAACCTGCATTTTAGCCTACTTACGAGTAGCAAACCATTTTCAAAAACAAACATGAAATGTTTTGTTCCAATTTAGGCGATTTCGCCTATACTTGTTTGCTGTGCGCATAACATAGTAATTCTAGGCTAATAATCGGAATAAGAACGCAAAATGTTTTCAAAACAAGATATCATGGTCAGTAGAGGCCGATCTTTGGATCGGGCGAGAGGGGGTGCTCATAGCTGACCTTTCCCAATCGTACCCAAGTTCCCGAGCCGAGGCAACTTTGGTGATGACGGACACGTGGCCTTTGGTACCGAGTCAGGGTTTCCTAAATTCCCCCATAAAAAATATTTAGGTGGCGACTCTGTATCTGGCAAAGCAGTCCATGTTTGGCACTTCTTTCAAAAATCTGTTTTCAAAAACGATTTGTCGGATTTAGACTCTTTGGTTCAGATTAAGAACCGTGACAATTGGAGTCCTGAACTGTAGTGAGCCCAAATGAACAGAACGGGAGTCGTCCTCCCGAGGCGTTCGGGGACGTCTACACCCGTCTTCTCCCACAAGTCTCTCGTGAGTAGGAGGTCGTGTGTGCCAAGTTTCGTCCTAAACCGACACGGTTTGGTGATTTTGGGGCATGAACTCCTCGAATTCAAGTTTATGAAGGAACTAGTTTGCCTAAAGTGAAATCCGGCTCTAACTCCCAAACCGGGAACCCGATTAGAGCCCCGTATTCTCCCACAAGTCTCTCGGGCCTAGGAGGTCGTGTGTGCCGAGTTTCGTCCTAAACCGACGCGGTTTGGTGATTTTGGGGCATTAACTCCTCGAATTCAACTTTCATAAGGAACTAATTTGACTAAAGTGAAATCCGGCTCAAACTCCCAAACTGGGAACCCGATTCGAGCCCCGTCTTCTCCCACAAGTCTCTCGTGCCTAGGAGGTCGTGTGTGCCAACTTTCGTCCTAAACCGGCGCGGTTTGGTGATTTTGGGGCATTAACTCCTCGAATTC
This sequence comes from Camellia japonica, assembly GCA_030407325.1. Taxonomy (NCBI): domain Eukaryota; kingdom Viridiplantae; phylum Streptophyta; class Magnoliopsida; order Ericales; family Theaceae; genus Camellia; species Camellia japonica. Next base: position 23,981,607 of record JAPPVO010000014.1, read on the forward strand.
AAGTTTCTTAAGGAACTAGTTTGCCTAAAGTGAAATCCGGCTCTAACTCCCAAACCGGGAACCCGATTCGAGCCCTGTCTTCTTCCACAAGTCTCTCATGCCTAGGAGGTCGTGTGTGCCAAGTTTTGTCCTAAACCGACGCGGTTTGGTGATTTTGGGGCATTAACTCCTCGAATTCAAGTTTCTTAAGGAACTAGTTTGCCTAAAGTGAAATCCGGCTCTAACTCCCAACCTGGGAACCTGATTTGAGCCCCGTCTTCTCCCACAAGTCTCTTGTGCCTAGGAGGTCGTGTGTGCCAAGTTTCGTCAAACCGACGTGGTTTGGTGATTTTGGGGCATTAACTCCTCGAATTCAAGTTTCTTAAGAACTAGTTTGCCTAAAGTGAAATCTGGCTCTAACTCCCAAACCGGGAACCCGATTCGAGCCCCGTCTTCTCCCACAAGTCTCTCGTGCCAAGGCGGTCATGTGTGCCAAGTTTCGTCAAAAGCCGACGCGGTTTGGTGATTTCGGGGCATTAACTCCTCGAATTCAAGTTTCTTAAGGAACTAGTTTGCCTAAAGTGAAATCCGGCTCTAACTCCCAAACCGGGAACCCGATTCGAGGCCCGTCTTCTCCCACAAGTCTCTCGTGCCTAGGAGGTCGTGTGTGCCAAGTTTCGTGCTAAACCGACGCGCTTTGGTGATTTTGGGGCATTAACTCTTCGAATTCAAGTTTCTTAAGGAACTAGTTTGCCTAAAGTGAAATCCAGCTCTAACTCCCAAACCGGGAACCCGATTCGAGCCCCGTCTTCTCCCACAAGTCCCTCGTGCCTAGGTGGTCGTGTGTGCCAAGTTTCGTGCTAAACCGACGCGGTTTGGTAATTTTGGGGCACTAACTCCTCGAATTCAAGTTTCTTAAGGAACTAGTTTGCCTAAAGTGAAATCCGGCTCTAACTCCCAAACCGGGAACCCAATTCGAGCCCCGTCTTCTCCCACAAGTCTCCCGTGCCTAGGCGGTCGTGTGTGCCAAGTTTCGTCTTGAACCGACGCCGGTCGGTGATTTTGGGGCATTAACTCCTCGAATTCAAGTTTCTTAAGGAACTAGTTTGCCTAAAGTGAAATCCGACTCTAACTCCCAAACCGGGAACCCGATTCGAGGCCCGTCTTCTCCCACAAGTCTCTCGTGCCTAGGAGGTCGTGTGTGCCAAGTTTCGTGCTAAACCGACGCGGTTTGGTGATTTTGAGGCATTAACTCCTCGAATTCAAGTTTCTTAAGGAACTAGTTTGCCTAAAGTAAAATCCGGCTCTAACTCCCAAACCGGTAACCCGATTCGAGCCCTGTCTTCTCCCACAAGTCTCTCGTGCCTAGTCGGTCTTGTGTGCCAAGTTTCGTCCTAAACCGACACCGTTTTGGTGATTTTGGGGCATGAACTCCTCAAATTCAAGTTTCTTAAGGAACTAGTTTGCCTAAAGTGAAATCCGGCTCTAACTCCCAAATCGGGAACCGGATTCGAGCCCCGTCTTCTCCCATAAGCCTCTCGTGCCTAGGTAGTCGTGTGTGCCAAGTTTCGTCCTAAACCGACGCCGTTTGATGATTTTGGGGCATTAACTCCTCGAATTCAAGTTTCTTAAGGAACTAGTTTGCCTAAAGTGAAATCCGGCTCTAACTCCCAAACCGGGAACCCGATTCGAGCCCCGTCTTCTCCCACAAGTCTCTCGTGCCTAGGAGGTTGTGTTTGCCAAGTTTCGTCCTAAACCGACGCGGTTTGGTGATTTTGGGGCATTAACTCCTCGAATTCAAGTTTCTGAAGGAACTAGTTTGCCTAATGTGAAATCCGGCTCTAACTCCCAAACCGGAAACCCGATTCGAGCCCCGTCTTCTCCCACATGTCTCTCGTGCCTAGGAGGTCGTGTGTTCCAAGTTTCGTCCTCAACCGACGCGGTTTGGTGATTTTGGGGCATTAACTCCTCGAATTCATGTTTCTTAAGGAACTAGTTTGCCTAAAGTGAAATCTGGCTCTAACTCCAAAACCGGGAACCCGATTCGAACCCTGTCTTCTCCCACAAGTCTCTCGTGCCAAGGCGGTCGTGTGTGCCATGTTTCGTGTTGAACCGACGTGGTTTGGTGATTTTGGGGCATTAACTCCTTGCATTCAAGTTTCTTAAGGAACTAGTTTGCCTAAAGTGAAATCCGGCTCCAACTCCCGAACCGGGAACCCGATTCGAGGCCCGTCTCCTCCCACAAGTCTCTCGTGCCTAGGAGGTCGTGTGTACGAAGTTTCGTCCTAAACCGGCGCGGTTTGGCGATTTTGGGGATGAACTCCTCGAATTCCAGTTTCTTAAGGAACTAGTTTGCCTAAAGTGAAATCTGGCTCTAACTGTCAAAACCGGGAACCCGATTCGAGCCCTGTCCTCTCCCACAAGTCTCTCGCGCGTTGGAGGTCGTGTGTGCCAAGTTTCGTCCTAAACCGACGTGGTTTGGTGATTTTAGGGCATTAACTCCTCGAATTGAAGTTTCTTAAGGAACTAGTTTGCCTAAAGTGAAATCCGGATCTAACACCCAAACCGGGAACCCGATTCGAGCCCCGTATTCTCCTACAAGTCTCTCGTGCCTAGGCGGTCGTGTGTGCCAAGTTTCGTCCTAAACCGACGCGGTTTGGTGATTTTGGGGCATGAACTCCTCGAATTCAAGTTTCTTAAGGAACTAGTTTGCCTAAAGTGAAATCCGGCTCTAACTCCCAAACCGGAAACCCGATTCGAGCCTCGTCTTCTCCCACAAGTCTCTCGTGCCTAGGCAGTCGTGTGTGCCAAGTTTCGTCCTAAACCGACGCCGTTTGGTGATTTTGGGGCATTAACTCCTCGAATTCAAGTTTCTTAAGGAATTAGTTTGCCTAAAGTGAAATCCGGCTCTAACTCCCAAACCGGGAACCCAATTCGAGCCTCGTCTTCTCCCACAAGGCTCTCGTGCCTAGGAGGTCGTGTGTGCCATGTTTCGGCCTAAACCGGCGCGGTTTGGTGATTTTGGGGCATTAACTCCCCGAATTCAAGTTTCTTAAGGAACTAGTCTACCTAAACTGAAATCCGACTCTAACTCCCAAACCGGGAACCCGATTCGAGCCCCGTCTTCTCCCACAAGTCTCTCGTGCCTAGGAGGTCGTGTGTGCCAAGTTTCGTCCTAAACCGATGCGGTTTGGTGATTTTGGGGCATTAACTCCTCGAATTCAAGTTTCTTAAGGAACTAGTTTGCCTAATGTGAAATCCGGCTCTAACTCCCA